>QXEO01000377.1:0-11905 GCA_007115705.1 Dactylis glomerata
TTGTTTAGTATAATACTTTTACCTGAAGGAATATATCTTTGAAAGCTTTTCCATGATTACAGATAAATTGTCTTGTTGAGCATATAGTTTTGGTATATTAGCTCTGTTTTAAAAAGGCTCTGTTCAAAAGAAAGAATAGTTTGTTCATTGTTCTCTGACCAAGAACTAAGGTTTGCCATCACCAATTATAGTTTACCTTATGCATCTTTATTTGTGATTCCCTTTTACTTATTGCAAGTCTATATCATATAAAGGGAAGTTGCTGTCTATTATACTTTGTGCTTTGGTAGATGTGATGCTTCTTGTCCGTATTTTGATTATTGACACTTCACTCCATAAACATGTGGTCATGTTTACCGAGTTCAGTTTTCGCTTGGGGACAAGCGAGGTCTAAGCTTGGGGGGTTGATACGTCCATTTTGCATCACTATTTTGTATCATAATTTACTGTTATTCATCGATATATTTCACATTTAGAGATGATACTTATGTTGTTTCCTCTGTTTTTACATGTTTGATGATCATTGGAGGATTTGCTGCTGGAGTCAGGATTCTGCTGGAAAAGAACCGCCAAGACACCATATTTCGGAAGATCAGGAAATTCCAGAAAAATACCAGGAAATTATATTTTATCAGAAGACTGAAGAAGTCAAAAGGAGGAGGCGAGAGGAGCCACATGGCAGGCTCACACACAGGGGGCGTGGCCTGACCCCTGGCCGCGCCGGCCTGTTATGTGGCCGCCCTGGCCCACTTCTGCCATCGCCCCTTCGCGTATTTCATCGTCTCCGAAAACCTAAGTCAAGGGGGGCTCAGAGATAGACACCGCCGCCTCTGCGGGGCGGAAAACACCAGAGAGAGAAAAGCTCTCCGGCAGGCAGGAATCTGCCGGGGAAATTCCTTCCCGAAGAGGGGAGATCGTCGCCGTCATCATCGCCATCGCACCGGACTTCATGGGGATCATCATCATCTCCATCACCAGCACCTTCATCTCCACCATCACCACATCATCCCGCTGTAACTTCTTGAGTTGAATCTTGTTAAATTCTTAGGGGAAACTTTCCCGGTGTTGATTACTCTTGTGGTTGATGCTATTGAGTGGAACAGTTGAATTAAGGTTTATGTTCAGATTGTTATTTACCATTATTTCACCTCTGATCATGATCCATATGATGTCTTGTGAGTAGTTCGTTTAGTTCTTGAGGACATGGGAGAAGTCAAGATGTTAGTAGTGGAATTATGTTAAGTAATATTTAATGGTTTGATATTTATTTGTTGTGGTGCTATTTCACTAGTGGTGTCATGTGAACGTCGACTATATGATACTTCACCATTTATGGGCCTAGTGATATGCATTGTGTATTTGGCTATTAATTGTGGGGTTGCTGGAGTGATAGAAACCTAAACCTTCATTAGGAAACCATTGCACCAGGGAGCGTAGGATCTTAGAGTTTAAGGTTGTGGTTAGATTTATCTTAATTACTTTCTTGTATTTGCGGATGCTTGCAAGGGGTATAATCACAAGTGTGTATTTATCCTAGTAAGGGTAGTGCGCTAGCACAGGTTCACCCCCATAACACTTATCAAACCAATAAAGATTATTTGGCGGCATGAAGCGAAAGCTCTTGACAGAAACTCCCGTGTGTCCTCGAGAACATTTGGTCATCATAAGTTACACAACCGGCTTGTCCTTTGCTAAAGAAAGGATTGGGCCACTTGCTGAAATTATTACTACTGTCTTTTATTTACTCGCACTTTATTTATTTGCATTACCAAATACCCCTAAAAACCCGTTTGCTAGTATTTACAGTGAATCCTTGATCAAGACCACTTGTCAACACCTTCTGCTCCACGTTGGGGTTGACACTCTTATTTATCAAAAGTACTATGATATACCCCCTATACTTGTGGGTCATCAAGACTATTTTCTGGCGCCGTTGCCGGGGATTGAAGCGCTATTGAAGAGTGGAATTGGTAAAGGTAACCGTCGCTGTGAGTATTGTTTTTATTTCTGTCTTTTATTTTTATTTTATTTCGCTATGGAGAGTTCTCCATTTGGGTTCCTATTCGGGAAAACTACTACCACTGTTGCGGATGTGGATGAGCCACAACCACCTCCTTCTCAATTAGATCCTTTTAAAATACCTATGAAAATTGTTGAATGTGTTATGGATAATTGATATTCAGGAGATGGAACTGTCCATCCGGGTGACCACTTAGCCTTTATACATGAATTATGCAAGTTGTTCAAGTGTGCAGGTATTTCACCGAGCCAGGTCAAGAGGAAGCTATTGTCTTTATCACTGAAAGGCAGAGCTGAGGAGTGGTATCGGCTGCTGAAAGATGGTCCATCTATTGCTTGGGAGGAAATTGTACCTCTCTTTTATTCCAAATTTTATCCTCCAAGTAAAATTCATAAAGATCATAATCAAATATATAACTTTTGCCCTCATGATGGAGAGAGTGTAGCCCAAGCATGGGGGAGATTGAAGTTACTAATGCTCAAATGTCCCATTCATGAGCTCCTTAGTAATATTGTTATTGATAACCTTTATGCGAGGCTTACTCTTCATGAGAAGGAATTTTTGGATGCTTCCTGTTTTGGATCATTTACCCATATGAAAGAAGATGCTAAGTGGAAACTTCTTGACCGTATCCAAGAAAATGCTGAAGGATGGGAAAACAACAAAGGTAGGAAGTCAGGTATAAATTATGATTATGACTGCATTAAAGCTTTTATGGGAACCGATGACTTTCATAATGTTAGCACTGCTTATGGTCTTGATTCTCAAATACTTGCTAACTGTTTTAAGGCCTTTGCCTCTTATCTTGATGTTCCAAAGAAAGATTGGAACAAATATCATGCGCCTTATAAAGATTCTATTAGTCATATTCCTGCTACAGCTACTGAAGTTTGTACTGTTGATAGCATTTTGTGTCGGGGGGATAACCCCCGGTAGGGTCAAGAGACTAGAAAGACACAAAGTCTATGGTTGACTTGTGCCGAGTTATCAAGAAAGGGCCTGGCCGGAATATGAGAGCATCGGCCAGGCCGGCATATGTGTGTATCCCGGCTAATACTTGGATATGCCGGTATAGCCGGAATACTGGTATATGTGTGCCGGCATATACTTAGATATGCCGGCCTAACCATTTGGTGTGTTGTGCAGGAGCAGGGGAGGCCGGATTACCCGACCCTCGTAGGTCGTTGGTCCGGCATATAAGTCCTGGGTATGGCCAACGGTCATATCCGGGATACTTAAGTCAACCAAGGTGTCACATCCCTACAATCAAGGAAGAAAACATCCAAGCATGGTAGCAGAGTAAGATGGCAGGGTGCACAGTGGAGGTTACCTACCCTCACTGTGCACAAGTACAAGCTTACCTCAGAGTGGTAAGGTCACAGTCCTGGAAGTACAAGGTACAGCAAGGGGAGTCCCATCAAGAGCAATCAGGGAGAAAGTCATGGGCGTCTGCCCTCGACAGCAAGTCCTGTTTGGAGTGTAGTTGGTGTCTCCTGGTCTTCTATGACCGTTGTAACCCTGGCCACCACTATATAAGGTGGCACAGGGAGTCCTAGCAAAGGGTTGAAGGTTGGTTGGTCACTCTGTGTTCCTACACTTAGCAGTTCATCTTCCTTCTCTAGCAGAGAGCTTGGAAGCACCATTGTTGTGTACTACATCGACCCAAATATACAATCAGTAGAGCAGGAGTAGGGGTGTTATCTCCTTTCGAGAGCCCCGAACCTGGGTAGATCAGTGCCTCTTTCTATCGTGCTTTTTAGCTCGTTCCCCTCTCCCGAATCCTCCAGCATCTAGTTCGGCCCCCATTTAAGCCATCCTATGGCATATGTTGTTTCACCACGACGACATTTGGCGCCCACCGTGGGGCGGATCGATATGCTGGGCGGAGTGTTCATTCGGACGGGGTCTGTGATAGCAGCTTCGGGAGTGCGCGTGGTCTCTGGCCTCGTCCAGAGGCTAGGCTCGCTCAGTTTCGTCAGTGACAACGCCGGTTGTCTCGGTGGCCGGCCGTTCCCCAGGGATGGCCGGATTATGTCTTTTGGTTCCCACGAGGTGTACGTGGGGACTGAGAGAATTTGCAGGAAGGAGGTGCTGGTGGCGTCGGATCCTCCGTCACATCGGCTGGCTCACGCTGGGCGTAGCGCTCGCTCAGTAGAGCCGGCTGAGGTGATGATGGCCGGCACATCCGTGCCGTCGGCGGAAGATGCCGGCAAAGCAGCAGCGGCCGGAGCTTCTCCTTCGGAGCCGCCGAAGGTCAAGAGGTCGGCGCGTCCTCCGTTGGAGCGTGCGGAGAACCTGGCCGGCACTTCCGGTGTGCCGGCTAGGGGCGAGGTTCTTCTTCCCATCATCGACCGGCTTCTCGAGCCGGTGCGATCCGGCGTTGATCCGGAGCAGACAAGGGAGGTCCTGGAGGGATCTCGTCAGGCCCTCGTCGACGAGGCCCTGGCCATGAACCAGGAGCGCGAACGGTTTAACCGGCAACTCCGTGAGTATGAGGCAGCCCATGGTTTTACTCCTGTAGTAATTCGGCCTAGCCGGATAGAAGAGGTTAGAACTAGAGGCAGAAATCTTAATGCTGAGATAGGAAAAGATGCTAGAGATAAGAGTCATACCGCAACTAGTACTGTGCCTAAGGTAGTCTATAGTTCGCCAGTAAAGAACCTTAGAGCGGCGGCCGAGGTAGCTAAGGATTTATCTTGTTTATCCGGCGAAGCACTGCGTGAGCAGCAAGCCCGGCTTAACCAACTTTTGTCTGAAGCTACCAAGCAGCAGGAGGCCTTTAAGAAGGCAAACCCAGGTGCCGGGGCGTCTCAGTACATTGTGTCGACGGGAGGTGCCGGCGCGAGGTCGAGGGGCCAAGCCTTGTCCCCGCATCCTAGCGCCCGGCGTGCCGGAAGTGTGACCTCTGGCCGCCGGGACAAGCAGATCCAGGTGTACGATCCGGCTGCCGCCGGAAAGCAGGCGATGGTGCAGAAGAATGTCGGCCAAGCTGACAAGTATGTCGGCAGCAAGAAGCCCGTCCAGAGTGTGCCGGCCGGGCATGAAGCAGGCGCGGCCGGTGGTGGCCGGAGTAACAGTGCAGCCCGGCGTCAGCAACAGGGCGCCGGAGGTGCAGCGCAGCAGTAGGGTGCAGGCCATCCGGGACATCGAGAGGATGACAGCAATTCCGCCCTTGCCAGGGCGGGATATCAGCAGCAGCACCAGCAAGGCCGACATAGTGAGCAGCATCAGCCGGAGCAGCAGCAGCAGATGATCGCAGGCCCAATAGCATCCCGGCTTGGACCTCGGTCCTTGGAAGCCAATGATGCACGTTTCAAGCTGGACAAGATCCACCAATCAGAGTTGGTGGAGAGACAAGGAGCTCCGGGCCCTATGTGTTTCGGACCCCGGATTATGGGGGAGCCGGTGCCTTACTTCTTCCAGCTCGCGCGTGGCGCGAGGACATATAATGGCAGTACGAAGCCGGAAGATTGGTTGGAGGATTACTCCACAACGGTGAACATCGCCGGAGGAAACCTCAGATGGGCGGTACGATATGTGCCGCAGATGTTGGAAGGTCCAGCCAGGATATGGCTGAATAATTTGCCGGCCGGGAGTATCAACGGCTGGATTGATTTCGAAGAGCAGTTTGTGTCGAACTTTACCAGTACATACAAGAGGCCCAACCGTCCGCAGCAGCTGGCTAACTACCGGCAAGGAGTGAATGAGACTGACCGTGACTATCTGACCAGGTGGTGCACGTTGCGCAATTCCTGCGAAGGAATCAATGAGCAGCAGGCCATCATGTGGTTCGCTCATGGGTGCTGGCATGGCACCATGCTGTGGCAAAAGCTTCAGAGGCAAATGCCGGCCACGCTGGCCGAAACAATCAAGATCGCTGATAGTTATGCTCTGGGAGATCCCATGCAGCCCAGTCTCGATTCACAAGGACAGGGGCAAACCCAGGGGAACACCAGCAATGCCGGGAGATCAGGGCAATATTATCGCACTGATAACCGGAACAAGAGAAGAGAGGAAAGGCCGGATCACCGGTATGGGGCAGCACAAGTTGCAGCTGTGGAGGAAGAGCAAGGGGGCGCTGGCAGTAGCCAGCGTCCGAGATATGAGGACTATCAGCAGCCTCAGCAGCAGCCGCAGCAGCAAGCACAGCCGTTCCAGAAGAAGAATGTCTGGACCAACAAGAATGCCGGCGGAGCCGCCGGCCAGAAGAAGCAGTGGCCGAAGTATACTGTGGGTCTTGCCATGGACAAGCCTTGTGTGTTCCACACATTCCAGCCGGGAAAGCCGGCAAACCATTTGACAAGGAACTGTTCGTGGCTGGACGACATATTAGCAGGTTGTGCAGGTCCCTGGGGACCGGCTAGACCCTCTGTCCCGGCAGCTCCATCGCCGTTGACAGGTGCCAATACGATTGCAGTCCCACCTAGGCCGGTTAATCCTGGGAATCAGAGCAACGCCGGAAATGCCGGCGTAAATCAAGTTGACCAGAGCTATAATCCGGAATATAACGCCGGAGGCCCAGGAGCGGGCCGGAATGAGTACAAGGAGTATGATCAGAGCTATATGGTCTTTGAGACCGAGAGAACAGACAAGCAGAGCTTGTACCGGCGGTGTCTGGAGGTGAATGTCGTTATGTCGGCTGTGCCAAAGCTGATGTACTAGTCTGACCAGGCTGTTGGTTGGGACAGGGCAGATCATCCCCGGATCATGCCAAATCCCGGCGGATATGCTCTGGTGATGGATCCGACATTCGTCGGGCCGGCTAATAACGTAAGATTCAGCAAGGTCCTCATTGATAATGGAAGCAGCATCAACATCATGTATCGGGATACGATGGAGAAGCTCGGAATCAAGGAAAATATGCTGGAACCGAGCAAGACCACGTTCCACGGCATTGTGCCGGGACTTTCGTGTGCGCCGATGGGCAAGATCCGGATGGATGTGATGTTTGGCAGCCGGGATAACTGCAGGGTGGAAAACCTCATGTTCGAGGTGGTTGATCTGGAGAGCCCCTACCATGCTTTGCTGGGTAGACCGGCACTGGCAAAATTCATGGCCTCTACGCATGTGGCATATCTGAAGATGAAGATGCCGGGACCCAAAGGAGTGATCACCATCATTGGTGATTACAAGCGTTCGATGGCATGTGCCACCGCCGGATCCAATCTGGCTGAGACTCTGATCATTGCAGAGGAGAGGAAGAGGCTCAAGCGAGCAGTGGAGATTGCTGAGACGGTCGTGGCCGGCAAATCTATGCCGGGCATGACAAATCCCGGTGGCAGCGTTTCTTTTCAAGTGAGTAAGGAAGTCAAAAAGGTGCCTCTGGATGAAGCTTTCCCGGAGCGCCATGCCCTGGTTGGGGCAAGTTTGGATCCCAAATAGGAAAGCGAGCTCATCAGCTTCCTCCGTGAGAATCGGGATATCTTTGCATGGTCTACTTCGGACCTGCAAGGTGTGCCGAGGGAGCTGGCTGAGCACGCATTGCACGTGAGACCCGATGCTAAGCCAGTAAAGCAGCCGCTCTGGCGGAATGCCGGCGATAGAAGGAAAGCCATATGGGAGGAAGTGGCCAGGCTCTTAGCCTCTGGCTTTATAAAGGAAGTACTTCATCCGGATTGGGTGTCTAATCCGATTTTGGTGGAAAAGAAGAAAGACGAGCCCGCCATAGTGAAAGTATGGCGGATGTGTGTTGATTACACCAACTTGAATAAGGCATGTCCTAAAGATCCATTCCCGCTCCCTCGGATCGATCAAGTGATTGATTCCACAGCCGGATGTGAACTGTTATCATTTGTAGATGCCTATTCTGGTTTCCACCAGATCCCCTTGTTTGAGCCAGATCAAATAAAGACATCCTTTATTACCCCGTACGGGGCTTATTGCTATCTCACTATGCCGTTCGGTTTAAGAAATGCCGGCGCAACTTACCAAAGGTGTATGCAAAAGTGTTTGCACGATCAGATAGATAAAAATGTGCAGGTATATGTCGATGATATCGTCATAAAAACCAAGGAGAGCAAGACTCTCATAGATGATCTCCGGGAAACCTTTGGGAACCTGAGGAGATTCCGGATGAAGTTGAATCCGGCTAAGTGCACCTTTGGTGTGCCGGAGGGCAAGTTGCTCGGTTTCCTTGTTTCCAGCCGGGGTATTGAGGTGAATCCCGGCAAGATTCGTGCCATAGAAAGGATGAAGCCGCCGACAGATTTGAGGGAAGTACAGAAGTTCACTGGGTGCCTCGCATCCCTGAGCCGCTTCATAAGCCGGCTGGGAGAGAAAGCTCTGCCGTTATATCAGTTGATGAAAAAGTCCGACACATTTGTCTGGACAACGCAAGCAGATGCAGCTTTCAAAGAATTGAAACAGTTGTTGTCAACAGCGCCGGTATTAGCATCTCCGATGCCCCGGGAGCCAATGTTGCTCTATATAGCGGCAACCAACCGAGTTGTCAGTGCTGTGGTGGTAGTAGAGCGAGAGGAAGGAGGCAAAAACCGTGCAGCGGCCGGTATATTATCTAAGTGAAGTCCTCTCCACCTCAAAGCAAAATTACCCCCACTATCAGAAGATGACCTATGGTGTCTATATGGCGGCCAAGAAGCTCAAGCATTACTTCCAAGAGCATCCAATCCGGGTAGTGGCCGAGGCCCCTATCTCGGAAATTATAGGCAACAAAGATGCCAGCGGCCGGATAGCAAAGTGGGCAATAGATCTTTCACCATATACACCGCAGTACGATAAGAGGGATACAATCAAGTCCCAGGTCTTGGCTGATTTCTTTATTGACTGGGCCGAGATACAGTATGAGCCACCATTGCCAGATGCCAATTATTGGAGGATGCATTTCGATGGGTCCAAGACAATCCATGGCTTGGGTGCCAGCATAGTTCTCAGTTCACCAAAGAATGACCAGCTGAGATACGTCCTGCAGATTCACTTTGCAGCATCAAATAATGTGGCGGAATATGAGGCACTTGTGCATGGCCTGAAGGTGTCTAAGGACATAGGAATTCGCCGGATTATGTGCTTCGGGGATTCTGACTTAGTGATTCAGTAGTGTTCCGGCATATGGGACGCGCATGATGCTAACATGGCATCATACCGTTTCCTAGTGCAGCAGTTAAGTGGTTACTTTGAAGGTTGTGAGTTCGGCACGTTCTCCGGGCTCAGAACGATGCAGCCGATGATTATCCAAGCTGGGGTCTTCCCGAGATTCAATCCCGCCCGGCATTTCGTTGGAGCATCTGAGGAAGCCATCGATCAAACCCTCGCCGGAGTCATCCTCCATTTATGTCCGCCAGGTCCAGACGAAGCAGTTCCAATGGAGATAGATGCCGGAGCCAGACGGATAACCCGGGGACTGTTTCCTCAGTCCCGGGGACTGGGCCGACATATGCTGTTAGTACAGTATTCCGGAGCAAAACTAAAGGCAAGGGTAAAATGTGCCAAGAGGTTGTGCCGGTATACCCGGGGACTGCTCTGGCATACCCGGGGACTGATTCTTCAGTCCCGGGGACTTCGCAGCCCATGGAGATCGATTATGTGTCGGTCGAAATGATGGAAATAGATCAGGCAGTGTTCACTGTCAGGGAAGTGCCCTCATGGGCACGTCCTATCATGAACTTCATGGTGGATGGTCAAGTGCCGGCGGATGAAACCGAGGCCCGCCGGGTTATAAGGAGATCCAAAGCGTATACCATCATCACAAAGAAATATACAAGAGAAGTACCACCGGAGTATTGCAGAGATGTGTCGAATCTGCGGAGGGTCTGGAGATGCTCCGGGAAATTCACCAGGGGGAGTGTGGTCACCATGCTTCGTCCAGGGCATTGGTGGCAAAGGTATTCCGGCATGGCTTCTATTGGCCAACGGCACTGCAAGAGGCAAAAAACTGGTCCGGAAATGTAATGGGTGTCAAAGATATGCCCACCAGATTCATCAGCCGGCATCTGCCCTGAAAACTATCCCAATAACCTGGCCCTTTGCTGTTTGGGGCCTGGATATGGTCGGGGCTTTTAAGCCGGCCAGAGGGAAAATGACCCATATCCTGGTCATGGTGGACAAGTTCACCAAGTGGATTGAAGTGAAGCCCATAAGCAAGTGTGATGGTCACACAGCAGTGAAATTCTTAAAGGATATAATCTTGAGATATGGTGTTCCTCATAGCATCATCACTGACAACGGGTCAACTTTGCCCAAGGGCCATTTGCCAGATTTTGTGAGGAAGTGGGAATCCGGCTGGACGTTGCGTCGGTTGCCCACCCTTGTGCCAATGGCCAAGTAGAGAGATCGAATGGGCTAGTATTATCCGGCATAAAACCCCCGGCTGATAGAGCCCCTGGAGAAAACTCCGGGATGTTGGCTAGATGAGCTGCCAGCAATGCTGTGGAGTTTAAGAACAACTCCGAATAGATCAACAGGCTACACACCATTTTTCCTGGTGTATGGAGCAGAAGCTGTGCTTCCAACAGATGTAATACATGATGCACCAAGAATAGTGCTATATACTGAGGAAGAGGCTAAAGAAGCCAGAGAAAATGATGTTGATCTGCTAGAGGAAGCAAGGGAAATAACTCTGTCAAGAACAGCAGTATATCAGCAGAACCTCAGACGCTATCATGCGCAGAAGGTAAATCCAAGGAGATTTCAAGAGGGAGATCTAGTACTCCGGCTAAAGCAAGGAACAGAAGGCCGGCATAAGTTAACTCCTCCATGGGAGGGGCCATTCATTGTGAGCAGAGCTCTGCACAATGATGCCTATTATCTTATAGATGCGCAGGACCCCAAGAAGAATAAGGCGGACAGGTCCGGAGAAGAAACCAAGAGGCCATGGAACATAGCTCTACTGCGCCCCTTTTACTCCTGAGCAACACAATGTATGTATTTCCATATTTTCCTTTGTATGCCGGCGTGTTGTGGCCGGCACAAGACTAATGAATGAAATACCGGCATCCCGAAGAAGCCGGGTAACTAGCTCCGAGGTATATTTGTTGTTTATTTACAGTTTTTTGTTATATGCCGGTTGGCTTTATTTGAATGTTTCCTATGTCGTCCTAGTAATGTGTCGGCACCAAGGCCACTCTTCGACTCAGCTGCTGTCCGAAACCCGGCTTCATGGCTAGCAAGAGTAGATGCCAGAGATTGTCTACACATGGAAAACGGCTAAGGAAATACAAAGCAAGCGAACCGACATTTTCGTTAAAGCTAAGTTAAAATTTAAAGTGTCGGATGATTTGAAGTCTAAGTCTCAAAGTTAAAGTACTGTATGTTCGAGGAAGCAACCTTGAGACTCATACGTCGAAAGCCAATTGAGGTAGACAAGTAGCCAAGGTTGTGAAATTGAGGAAACAGGAAAACAACTCGGTGACTTAGCCAAAGATGATCCGGCATTAGTAACAAGCAAACCAAGATAAAACTTGTTCAGGAAGCAAACCAAAGGAAATTAAACGTGTATATTACATCTGCACCCGGCATACCGGGGATCTGATAAAACTTAAAGTTTTTATGCTGCAAGTCAAGGAGCAGGGCAGAAGCAGAGGCGCCGGCTGGTGGAGCAGTGGCGGTGGAGATGTCGGCTTCAGGAGTGCCGGACCCAGCAGATGGAATGGAGCCATCACCTCCGCCCGGGGCAGATGCCTGTTCCGGGACATCAGTGTCGGCCTCTTCAGCTTCATCTCATCCTGGCTGGAGTCGGAGCCCTCAGCAGCGGCGGATGTCCCGGCATCGTCCTTCTTCTCCGGCTCACGGATATCCCGAACGAAGGCGTCGGTGTCGGCATAGTCCACATAGCTGTGGGCCAACTCTCGCCGGCGCCGGATATGTTCCGGATCCGTGGTCCAGATGGATCCTTCGCGCACAGTGCGCAAAGTCTCCAAGTCAGCCTTTTCA
>QXEO01000378.1:1481034-1653387 GCA_007115705.1 Dactylis glomerata
TGTGGCTTTTCTTGATGCAGCTCACGATGATTCTTTTAATATCCTGCTCTATCTCCTTGCAGCAACAAGATGGTCCAGAAACCTACAACGAGGATGGCTCCCCCTCGAATTCCTCCCACCGGCTCCAGTGGTCCTTTTCTGCAAAAACTCGCCACCTTTGAAACAGGTCGTGATGCAGAACAGCCGATATCACCAAAATCGGCTTCCAAGAGCCAAGCAACTTCCGGGTCAACTGCCCCCCGAGTTCCAACTAAAACAAGACGGCGGTGAGGAAGGATAGGGCAAGAAAACTTCGAGGCGCCGAAGCCCTTCTCCAGAGAGCTCGCACGTACGCTGATTCATGCCTTGGTTGATCTCACTCATCTTGTAAACATGCTCGTGCTTACCAACTCTCCCTTTCTTACAGGTCTCCATCGAAGACACCTCCAGCGAGGAAACACCATCCAACCGAGGAAATCAAGCTCACCAGACTCTGAGAGAACCACCACACCGAGCCAGCCAGATGTGCCACATCGGCTTCCAGGAAAAGGCCTGTTCCTGAACCTGTTGCCCCCCGAGCATCAGTCGAGGCGGGGCAAGCTGTGAGCCCCAAGAGGGCTTGCAAGGACTGCAAACTTCTTCTCCGAGCCAGGAGGCTTCGCAAGTAATTATCCTCCATACTCTTACCACTCCCTTTTTATGCCGATTCATTGCTATCACATCGGCTAAGCACCTTTCATGCAGACGAAAGACACTCCTAGTGGGAAGCCGGGAAGTGCCGATGCCTTCCGCAATCCTGGATCTAGTAATCCCTGAAGGTGTAGATGAAACGGTTGCCAATCTGGCCAAGCCATTAGCACAACACACGAGCCGATTGTCTCGCCACGGCTTTCCCCCTGATCTCAGGAGAGGTATGTTCGCTTCTTTCAACTCATCCTTCCCTGTTTGACGCATACTGACGCCACTTCTGCCTGCCAGGGTTGTGATATCTCAGGCTTGCTGACGTTCGACCCTGAATCCATCGAACCAGCTCCCTCTGTCGCCAACGATGAACCACGAGCAAGCGCTGTTCTACCTCAATTCCTGTGTCTCAAAGCCTTGCTGTCCTCCCCAATCGAGAAGTTGGTCGAGGGTTCTGACGAGGTGAAGAGTGTTCTTGACGAAATCAAGGACCAACTCCCGGTAGCATTGCAGGTGAAGCTTTGGCCAGTTGTGACTCTGTCTTTTTACGGGTCAAGGGTGAAGTTGGCTCGTGAGAGGATCAATCTACGCCACGCCCAACTCCCACTGAAGGCCGATATTGCAGCAAAATGTCAGCGGCTTAATGAGAAAAAGGCGTCTCTGGATGCCAAAACTGACACCTCTGTCAGCACCACCGAGCTTGCATCCTTAAAAAAGGAATTGAAAGATCTCGAAGAGAAGGTCCGGGCGACTAAAAAGCTCATTCATGACAAGGAAGTATTCATCGCCCGCTCCCAGGACGAAGCAGAAGGCCTCAAAGCTCAACTGAAGACTGATCTGGCAGAAATACGTGCCCTGAGCAAGCAGCTAGTAACAGGCAAGGACGATGATGACGAAGCCGAGATCGCCGAGGTGGATCGTGTCCGTGCTGACGCCCTCCATGCCTTCGAGGCATTCCTTCAGTAGCTTATTCATGTAACCTGACACTTGCTCGTAACAGTCTGAACCTCGAGAGTCGATGGCTTTTTATTTGGCCGATTTCATGTATCGGCCCCCATGTTTCACTGGATATATATTTTTTTTACTGGCCGATTTCATGTATCGGCCCCCATATTTCACTGTCCATCATCCCACATGCTTGGGAAATATTTCTTGAGATGCTGACCGTTAACAGCCACTGGGAATTTCACACCGTCCAGCTCCTCAAGCATGTACGCGTTGCCCCTTAAAACTTGGTCGACCCTGTATGGCCCGTGCCAATTTGGAGACCATTTACCGTATGCTGCATCCTTAGTTCCCAATGGCAACACAGCTTCCCATACCAGATCCCCAACGTGGAACTCCTTTGGTCTCACCTTCTTATTATACGCACGAGCAACCTTGGCTTTGTTCTCTTTAATTTTCTCAAGCGACCACAGCCTAAGTTCAGTTAAATCCTCCACACTGTCACTCATCAGGGCTGCATATTCTTCAGTTGTTAGATCGTTCTGAAAAGTGACACGTCTCGATCCAGCCGTAATCTCCCATGGCAATACGGCTTCTTGTCCATAGACTAAATGGTATGGCGAGGTTTTTATCGCTCCATGACATGACATGCGATAAGCCCACAAAGCTTCTGACAAAACCTCGTGCCAACGCCTAGGGTGCTCGTCGATTTTTCTCTTGATTAGCTTGATAAGGCTCTGATTGGACGCTTCAGCTTGCCCATTTGCTTGAGCATAATATGGAGATGATCGGATCAGCTTAATTCCCGCGTCCTCGCAGAATTCTCTAAACTCGTGAGAAATGAAGACCGAACCTCCATCGGTCGTGATAGTTTGGGGAATCCCGAATCTATGAATGACATGTTCTTTCATGAAATTGATAACATCCTTCGAGTTTACTGACTTCATAGGGACGGCTTCCACCCATTTAGTGAAATAATCCGTAATGGCCAAAATCCACATGTGGCCTTTGCTTGATGGAGGATTGATCTTGCCAATCATATCCATGCCCCAACCTCGGAATGGCCAAGGCTTGATAATGGGGTTCATCGCTGATGCAGGTACCATCTGAATCTTCCCGAATTTCTGACATGCTTGACACCCTTTATAGTACTTAAAACAATCCTCAAGCATGGTGGGCCAATAAAACCCTGATCGCCTGATCAACCATTTCATCTTGTGAGCCGATTGGTGAGTTCCACAGGCGCCTTCGTGTACCTCGTGTAGAAGCCGATTTGCCTCGGCTGGCCCCAGACATTTGAGCAATAGCCCTTCCAGAGTCCTGTAGAACATGTCATCCCCGATAAGCACATACTTCATGGCCTTGTACCTTATCCGTTTAGGTGCCCCCCGAGCCGAATCTTTCAAGTAATTGAAAATATCGGCTCTCCAGTCGTCCGTCTCCAGGAACTGTACCTGAACATCAGTTCCACCTGCTATGTTCTTGTAGCCTGAAGCCATTTGTGCGAGATCATTTGCCTCGGCATTCTGTGATCGCGGGATCCAGTTAAAGTTTAAGTACCTGAACTGTGCCATCAGCTCACGGCATTGCAACCATAATGGGAAGAGTGACTCGATCTCACACTTGTATTCGTCCGTGAGTTGGGAAATCACCAATTTGGAGTCTCCAAAAAGTTCCACTGCTTCTGCTCCGGCTTCAATGAGCAACTCTATTCCCTTGCGTATTGCCTCATACTCAGCGACATTGTTGGTGCAAGGGGTAGATAGCCGGATGGAGAAGGAATATGTTGCCCCCCGGGGCGACACGAGTAGAATGCCGATGCCGCAACCATCATCACAAGCCGATCCATCGAAAAACATAGCCCATGCACGTACAAACAGTGCTGCTATATCAGTGTTGATTCGTTCAGCAATAAGATCGGCCAACGCTTGTCCCTTAACCGCTTTGGCGGGTTGATACCGGATATCAAATTCCGATAGTGCAAACATCCATTTGCCGAGTCGGCCTTTCAACACAGGAGCCGACAGCATATGTTTTATAACATCTGATTTGCATATGATGATAATCTCTGCTGACAGCAAGATGTGTCGCAGCTTGGTGCAGGTGAAAAATAGGCAGAGGCATAACTTCTCGATCTCAGGATATCTCGTCTCTGCATCCAGCATCCTTCTGCTGATGTAAAACACAACTCGGTCCAGACCATCATAAACTTGCACCACCACCGAGGCGATGGACGTGTCAGCCACCGACAAGTAAATGTAGAACGGCCTATCCTGCTGCGGTGGAACCAACACTGGTGGCTTCGTTAGATATTCTTTGATCTCGTCAAAGGCGCGTTGTTGTTCTGCCCCCCAGCGGAACTCCTCATCAGATTTAATTTTCACCAGTCCCATGAACGGCTCTATTCTTCCGGACAGATTGGAGATGAACCTTCTGACGAAGTTGATCTTGCCGATGAGACACTTCAGTTCTTTCTTCGTGGTAGGTGGCTTCATTGTTCGCACTGCCTCCTGACTTTTCAGGCCGATCTCGATTCCGCGTTCATGGACCAAGAAACCCAAGAACTGACCGGCCGTCACACCGAAGGCACACTTCTTTGGATTCATCCGTAGTCCGAATTTTCTGGTTCGGTCCAGGATACATCGCAGATCGTCCAAGTGTCCTTGCACTGAAGCAGACTTGACTACCACGTCATCGATATAAATCTCCACCAGCTTGCCGATCAGATCATGGAAAATGTAATTCATGGCTCTTTGGTATGTGGCGCCGACATTCTTCAGTCCAAATGTCATGACTACATATTCAAACAACCCCACCGAACCTGGGACTCTGAATGCAGTCTTGTGTATATCTTCTGGAGCCATAAAAATTTGATTGTAACCGGCATTGCCATCCATAAAGCTCAAGACCTTATGACCAGCAGCTACGTTGATCAATGTCTCTGCTACCGGCATCGGATATTCATCCTTTGGAGTGGCTCTATTGAGATCCCGAAAATCTATGGCAACACGCCATCGGCCATCCTTTTTCTCTACAGGTACGATACTAGAAATCCACTCAGCATACCTGCATGGCCTGATGAACCCAGCTTTCAACATTTTCTCGATCTCTTTTTTGACTTCCTCTAAAATTTCGGCCTTCATCTGTCGTGCTCGCTGCTGGAATGGCCGAAACCCTTTTTTAAGCGGGAGCCGATGCTCAATGATGCTCCTGTCTAACCCGGGCATCTCTGTATAGTCCCAGGCAAAGCAATCTGGATATTCTTTCAACAAAGCTATCATCGGACCCCGCAGATTCGGATCTAACTTTTTGCTGATAAATGTCGGTCGTGGCTTATCCCCAGGACCGATGTCAATCTCTTCTAGCTCATCAGCGGATGTAAACCCATACCCCAGCTTTCCGTCACCTGCCAAATCGATGCTGAACACAGGCCAAAAGTTTGGTGAGGATAACAAAGATAATTTGGGCCGATTGCCGGAATCGGCCCCCTTTTTGATTGCATCATTCAAGGAAGGTTTACAACTTGTTTGTGCTCTACAATGGTAGGGAATCTCCCCACTACGACTACACGACATGCTTGTCGTAAGATCACTGCTTTTTATTTTTTGTGGCCGATCGCAGGGATCGGCCTTACCACGTACAATCGTGGGCTTTGCTACTCTGTCAGGCCAGTGGATAAGACCAGCCTCACCCCGTTTTTTGTAGCTTCAATGCGCTCACAGCCGTCTAGACTGACTCCAGAGATCGGCTCTTGGTCTTCTGCGTCCCAAATATTCATGCCAGCTATTGAGATCTCGATCGAATCATCTGCATGAATGACCTCCACTTCATCTGCATCCCACTGTATCAGGCATTGGTGCATCGTGGATGGAATGCAGCAGTTAGCGTGAATCCAATCCCTTCCCAGCAAGACAGCGTAGGTGCTTTTGCTGTCAACAACGAAGAACGACGTAGGGATGGTTTTTCTACCCACGGTCAGATCCACGTTCAGAACGCCTTGCGTTTCTGAAGCTTGGCCATTGAAGTCGCTTAACGTGACGTTGGTTTTGATCAGATCTGCAGTGGAGTGTCCCAAACGCCGCAGCATGGAGTATGGCATTATATTGACTGCCGCTCCGGTGTCAACCAACATCTTGCGGACAGGCTGCCCATTGATATAACCTCTCAGGTACAGGGCTTTCAGATGTTTGTAGCTCTTCTCCTGTGGCTTTTCAAAGATGACCGGCCGTGGGCCGCAGTCAAACTGTGCCACTGGTAATTCTTCGGTTCTTGGAGCGCAAAACTCTGACGGCAGTATGAACACCATGTTTGTGTCAGCCGATGTCTTCGCATCGGCTTTTACTGGTTTGGGGCGCCACTCTTTCCTTTTTGGACGGGCCTCCGTCTCCAAGGTTTGCTGAATTTTTACGGCCAAATCAGGCCGGGCTTTCCTTAAAGTGTGGAGGTACTGCGCTTCGGCTTCCTCCAAGCTACGTAGCCTCTGAACTCTACGCTTTTGGGAGCGTCTGAGTCCATCGGGACACCACCTTGGCCGGTGATATCTGTCCTCTTCTTCATCCTCTGACTCCTCGAGATCTTTTGCTCGAGATGACTCCTCTTGTCCGTTCTGAGGCTGGAGAGGCCCTAGACGCTTGAACACTGAAACTGGACCTGTGTCATCCTTCTGCTGTCCACATTCCGGGCAGTTGTCGACTGTAGGCAATCGGCTCATTCCAGCATCCCAGCAATACTTGAAGAAAGGACAATCCCAATGTTTATCCACGCCTTCCTTTTCCTTTGACCTTCCCCTAGCGCGGTGCTCATATTCTTCATCATCTCTATCATGCCGACGGTATCTCCCATTGTATGCGTCGGTCCAACGATCTCCTTCATCATCTCTGTCGTACTGCCGACGTCGGTCATACTGACGCTCATACTTGTTAAGGAGATGCGTGGAGTGTGGTTTCTGATATCGCACGCTTTTCACTTGTTCCTCGGTTATATACCGCCTATCGTCATAACGGGGCCGGTCGCGTGGACCGGCCTCTTCCTTTCCTTTGCCCCGGAAGTGGCCGCTTTCCTCTTTATACTTGCCATGGTGGTACACAGGCCCTGCCATGTTAATATCGAACGAGAAATCTAGCTGACGCCTCATGGAGTGGCTGTGCTCTAGCATGTTGATGCCAGGAAACGGGTTTGTGTCCACTTTCATGGCGAACTGCCCAAGGATCAGACGGCCCTGTTCTATCGCCGTTTGGATCTGCCGACGTAGCTCTTTGCAATCATTGGTGGTGTGGGTGAACGAGTGATGCCACTTGCAGTATGATCTCCCGTTCATCTCTTGCGCCGTAGGAATTTTATGGCCTTCGGGTAACTTCAGCTGCTTTTCCTTCAGCAGTAAATCGAATATCTGCTCAGCTTTGCTTACATCGAAGTCGAACCCTTTTGCAGGCCCTTGCTGTTTCACCCATTTGCAGGACACAGGATCTGCCCCCCGAGCCCATTCAGCCACGGCTATCTCCTGGTCTTCTACAAGATCCTCTTCTTCTGCATCGACCAGGCCTATCGGATGTTTGAACTTGTCTTGGTACAACTCAGGGTGACGCTGCTCATACATTGTCAGTTTCTGGACCATGTGCGCCAATGAATTGTATTCTACTTGGAAAGCCAGATCCTTGATCGGTGCTGAGAGACCCAACACGGCCAGCTCGACTGCTTCTTTCTCAGTTAAACGAGCCGAATAACATCGGTTTTTGACAGTCCTGAAACGCTAAATATACTCAGCTACCGTTTCTCCCCGCTTCTGCCGCACCTGCGCCAGATCGGCAATGCCAGCCTCAGTAGCTTCTGAATGATACTGAATATGGAACTGTTCTTCCAGCTGCTTCCAGGTCCGGATCGAATCTGGTGGCAACGAGGTGTACCACCCAAAAGCTGGTCCTGTCAGAGATTGAGCAAAGAACCTTACGCGTAACTGATCCGATGCTGAAATCATGCCTAACTGTGCCAAATATCGGCTCACGTGCTCGATCGAGCTAGACCCTTCTGAACCATTAAATTTTGAGAACTCAGGGAGCCGATACTTGGGTGGAAGCGGAATCAGATCATACTCGTTGGGGTACGGCTTGGAATAGCCGATTGTTCTCCTCTTTGGCACGAAGCCGAACTGGTCTCTCAAGATGGTACTGATTTGCTCCATCGTTTGAGCTGCAGGGGCTAAATTCTCATGACTCGTTCCGGTGGCATATTTAGCTAGCCACGCCTGTTTATCAGCGTCCATCCCGGACATCCCTGCTCCCGAAATCCCTACTCCAGAAACACCTGCCCCAGAAATCCCTGCGGTTGCAATCTGGTTCGTGCGCGTCAGGCTGTTGCAGTCCGGCACGTATGTGCACACATATCCATGTGGGATTTCTTTAGGTGGCTCAGACAGGAACTGGTAATCGCCAGGATCACCTCCAATCTTGTAGACGACGTACGCCGGTGACCCCGGTGGCTCCGGAGCTGCAAGCGTGAATGGTAGCTGTGGCCTGGATTGGAGCGGTCTTTCTCCCTGGTGAGTCCCTAGGGTAGGCCCCGACGGAGAGTACTGATGTTTCATGATCTCCTGAACCACGCGAACCGCGACGCGCTCGAAAGCGTTCACCAGACTCTCAGAATGGCGGTGAAGAGAATGAGCCACCATGTAATTGACTTCCTGTCGCAGAGCTCTGGTGCGATCCTCTGAAGGAACAGACAGATCCACCTCATCGAGAGCGCCTTCGGGTGAGAACCCTTTCCACCTGATGCCATGCTTACGGGTCCTCTCAAAAGAGCCGAGGAGATCGGCTTCGAAGAGAGCTTTGATATCATCATACCTCTTCTTGTGCTCATCAGACAGATCGTCGTACGTGACTGGTCTGTCCCCCATCGCAGCGTCAGATGTTGATGCAGATGTTGTTGAAGGTCCCACCGGGCGTGCCAGAATGTGTTGCCTGTCAAAACCCACCGGCGAGCAGCGACGAGCAACACGAAGAGCCGGGAGGCTCCCAGGACTGCTGGTGGGCCCTGGTCCCTCGGTCAACGGCCCGCAAAACTCCGGCACACGTCCTGGCTGATGCGAGGGCGTGCCACCTGATCTATACCTGATCAGGAAGGTGATGGTTTGCTTCGATTAGTTTCCTGCATGGCAGACACGCAAACATTAAATACGAGCCTCGATCGGCTCTCAGGTTTCCCTGCAAATCGGCTCAGGTAGCCGATTGTCCCATGGATCTGCATTGGATCTACGATAACATGGGGTTTTGCTTTATCAATACAAGTCAAATCGATCTACAACAGCTTAAAGCTTTCACCACATAAACGGAACATCCCACACGTAATTGAGCCTGGTAGATACGAAAGATAACAGAAAACTAACCCTAGAGGAGGCCAAAAAACCAACGTAGAGTCAATTCCCGGAACAACTCCTCTCGAATTGGCAAACCGTATCCTTACGTACTACTGGATCGTTCAACCCGTTTGTGAGGCCTAACCATGCGGATATTAAACTAATCCTTGGAGAACAAGGAACAACTATGACAGACTGAATCGACGGAATAAAGATCAAGCAAGATGCTGCCCTTACACCCAAGGTAGGTGCAAAGGCAGCGAGATCTCAATGGGCAGCATGACTAAGCAAACATGAACAAAAAGCACCGATGCTAGCCCAGACAGATCTATAATAACAGTATTACTCGCCATCAACAAGGCTTCAGTACGAGCAACACCAAATAACACATAAGCATATGCTGCCTAGATCGCGAGATGCGATCTAGGCAGCACGACGCTTACCTGAAAGAAACCCTCGAAACAAGGGGTGGCGATGCGCCGAGATTGTGTTTGTTGTGAACGTGGTTGTCCTCCTTTCTCAATAACCATAGGTACATATTTATAGTCCGGAGACTTTCTATCTTTGAAATAAACCTAAACGTAATCTAACTCTTGTTTAAACCGAAACGTACTCTATCATAATTATACAGATACACGGGCAATTAGCCCAAATCTACGCGCAAGGCCGATCCAGCCTCCAAACCCATCTTGATTACGGCCCACTTCCTTATCTGGCCAAAATATGGCGATAACAGGTTGGTGGCTTCAACCGGGACTAAAGACTCTCCTTTAGTCCCGGTTGAAGCCGGGGGGGGGTATATAAGCCGCGCCCCTCCCCTCTTCTTCCCTAGTCGCCAAAACTTTGCGAAATTCGATCAACGCCGACGCGCAGAGGAGCTCGTCGCGCCCAACGTTGCGGTCGCCGGTCCGACTGACTCCGCCGGCCGCACCTGACGCCGCCGCGGCTCCGCCACCGCGCTCCAAGCCCGCCCCGGCCTCCGCGCCCGCCGCGCACGTACGCCCGCACCGCCCCGGCCGGCCACCGCTCCGGCCGCCCCCGACGCCCTGCAGCCGTCGCCGCCCGCCCGACCAGACGCCCGCAGCCAACGCCGCCGCAGACGCCCGCAGCCGCCGCCCCCGACGCCCAGCACCTCGACGGCCGGCACCTCCGATGACCTAGCTTAGCTAGCTAGGTATAAATTTGTTAATTTTCATTTGGTTTAATTTGTTAAGTTTATTAGGGTTATAAATGTTAGAAATAGGAAATAGTTAGAAATATGAATTTGTAATAGTTAGAAATGTTAGAAATAGGAATTTGTTTTAAATAGTTAATAGTTAGATATAGTTAATAGTTAATTTGTTAGAAATAGAAATAGTTAATAGTTAGAAATAGTAGTTAGAAAATTAGGATAAAAAAGAATTTAGTTAGAATGTGTTAGAATTTAGTTAGAATGTGTTAGAATTTAGTTAGAATTTAGTTAGGGTTAGTGTTTAGAAAAAAGTGTTAGAAAATAGTTAGGGTTACTAGTTAGAATTTGTAGTTAGAAAATTGTTAGGGTTAGTAGTTAGAAATAGTGTATTTGTTAGAAATAGTTAGAAATTGTTAGTGTTAGTAATAGTGTATTTGTTAGAAATAGTTAGAAAATAGAAATAGAAATAGTGAATTGTTAGGATTTTTTTTAATTTTGTTAAGTATTAGGGTTAGCAAATGTAGTTTTTATTTTAATTTTTTAATTTTGTTAAGTATTAGGGTTAGTAGTTAGAAAATTGTTAGGGTTAGTAGTTATTTTGTTTTGTTATTATTTAGGGTTAGTAGTTAGAAAATAAGTTATGTTATTTTGTTAGGTTAATTGGTTGTTAGTTAGGTTAATCAAATGTCGGTATTGTTCCATATAGCATCCATAATTGAAATATAAATGTCGGTATTTTGCAAAAACTATGGATCCACATAGTAGGAACCTAGAAGAGGAAGAACTTCTCGAAGATATAATCAAAGACGCCTGATACGTCCAAAATATATCTACTTTTCCGAACACTTTTGCTATTGTTTCTCCTCTAATTTGTGTGTTTTGAATACAACTAACACGGACTAACGCTGTTTTCAGCAGAATTACTCTGGTGTCTCATTTTTGTGCAGAAATCCAACTTTCAGTAAAAATTCGGGAAAAATCATCAAAAATCCTATTTCACCAGAAGACCCACGGAGCCAGAAGACGAGACGGAGTGGAGGCATGAGGCCTCCACACACACAGGGGGCGCGACCCAGTCCTGTCCGCGCCCACCTGGTGTGAGGGCAGCTCGGCCATCGCCTCGACCCCTCCTTCCGCCTACATATACCCCTTTACCTAAAAATATCGGAGAGACGGCGTTTTTCCCAGATAGACTTCCGCTGCGCCGCCGCCATCAGAAACCGTGATTCGGAACCAGAAACTCCGTTCTGGCACCCTGCTGGGACGGGGATTTGGAGGAGATCTTCATCACCATCATCACCGACGTCCCTCCATCAACCATCCATGACTCCCCCATCCATGTGTGAGTAATTCCCCCGCTATAGGTGAGGGGATGGAAGGGATTAGATGAGATTGTTCATGTAATTTGATATAAGATTGTTAGGGCATAGTGCCTAGTATCTTTATTAGTGCTTATGACTTTGTTGCAACTTGTTGTGCTTAATGCTTGTCACATTGGGCCCGAGTGCCATGATTTCAGATCTGAACATGTTATTATTTCTATGATGATACTTGTTGTTTATGGTCTTACCTACAAGTTGTATACACATATTGTTGTCCAGAACCCGAGGCCCCAAAGTGACAGAAATTGGGATAACCGGAGGGGATGGCTATGATGTGAGGATAACATGTGTTCACCGAGTGCTAATGCTTTGCTCCGGTACTTTATTAAAAGGAGTACCTTAATTACCAGTAGTTTCCCTTGAGGCCCTGCTGCAACAGGCTGGTAGGACAAAAGATGTCGTGCAAGTTTCTCCTTGTGAGCACGTACGACTATATACGGAACACATGCCTATGATTGTTTGTACTAGGATGCTTTATCATTATTTATCTGCATTGCCCATGTCTCATTGATTTCATGAATTATCTTATCCATGCAACGCCCGTACATCCATCCCTATGCCTACAGTATTTGTTCCTACTGATTACTATTGCTACTATTACCGCTGTTATTTTACTACTGCTGTTACTGTTTCACTACTATCACCACTATCAAACTGTTGCTACTGACAAACCACTGCAAGCAAGACTGTTTCCAGGTGCAGCTGAATTGACAACTCATCTGTTAAGGCTTACATATATTCTTTGGCTCCCCTTGTGTCAAATCAATAAATTTGGGTTTTACTTCCCTCGAAGACTGTTGCTATCCCCTATACTTGTGGGTCATCAACGCCCCCGATGTTGAACTAGCTAAATCTCTGTCGTCATATTTGAACCCCTCCGGAGATGGAATGGAGGTCGACCGACACGAAGATGAAGCCGACGGGGCAGGTGATAGCTCCGATGACAGAGAAGGCGATAGCTCCTTTGATGGAGAAGCTGGTGGACAAATAACAAAGTCCGGCGAGGTATATATATGAAGTTCAGCAATCACTTGTAATATGTGAAAAATATTGGAGATAGCTGTATATTGTATACATATACATTAATTGACGAATGTTTCTCCTCTTAGGCCTCCATATCGAGCAAAGCTATGAAACGAGGCCCGACCAAAAAGTTGGATGCACGAACGCATTACACTTTTGAGGTCATATTGCGTACGGGCGAACCCAAGCTTCCTAAGAAGGCTGCCGACATATTCAAGAAGCAATGCGGAGTTCTGGTTAGGGATCACGTCCCGATCAGTGTTCGGGAGTGGAACAAGCGCAAAGGGGCAGCCGATAGTGACTATGTCGCCAAAAGGTACAAAGAGAATCTTTGGAATGATCTCATGGCATATTTCAACCTGCCAGAATGTGAGAATGAAGACGCCACGAGACAACTGAGGGCCAAAGTCAAGCAGTGGACTCTAAAGAAGATGGACGAACTGTTCCGGGTGTGGAAGAAGAAACTATGGAAAAACTATCTGAAGACAAAGGAAGTGCCAGTATTCGAAGGGTATCTAGCCAAGCAGGCGAATCACTGGAAGGCATTTCAGGAGTACAAGGAGTCAGAAGATGCCAAGGCATTATCAGAAAAGAACAAGAAACATACCGACAAGAAGAAATATCACCACACGCTGGGGCCAGGGGGCTGTGAGACTGCCATCCCAAAGTGGGATAAGAAAGAGCAAGAGATGATTGCTAAAGGGATCACACCTGAACCCATTCGTGATGAGTGGGAAATGAGAGCAAGAAATTGGTTCCTTGCGCATGGTGGTTCGTACGACGAACTAACAGGGGACCTTATCTGCAGTGACGGTCTTAGGATACCCAGGGAAAATTGGAAAAAAATAGTGAAAGAAATTAAAGAGGGAAAAAGACAGTTCACTCCAAATAGAGAGAAAGACTTGCTCACACTGGTCCTCGGGAATGACAAACACGGAGGACGAATGCGAGGCTTTGGTCCTTCTTACCCGTGGTGGCTTGGGTTTGCCAAAGACCAAGAGACTTACAGAAGCCGAGCGAGAGCAAAGAAGCGACAGCAGGATGAGGAAAATGACAAGTTCAACCAGTTGCTTGCTAGACTTAACGAGCAACAACAGTAGATTGACGAACTTAGAGGAGTAGTGCGCCAGCAAGATCCTGCACTCGATATTACCGCCGGCCCATCTAAGCGGAAAAGCAGCGTGGCTGAATCTGAGGCCCCGACCGACGATGCACGACGAATGATAGAGGGCGGTCACGGCTACCCCGTGGATGGAATCAAGGAGTCAACATCATGTGAACTCCATCAGAGAATGAAGAACATATCCATGAAGGTGGCCGTCGGACAAGCTTTACCTTCTGGCCCTGATGTACGCTGGCATGGCCGTGAGATTCCAGCTGGCTATGCTAAAGTCGGGGTGGATGAAATCGTGCCGGGGTTTCATGATATGGAGCTTGACATCGCTGGACCCGAAGATGAGAGGACACTCAGAGAAGTACTGGGTGGAGTCATTCTATGGGACAAGAACTACATCAAGCTTCTAGGCTCGGCCCCAAGGACAACACCGCCTCCGAGTCATCGCAGGTCACCTACACCTCCATCACCTCCAAGCCCTCCTGATACATCTTCAACGTATCTATAATTTTTGATGCTCCATGCTTGTTTTTACACCATTTGCCTACTGTTTCGTTACACTTTGTGGCACTTTTATGCATTTTCTGGAACTAACCTATTAACGAGTTGCCACAGTGCCAGTTCCCTGTTTTCTGCTGTTTTTGTGTTTCAGAAGTGATACACAGGAAATATTCTCGGAATTGGACGAAACAAGTTCCTGAAGTCTTATTTTACCCGGAAGCTTCCAGAGATCCGAAGGCGAGAAGGAGAGGGGCCACCAGGGCCCCACACACAGGGTTGGCGCGGCCAGGGCCTAGGCCGCGCCACCCTGGCGTGAGGCCACCTGGCTCCACCTCTGACATCGCCCCTTCGCCTATAAAGACCCCCCGACGGGAAAAACCTAAGTACCCGATCAATTTTCCAGAAACACATCGCGATTCGCCGCCGTCGTCGACCCGAGATCGGGAGGGTCTAGAAGCTCTTCCTGGCACCCTGCCGGAGAGGGGAATCGCCACTGGAGGTCTTCTTCATCGCCATGCTTGCCTCCGGAGCGATGAGTGAGTAGTCTACCTTGGACTATGGGTCCATAGCAGTAGCTAGATGGTTGTCTTCTCCACCATGTGCTTCATGTTTAGATCTCATGAGCTGCCCTACATGATTGAGATCACCGTTATGTAATTCTACATGTTTGGTTTGTTGGGATCCGATGAATATTGGTGTTTATGATTGAGTTGCTGTACTGAATATTATCTTTTGTTATCTCTATATTGTTTATGATCTTGCATGCTCTCCGTTGTTAGTAGCTATCTTGGCCGAGTAGTTGCTAGTGACTCCAAGAGGGGGTATTTATGCTCGATAGTGGGTTCATGCCTCTATTTAACCTGGGGGGTGACAGAAACCTCTAAGGTTGTAGATGTGCTGTTGTTACTAGGGAGAAAACAACATTCATATGCTCAAGGGCATATGCTTTGTTTACATTACACACTTTGCTTAATGCAATTATCTATTGTTCGCAACTTAATACTTGTGGAGTTCTCGGACGATATCCCCGTGAGTGGATTATTAGTCATAGATGCAGTTGGATGGCGGTCTATGTATTTTGTTGTAATGCCCAGAGTAAATCTCATAGTGATCTTCTTGACATATCACGTTTATCTTTATTCAATCAATTGCCCAACTGTAATTTGTTTACCCAGCATGTGTTATTTATCTTATGGAGAGACACCACTAGTGAACTGTGGACCCTGGTCCTATTTCCGTCATATTGCTATCACCTGTTTACTTTACTCGCACTGTTTACTTTACTCGCATATTATATTGTTTTCCACTCGATACACTCATAACCTTTGTTTCAAGCAAACCGGTAAGATTGACAACCTCATCGTAAGTTGGGAACAAAGTACTTGGTTGTGTGTGTGCAGGTTCCGCGTTGCAGCTAGCAAGCAAAGCTTGGCCGAGGCGCCATATATAAATTGTCCAAAGCTGTCGCTAAGCCAGTCCGCATCACCTTCAGTCGTTTGTCTCTCCACTCCAAGAATGATAAACCTTGGTTTCTTAACTGAGGGAAAACCAGCTGCTATACTCATCACACCTTCCTCTTGGGGTTCCCAACGGGCTGGTCATTCACCACGCACAAGGAAGCATTGCCGGGGAACAAAGAAGAATAATCTTCCTTGTTAACTAGGCAATCAACTGTTTTTCTGGTGCCATTGCCGGGGAGTAAGTAGAAGACTTCTGCGAGGGGAGTTTTTCGCACGCACATCCTTTACTTTGTTATTGTTTTGCTTTACTTTATTTATTTTACCTGCATTTTTTTTTATCAAAAACCCAAAAAAATTAGAATCCTTGGTAGTTGTTTTTACTTGTCTTTCTTTATCATGTTTTCTATCAATGGTTTGTTTCTTTGAAACTAAATCTTTTTGGCAAGGTGGGTTCACGGAATAGCAGCAAAATTATTATGAGGAACACCGCTTGTCACAAAAAGGAAAACACTTATGGGAACAAATCAATAGATTGTATATCATTGCTAGAAACGTGTGCTCTACTTATAATGTTACTTATTGCTTTGATAGATCTTGTTGCTGTAGGAGGTATAAACACCCTTTTCAATGTGAGTATAATGATGATGTTACCATATCTTCTTATATTAATGGAAATTATGACTTTTATGATGTGGAACAAATTGAAGAATTTATTGCTTGGAAGGGTGCATTCGAACTTGCTTATTTGCTTGAAAATACTGATGATGCACCTTATAAATATGAGGTTTATGATATACTCACATTTTGCTTTGATAATTACAAGGAAGGAAATGGCTATATTCTTAAATATCTTAATAGATGCTCTCCAACGGAAGAGACTAATGTCATGAAGGAGCCTATGGAAGAAGAAATTGCTGAAACTGGAAGCTCATTGGATGAAAAAGAGGAGGAGAGTGATGACCAAGTGGAGGAAGAATGGAGTTACCCATGTCTACCTCCCAATAAGAGTAACTCTCTAACTAATACCTTATTTGATCACCCTCCATGCTTAACAAAAGATGGTGAGTGTGATATTTACATTGTTGAGTTTGTTCATGATGCTACTCAAAATTATTATGAGAGAGGAAAATATGGTTGTTGGAATTCTCATGTTACTAAAACACCTCTCTTTATATTGAAAGCTCCGAAGTTGCTCTTGTTTTATCTACCCATACTTGTTACTATGTGCTTCTTTGATTTATTTTCTTACAAGATTTCTATGCATAGAAAGTGGGTTAGACTTAAATGCGTTTTATATTTGCTCCTTGATGCTCCTTTTGGTTTCCATTCATATTTCTTATGTGAGCATCTTCTCAAATTACTGAGCCTAGCTCAAAGGCGTTAAAGAAAAGCACTCTTGGGAGATAACCCAATGTTTTTATTTTCAGTACTTTTTCTTTTATTTGAGTCTTGGAAGTCATTACTACTGTAATGACTGCTCCTTATCCTTTTTTATTTTGTTTTTGTGCCAAGAGAAGCCTCTAATTCGAGTGAGGTAAAGATTTGGGGATGTTGCTGTCCTGAAACTGTTTTCGGTGCTGCACCGTAAAAATTCGTATAAATTTTCTGTTTATCTTTTGGACCTGCGATTTCTTGTGCATATGCCCCAGGTTATATCCAAACTTTCGTTAGTTGAACACTTTTTGATTTGAGCAACAGAAAACCCCTCAAAAATTCGTCCTTTGTCAGCTGTTCAGTTTTGACAGATTTCTGCCAATATTTGTGTTTGCCACTTTATCGCTTTCTTTTGAGTTCTTTTGATCACGGAACTTTTGGGGAGGTTGATACAGTAGTATTTTCTTTATATGTGGTGGTTTTGAGTTGAAACCTGAAGCAAAAAGAGGTTGATTATATGTTATGCTTACACTAATGTTGCTAATAGAATTGTGTTTAGTTTTGTATGAAGGAAGTTTTCAAGTGTAGGGATTGGAGAATGATGAGATGAGTTGAAGAATGGACAAAAGCTCAAGCTTGGGGATGCCCACGCATCACCCCAAGAAATATCCAAGAAGTACAAGCGTGAAAGCTTGGGGATGCCCCCGAGGCACCCCTTCTTCATCGGCAAAAATTAGGTCACCTTTCAAAACACTATATTTTTATTGCTTCATGCACTATGTGTTTTTCTGGGAGCGTCAGTTGTTTTAGTTTTCTTAGTTAGTTAGTTTTGTTTGCTGCAATAAATGGTTGGACCCCAACAAATTTCCTTTGGAGGAGATGTACTCGTTTTCATTAGCCAAGAACACTCAGTTTTTCATTCTTACAATTTCACCGGGTGTTCTTCTTTTTCCGCTACTGCTTTTGGTTTTCGTTTTCGCCTTGATTTGCGTTTAGACCTTGTCATATCTTTTCATCAAGGTGTATTTTTTCCTCTGATCTTTATTGGTTTTCATCAAAAGAGGTGTCTTTAAAAATTTCAAATGGTGTTGGAAAAGAGAAAAAGCTTTATGCAAAATAGTGGTACAAGAAGGAGCTTGTGTAGACTGCGGCTTAGGATTTTTCATGTCATGCTTGATGTCTTTTTGATAGTATGCTTAGTGGTTTTTCTGTAGCATGACTTGTCTCAAATAACTGAGATTGCTTAATGAGCCTTTGAAAAAAATCATGCGTTGTTTTTATTGTATGAAAGCATTATTTTTGTTTTCTCCTTGATGCTTTATTTGGGTTGACTTGGCGCATGCTCACACATGTTAGACTCTTACAAAGTCGCCAATAGCCTCTATGATCATTTAGTTTTTGACTTTTGATGCCATCTTATGCTTCTTTTAATGTCGCTTTGTCGCTTTGCATGATTATGGCCATTATTGCTCTCTTAGTTGGTCGCTCCCAGTCTTTTGCTAGCCCTCGCCTTGTACTGAGTATGAGCTCTACTCGTGCATCCAACTCCTAAAAGCCAAAGTTTTCCAAAGTGTCCACCATACATACCTACTAGCAATTTGCTATTCCAAGTAAATTTGACTTGCTTTTATTTTCTCTTCAAATTAAACTCTTACCAGTGTTATGCGAAATTCGGTCAGTAAAGCTCTCACGAACCGGAAGGCACACTTTACTTTTCCCGTTCTTACAAATTTGACATTGTGGTCTCTTATGTTGAGTTTTTATGCTTGCAAGTTGTAAGTTGGAGACTAGCCCAGCCATGCAGTCATGGGCAAGCTTTCAACATTGCACTTCTTATTTGAGTTGATATCGTGATCTTTTGTTTATGGATGCCCGCGGTGTGAATGAATTGGGAATCTTGTGGGGATCATGGAGTTTTTATATGTGTTAGGGAAACACCGGGCCGCTAATCTAAGCCATGCATAATTCATGGTGGAAATTTGCAGCATACCCATGGTGAACATTCGACGACGCATCTAACAATAAAAAGCTAAACAAATGGCAAATAAAAGAGATGTCGAGGTGTTCATTGTCTGCTTGTCCTGTCATTTTGGTGTGGGCTTGTTCCATGTCATCGGGCACAGAGGTACCCCATTGGCGGTTCTCAATGATATGCATATATTTACAATGACAAGAGCCTTGCTTGGGACTCTAAGTAAAGTAGCATGAGGTTTGGGTACTCGTATTCACGGGGCACGAGGTTTTCAACTTATGATTTGTCAAGCATATGCATCATAATTGTTCTCATATTAACTTTAACCATTCAAGATGCTTATGATGGGGGCAATGAGAGCTCAAAGCCGGTGAGTACCATAATTTTTGAAGGTTATAAAACTTGCAATCACTGCTTCCCTCTGCGAAGGGCCTTTCTTCTACTTTCATGTTGAGTCACCACCTTCTATCTTTATGCACCATAAGAGAGCATAGTTGTCATTCTTAGTATAATATGCATTGTCCCAAAGATTTCATTGATTGATTCATACTATTGGTTTCACTTGTTCTCAAATTATTTGTATCTAGTCGCCCTCTTAAACTTGAAGGTGTCCTATGCATTTATGTTTTGCTCTCTTTGAAGGACAAGCTGAAAACCATTTGTATGTTTTTCCTTATGATTTGAACACACGTTTGACTTTCATTGTTTCATTTTCATGATCTTTTGTTTGTGTTCATTTGCATGTTTACAACATGGTTGCTAAGTATCTTATTGTCAAGATTATATCTTCATGCCCATGTTTTAAGTTCTTATGGTCCCAGCTCACAAATGCTTACATATATGATCAAGATTGTGTAGGTGCATGTCACCTCAGAAATTATTCTTTTGTTATCACTTACCTACTCGAGGACAAGCAGGAGTTAAGCTTGGGGATTCTTGATACGTCTTCAATGTATCTATAATTTTTGATGCTCCATGCTTGTTTTTACACCATTTGCCTACTGTTTCGTTACACTTCGTGGCACTTTTATGCATTTTCCGGAACTAACCTATTAACGAGTTGCCACAGTGCCAGTTCCCTGTTTTCTGCTATTTTTGTGTTTCAGAAGTGATACACAGGAAATATTCTCGGAATTGGACGAAACAAGTTCCTGAAGTCTTATTTTACACGGAAGCTTCCAGAGATCCGAAGGAGAGAAGGAGAGGGGCCACTAGGGCCCCACACACAGGGCTGGCGCGGCCAGGGCCTGGGCCGCGCCACCCTGGCGTGAGGCCACCTGGCTCCACCTCTGACATCGCCCCTTCGCCTATAAAGACCCCCCGACGGGAAAAACCTAAGTACCCGATCAATTTTCCAAAAACACATCGCGATCCGCCGCCGTCGTCGACCCGAGATCGGGAGGGTCCAGAAGATCTTCCCGGCACCCTGCCGGAGACGGGAATCGCCACCGGAGGTCTTCTTCATCGCCATGCTTGCCTCCGGAGCGATGAGTGAGTAGTCTACCTTGGACTATGGGTCCATAGTAGTAGCTAGATGGTTGTCTTCTCCACCATGTGCTTCATGTTTAGATCTCATGAGCTGCCCTACATGATTGAGATCACCGTTATGTAATTCTACATGTTTGGTTTGTTGGGATCCGATGAATATTGGTGTTTATGATTGAGTTCCTGTACTGAATATTATCTTTTGTTATCTCTATGTTGTTTATGATCTTGCATGCTCTCCGTTGTTAGTAGCTGTCTTGGCCGAGTAGTTGCTAGTGACTCCAAGAGGGGGTATTTATGCTCGATAGTGGGTTCATACCTCTATTTAACCTGGGGGAGTGACAGAAACCTCTAAGGTTGTAGATGTGCTCTTGCTACTAGGGAGAAAACAACATTCATATGCTCAAGGGCATATGCTTTGTTTACATTACACACTTTGCTTAATGCAATTATCTGTTGTTCGCAACTTAATACTCATGGGGTGTTCGGACGATATCCCCGTGAGTGTATTATTAGTCATAGATGCAGTTGGATGGCGGTCTATGTATTTTGTTGTAATGCCCAGAGTAAATCTCATAGTGATCTTCTTGACATATCACGTTTATCTTTATTCTATCAATTGCCCAACTGTAATTTGTTTACCCAGCATGTGTTATTTATCTTATGGAGAGACACCACTAGTGAACTGTGGACCCCGGTCCTATTTCCATCATATTGCTATCACCTGTTTACTTTACTCGCACTGTTTACTTTACTCGCATATTATATTGTTTTCCACTCGATACACTCATAACCTTTGTTTCAAGCAATCCGGTGAGATTGACAACCTCATCGTAAGTTGGGAACAAAGTATTTGGTTGTGTGTGTGCAGGTTCCGCGTTGCAGCTAGCAAGCAAAGCTTGGACGAGGCACCATATATAAATTGTCCGAAGCTGTTGCTAAGCCAGTCCGCATCACCTTCAGTCGTTTGTCTCTCCTCTCCAAGAACGATAAACCTTGGTTTCTTAACTGAGGGAAAACCAGCTGCTATACTCATCACACCTTCCTCTTGGGGTTCCCAACGGGCTGGTCATTCACCACGCACAAGGAAGCATTGCCGGGGAACAAAGAAGAATAATCTTCCATGTTAACTAGGCAATCACCTCCACATGACGACGGCCACCACAACACGAGTCCATCTCGATCACCGCCACCGGACTTGGGTCGGCCGTCTCCGCCGCCGCCCGCTAAGGATACTAAGCGGAAGCGTGCCAGCAAGAATGCTCCGTCGATGAGTTCTAAGCGACGGAGCTCCCCAAAGCGCAAAATGTCGCCCCTCCCGAAGGTACCTCATGCTAATCTTCCCATCAGACCTTATGATTGTACCCCCGAGGAAAACGCCAGGATAGCAAAGGAACATTATGATGCGCAGATGAAAAAGAAGGAACCCGAGCCCCGCCCGGAATACACCGAGAAGCAAAAAGCATATGCAAAATACTTACTGACCCTTCCATCATAGTATGACTTGCACCATAAGCCTGATGACTATACACGCACATTGCAGAAGGAAGGGAAAAAGAGCAGATCACGTGCAAGTGCAAGTGGGAGCAAATCAAGTACAAGTACAAGCAAAAAAAAGATCAGACGTTCCTCAGCTTGGACAACAGGCCAAACAATTGATCCCACCCCTCAGAGTGTTATCCGAGAATGTTCCCTCTCTGGTGCAGGGGCAAGATTTGGAAATAACAGAGAAGTGGGCGGCTCAATGGGGTATGAGTGTTGAAGATGTTCTGGCTTCCCAAGACGAGAGGTTTCCCAAGGCTGTGGTAGCCCCTAAGCCTAAATTTGTCATGGGAGTGCCTTTGGTCAGCAAAGAGAAGTTGGAAGATCTCCCAACAAATATGCATTACTTGCATACATGGTACTTGAATGAAGCAAAGAATGGGAGAACGATGATCGTGGCGCGTGTCCCACGGGAGTACTACGGCCGTCTCAGAGACATCCATATCGACTTTGATGAACTCTTCCAGATGTACAATTGCGACGCCCTCAACAAATCTCTCATGAGTTGCTATTGTCTATAAGTTTTTCAATTCGTTGTCTACATATAACTTGTTCAGTTATTTCAATTCATTGTCTACATATAACTTGTTCAGTTATGACTTGTACTCTATTATGCAGAATGAAGATCCTGGTCTGTAAAAGTAGGAACATCATAAATATTGGGTTTATTGACCCAGATAAAATACATATAAAGACGCTAACTGATAACCCCAAGGAGACGGAGGAAAACCTCCTAAGGTTTCTAACGGATCAAAATTTCTGTGACCACATACTATTTCCATACAACTTCAAGTGTGGGTCTTACTCTGTTGTGTCCATTCACTTATAAGTATAATTGATAAGTTACTGACATATATATATACATGTGCAGCTACCACTGGATTCTGTTGGACATTCAAATTGATAAGGGAAGAGTTGATGCCTTTGACCCATTATCGAGAAACATGGAACAGTTCCAAAGCCTGCAGGACATGCTCCAAGGGTAATTTCAATCATTCTTGCGCTCTATCGGTCTCTTTCGATGATTTTCTGATATATCAAGTAATGAAAAACTTAGCAAATCATTTTCCTTGTCGGGCGGGGTTTGGAAGCGGTTCAAGTGCGTGACTGACGGTATCTCTCATGAGAAGCTGACCTTTAGAGCGGATCAGGTAAGTAGTATGATATACTTCTATTTTCAATACATTTATGATGCTAGATTATTATTTTGATTATATTCTATTCTCGTAAAGTGCGACCAGCAGCCATAGGGGACGCATCTATGTGGATACTATGTTTGCGAGTTCATTTGCACGTTTACCTCTGAGCACAAGGATTACAGATACAACATAAGCAATAAACATTCACACCTCTATTTTTACATGTCATTCTTTGTTATCATGATTGACATTCATATTAATCTCCTTTTCTTATATAGTTCACGGTTATGCGGGAGAAGTACCTACCAGAGCAACGCGCGATCGCTGTTGCAGAGGAGCTAGCGGCCTTTTTGAGGACAGAACTTATAGATGATAAAGGAAGATTTAGTGTAGCTAGGGGCCATTACTAATGTTGGTGTAATCGAATAGACGGGCTCTAGTCCCGGTAATTGTTATCTCCATATAATTGTATATATATACTCGATCGTAAGATAAGTTATCTTACATATATATGCACTAACATGTATGCGTAGAATTATATGAAAAGTGTTTTTAAAATGAAGAAAGAATAAAATAAAATACAACAAAAATAATTCCCCCGAACACCTAAACCCTAAAACCCTAAAGCAAAAAACAAAATCTGTAGAGGCCCTTTAGTCCCGGTCCGTATTACAAACCAGGATTAAAGGGCCTGTCCCTGAATGCGCTCCGAGGCGCGCACGTGGAGGCCCTCCAGTCCCGGCTGGTAACCGGCCGGGACTAAAGGTTTAGCCTTTAGTCCCGCCTCTAGAGTCCCAGTTTGCAAACCGGGACTAAAGGCCTTTACGGGCCGGGACTGGAGGCCCTGTCCCCACTAGTGTTGGGACCTAAGTCGAGTAGCATGAGGTTTGGGTATTCGTACTACACGGGACACGAGGTTTTCAACTTATGATTTGTTAAGCATATGCTTCGTAATTGTACTCGCATTAACTTTAACCATTCAAGATGCCTATGATGGGGGCAATGAGAGCTCAAAGCTAGTAAGTATCATAATTTTTGAAGGTTTATAAAACTTGCAATCCCTGCTTCCCTCTGCGAAGGGCCTTTCTTTTACTTTTATGTTGAGTCTCCACCTTCTACCTTTATGCACCGTCTAAGAGAGCATAGTTTCCATTCTGTGTATAATGTGCATAGTCCCAAAGTTTATCATTGATTGATTCATGATTATGGTTTTGCTTGTTCTTAAATTATTTGTATCTAGTCGCCCTCTTAAATTTGAAGGTGTCCTATGCATTTATGTTTTGCTATTCCATAAAGGACAAGCTAAAAACCACTTGATATGTTTTTCCATATAATTTGAACACACATTTGACTTTCATTGTTTCATTATTCATGATCTTTAGTTTGTGTTTCTTTTCATGACATAACATGGTTGCTAAGTTTTTATTGTCAAGACTATGTCTCTTATGCCCATATTTTAAGTTCTTTGATCCCAGCACTCAATGCTTTACATCGTTGATCAAGATTGTGATGGTGCATGTCACCTCAAAAATTATTCTTTTGTTATCACTTACCTACTAGAGGACGAGCAGGAGTTAGGCTTGGGGATGCTTGATACGTCTCAAACGTATCTATAATTTCTAATGCTCCATGCTTGTTTACACACCATTTGCTTTGCGTTTTGTTATACTTCATGGTGTTTTTATGCATTTTTTGGAACTAACCTACTAACGAGATGCCACAGTGCCGGTTTCCTGTTTTCTACTATTTTTGTGTTTCAGAAAAGCTACACATGAAATATTCTCGGAATTGGACGAAACAAAAGCTGAACCTCCTATTTTTACCGAAGCTTCGCGAAGACGGAAGATGAGACGGAGGGGGGCTAGGGGCCAGTCACACCATAGGGTGGCGCGGCCCAGCCCCTGGCCGTGCCACCAGGTGGTGAGGCCAGCTGGCCCACCTCCCGACGCTGCCCTTTCGCCTATATATTCCCCTCGATGGGAAAAAACCTAGGGGACGGATCACTTTTCCTCAAAACATACTGCAAGCCGCCGCCGTCGCTGTAGCGAGATCGGGAGGATCCAGGAGCTCTTCCCGGCACCCTGTCGGAGAGGGGAATCCCTGCCGGAGGCCTTCTCCACCACCATGGTTGCCTCTGAAGTGATGTGTGATTAGTCTACCTTGGACTACGGGTCCATGGCAGTAGCTAGATGGTCGTCTTCTCCACCATGTGCTTCATGTTTAGATCTTGTGAGCTGCCCTACATGATCAAGATCATCTTTATGTAATTCTACATGTTGTGTTTATTGGGATCCGATGAGTATTGGTACTATGTTAAGTTGATGTGCTGAATATTATCTTTTGTTATCTCTATGTTATTTATGATCTTGCATGCTCTCCGTTGCTAGTAGATATCTTGGCCGAGTAGATGCTAGTGACTCCAAGAGGGAGTATTTATGCTCGATAGTTGGGTTCATGCCTCTAGTAATTTGGGGGAGTGACAGAAACCTCTAAGGTTGTTGATGTGCTATTGCTGATGGTGCGATGTTAAGGCACCCAGTTGGGAACCCCAAGAGGAAGGTATGAGGAGCACAGCAGCAAGTTTCCCTCGGTTGTGAAACCAAGGTTATCGAACTAGTAGGAGAAAGCCAAACTTCAGAAGGTGATGCTTGCTAGCTTCGCGACACTCCAGACAATGGCACCAAAAAATGCTGGTGTGTAGTTGACGTAGGAGCATCTTCACCTAGCAGCAACGTGGAACCTGCACACAACACAACCAAGAACTTTGCTCCCAACTTCGATGAGGTTGTCAATCTCACCGGTTTGCTGTGAACAAAGGATTGAGCGTATCGAGTGGTAAAAGGATAATAGTATGCAAGTAAAGTAACACAGAGCGAGTAATAGTAAACAATAAAGCAATGTAAAGGAAATTGGACTGGGGTCCACAGTTCACTAGTGGTGTCTCTCCATAAGATAAATAACAACATGCTGGGTAAACAAACTACAGTTGGGCAATTGATGGAGTAAAGATAACATACATATGTCATGCGGATCACCATGAGATTCACTCTGGGCATTACGACGAAATACATAGACCGCCATCCAACTGCATCTATGACTAAAAATCCACTCGCGGGGAGTCATCTGAGAACCCCTTGAGTATTAAGTTGCACACAACAGATAATTGCATTAAGCAAAGTGCATAATGTAAACAAAGCAAATATCCTTGGACACAAGAATGTTGTTTTCTCCCTAGTGGTAACAGCACATCTACAACCTTAGAGGTTTCTGTCACTCCCCCAGATTACTAGAGGCATGAACCCAACTATCGAGCATAAATACTCCCTCTTAGAGTTACTAGCATCTACTCGGCCAAGATAGCTACTAGCAACGGAAAGCATGCAAGATCATAAACAACATAGAGATAACATAAAGATATATAATTCAGCACATCAACTTAACATAGTACCAGTACTCATTGGATCCCAACAAACATAACATGTAGAATTACATAAAGATGATCCTGATCATGTAGGGCAGCTCATAAGAACTAAACATGAAGCACATGGCGGAGAATATGACCATCTAGATACTGCTATGGACCCATAGTCCAAGGTAGACTACTCACACATCACTCCGGAGGTGACCATGGTGGTTGAGAAGGCCTCCGGCATGGTGCCGGGAAGATCTCCTGGATCCTCCCGATCTCGCGACGGCGACGGCTTGCAGTATGTTTCTTGGAAAAGAGATCCGTCCCTTAGGTTTTTCCCATCGAGGGGAACTTATAGGCGAAAGGGCAGCGTCAGAGGGTGGACGAGGGCGGCTCACCACCTGGTGGCGCGGCCATACCCTGGCACGCGCCGCCCTAGGGTGTGGCTAGCCCCTGGCCCCCCTCTGTCTCATCTTCGATCTTCGTGAAGCTTCAGTAAAAATAGAAGGTTTTGCTTTTGTTTCATCCAATTCCGAGAATATTTCCTGTGTAGCTTTTCTGAAACACAAAAACAGCAAAAACAAAGAACTGGCACTGTGGCATCTCGTTAATAGGTTAGTTCCAGAAAATGCATAAAAATGCCACGAAGTGTAACAAAACACAAAGCAAATGGTGTATAAACAAGCATGGAGCATCAAAAATTATAGATACGTTTGAGACGTATCAAGCATCCCCAAGCTTAACTCCTGCTCGTCCTCGAGTAGGTAAGTGATGACAAAAGAATAATTCTTGAGGTGACATGCACCATCACAATCTTGATCAACTTTGTAAAGCATTGAGTGTTGGGATCAAAAAACTTAAAACATGGGCATAAAATACATAATCTTGACAATAAAACTTAGTAACCATGTTATAACATGAAAAGAAACACAAACGAAAGATCATGAATAATGAAACAATGAAAGTCAAATGTGTGTTTAAATCATATGGAAAAACATATCAAGTGGGTTTCAGCTTGTCCTTCATGGAATAGCAAAACATAAATGCATAGGACACCTTCAAGTTTAAGAGGGCGACTAGATACAAATAATTTAAGAACAAGTAAAACCATAATCATGAATTAATCAATGATAAACTTTGGGAATATGCACATTAAACTCAGAATGGCAACTATGCTCTCTTAGATGGTGCATAAAGGTAGAAGGTGGAGACTCAACATAAAAGTAAAAGAAAGGCCCTTCACAGAGGGAAACAGTGATTAAACATGTGCTAGAGCTTTTTATTTGTAAAACAAAGAGATAAAAATTGGTTTTGAGAGGTGGTTGTCTTTGTCAACGACTGCAATGGTGTTCTTACTATCTTCCATACAAAAATGAAGCAATTTTTTGAGAGAGATATTGGCACTTTGGTGCTCTTTTATAAAGCTTGGCACTCCTCCCCACCTTTTTCCTTTCACAAACCATGGCTAACCGATTCCATCGGGTGCCCACCAACATTCACATACCATGGAGGAGTGCCTTTTGTTTTTTTTTTCTTTTTTTCTTTTTGGAATAAGACGATATGGAAGTCAGCAAATCCGACCACTACGTCCCCATGAGAAGTATTTTGAAGGTTTTTTTGTAAGGTAGCACATGAAAATTTACTTGGAATGGCTTGCAAATACCATGCATAGGAATTTATAGTGGACACAATGGAATAACTTGGTTTTTGGGAGTTGGATGCACGAGTAGAGCTCATACTCAGTACAAAATGAGGGTTAGCAAAAGACTGGGAGCGACCAACTAAGAGAGCAATAATGGCCATAATCATGCAAAGCCACAAAACCTCATTAAAAGAAGCATAAAGTGGCATCACAAGTGTCGTGGGAATTTAGAGACAGTAGCCATGGGGTGGCTTATCGAGGGGGCTTGATGGTGGTGACGATGGGTCCGGCTCGGGATTGTGCCAACAGAGACACCTCGGTTTACCCAGGTTCAGGGCCCTCCTGGGTGGAGGTAAAGCCCCTACTTCCTGCCTGCTTCGTATTATCTATACAGTAGCGATTACAGTGCTACTCGAGCTGTTCGGGCTAGAGGAGGAAGAAGAAGATCGGATCTCCCTAGACTAAGGGTCTAGGCCCCCTTATATAGGTGGGGGCCTGGTTACAGGTTAGGTAACGATTCGGCCGGCTGCCGGCTCCTCCGTGGTCATGTCTTCGGTGTGATCCTCTGGCCCTGCTCTGACAAAGGCGCTTTATAAAGCGCCTTTCCCCTAGACCGGCATCTGGGAGGCAAATGCCCTCCCTTTTGCCTCAGATCCCGCCGTGGGGAAGGGTCCTTGATCGTTGATTGGCTGGGTCCGGTCGTGGTGCTTGTCACTCCCGTCCTTTGCATCTGTCGTTCTTGTCGGGGCCAGCCCACTTTCGGCGAAATAGCTGTTGAGAGACTTTTGTCTTCATCGCCCGGCTCTGGCTCTCCTCGGCGGAGTCGCCAGCCGGCTGCTAGCGCAGCCGGCCCTTCGGGCGGAGCTGGTCTTCTTATCCTAGCATCATGGAGACTCCTGGGACGCCAGCCGGCAGATAGCTCTGGTCTTGGCATGCCCCATAAGTTATCCCCACGACAATAGCCCCCGAAACTGGCGAAGTCTCATGGGTTAGCATGGGCTTCAGCGGGTTCTTTTCCTCGCCAAAGTCTTGTTCATTCCCATAGAAGTCCCAGGATTCTTTGCCTGGTCTGGAGGTCGCTGGTTTTGAGGACAAGTCACGCGGGACTCCTCCGGCCGCCTCGAGACGTGCCGGCTCCAGGTTCAATCCAGCTGGCGGCCGCCTGGCGGCCGCGAGCCGGCACGCTGCCCCCTCGGAACTTGTGCCACTTCGGGTCTTGATCCCACGCCGCGACCGGTGCAGTGCGCCAATGGTCGGTCTTATCGTCTTGACTTCGGAATCTCCACCGTCATAACTTCCCCAGTCATCATGCGGGGCGGACTGGCATACGTCAGCGTCGTGTCCCATCGACTCCTCCCACGATCCGCTGCAGCAACCGCAGCAGTCGCACACGATGTGGGGGTGGTTACCGAAACGTCGGGGGGTTATCCCCTTCACCACTCTTCTTTAAATACTGAGCACGCTCATTGCCGAGAGCATTCCCCCCACTTCTCCCCTCACCTCAAGCCTCTCCTTTCCGAGCCCAAACCGGTCATGTTGTCCCTCAGCGGTTCCGCCGCCAGCGGTGACAAGGTCCCGGAGGGGAGCAAGGAAGAGGTCAAGGCGCCGGAGATGTCGCCTCCTGCGTCTCGGAAGCACGGTCGCCCGAAGGGGAGACACAACAAGAAGACCTTGGAGGCTCTCACGGCAACGGCCGCCGCCGCTCCTTCCTCCTCCGTCGCACCCCAAGCAACTGGGGCTCCTGGCGATGCGGGCGTCCCGGAGAGGCGGGGGCCTGGCCGCCCAAAGGGGAGCGGGAGGAAAGCCGCTCCTGCAGCAGCTGCTGCTCCTTCGTCATCCCGCCGTCATGGACGGCCACCGGGCAGCAAGAATAAGAAGGCCCCTGTGGCCCTTGGGGCCATTGTTTCCACTTCCGCGAGGCCCCGCGCGGCAATTTCTCCTCCATTGGGCCTGTCGCAGCCCTGGTCAGAGAAACCGGCACTCCAACCGCCAGCCTACATCTCGGCCGAGGGATGGTCAACCTGCATCATCCCTACGCTTGCCGGGGCCCGGGACCTCCTCCGCCTTCCGTCCAAGTTTGCGGACTTGATGGAAGGCCAGGAAATGGCTTACACCAAACTGCGGGAATGCAGCGGCGGCCAACCCGCGTACCGCGTTGAGGTTTACTATGATGGCCAGGGGGTGTGCTAATTTCGCGACGGATGGTCGAAGTTCTTCATCGACTACGGCGTGCATGAGGGCTGGTTCATCCTCCTCACTCACCACGATGGGAAGAAGGACTTCACTGTCTGCCTCTTCGACGGCACCCTCTTCGCCCGTACCTTCACCGCCCAGCTGTGAAGGGCGGGTTTTGTCGACCTCCAACGCGGGCTTCTCCGGGACGAAGTCCATGCGGCACTCGCTCTAGGTCGAGGAAGGCGAGCATCTCCCGGGCAAGGGATCCTTGACGCTCTTAGGGTGGCAGTTTAGGGAGCTTTTGTAATCGTCAGACTTCTGTTTAATGAAAACTTGTCCTTCTTCATTTACTGTGTGTTTTGCCATCGCGCAAATGTCTTCTGTCTACATCATCGCGCTGTGATGACTCCCCGGCTGGGGCTCTTCCTTCGACAAACTTGTTGCTGTGCGAATCTGTAGGTAGGGGCTACGATAGCCACTAACTTCGCAAACGCTTCTGGCGAGGTCCTCCGGCTTTGGCGTGGAGGGAGCAATGCCTCTGCTGGCCGGCTCTGGGAAATGTGAACTCACCCCGGCTCGGAGGGATTAAAATGGAAGTTGAGTCCTGTGCCAGCTCGAGCGGGGCCGGAGCCGGCACGTTTCCCTTCCCGAGCCCTCGCGCGTCCCTCACCACGGATGGAGTAAATCTCCAAGTTTCTGGCTCTAGCCATCTCTTTGCGGTTGTTAAGTTTTGATTTCGTCGCTCGCTTGCTAATCATATCGCAGCGTCAGTTGATCAGACAGCTGGCGAGGTACTGGAACCGGCCTACTTCTGAGGGCCAGTTCCCTTTCCCCCTAGCCCCCGAGTTTTGGGGTAGCTGGACTGACAGCTGGCTCAAAACTAACTTTTCTGCATACGGTGCCGACATCGAGCGAGGCAGCTCTAGCTTCAAACCTCCTTGACGTGGCTACTCCGCCCAAACATCGAGAGACTATGATCATCAGCCATTCGCTGGCTTGCCTTAGCCCGGTTCCCTCAACTTTTTCCTTAATCTTCCCACCTTTTGGCCCTTCTACCCCCAACCGGCAGCCTGGTGCCGGTTGGTCTCCCTTGGGCCGGCAGCCGAATGCCGGCCTAGGGTGGGAGCGTGCCGCGGAGTGAGAAGTAGTACTTTGGTTTATCGGGCACCCGACTCGTGCAAGCCAACGCATGGTTAACGAACACTGCCTCCCACGCTTGGTTGAGCAGTTTTCTATCGTTTATGGTTTCTCTCTGCGGCTTTCCTTCGCATGTGGCCTGCCGGCTCCTACCCGTCCGACTGCGCAGAACCGGAAGGTGGAGGTTGGGCTCGAGACCTTCTTCATGCGTAGTACTCGCCCGGCTGACGAGGAATCGATCATTTTTTAGGGCTGCCGGCTGTGGCTCGGTGCCCAGAGCTGGCTGCCGGTCAAGTGAATAACGCAGGAAGCAAAACATACACGAAGTGTTTTCCTCGGAGCTGGCCGTAACTGGCCACTCCGTCATCCTTTATTCATTGACAAGTTTTTCGGGGTACAAGTTGTTGCCTTAGCAGAAGAAAGGTCTTAGGAGACTGACATTCCAGGGACGCTCCGTCTCCTTGTCAGAGTTATCTGCCTTGTTCTTCCTGGGCTCTTGTGCGTCGATGAGGTAGTAAGCCCCATTGCCCAAGCACCCAGATGACAATGAACGGTCCCTCCCAAGGAGAGGACAGCTTATGCATGCCTTTGGTGTTCTGGATCAGCCGGAGTACGAGATCTCCTTCGCGAAACGCGATCGGGCGGATTTTCCGGCTGTGGTATCGTCACAGCTGCTACTGATAGAGCGCTGATCTGGCCAAAGCCTGTTCTCGTGCCTCCTCGAGGAGGTCGACTCCATCTTCGCGAGCTTCTTTTGCTTGCTTCTCCGTGTACTGGACAACTCTGGGCGCATCGAATTCGATATCAGTGGGCAACACCGCTTCTGCTCCATAGACTAGGAAGAAAGGCGTGAAGCCAACAGAACGATTTGGAGTGGTGCGCAGGCTCCAGAGCACTGAGGGTAGCTCTTCGACCCAACAGCCGGCGGAGCGCTCAAGAGGCTCGACCAGCCTTGGTTTGATGCCGGCCAGGATCAGCCCGTTTGCCTTCTCCACTTGCCCATTTGTCTGAGGGTGTGCCACTTATGCTAAGTCCAGCCTGATGCCCTTCTTGCCGCAGTACTCAGCAAAGACCCCCTTCGCAAAGTTCATCCCGTTATCAGTGATGATGCTGCGGGGAACTCCATATCTTGTGATGATCTCGTTGAAGAACTTGATGGTGGACGAGCCGTCGAGCTTCTTGATTGGCTTGGCCTCGATCCACTTGGTGAACTTGTCCACAGCAACCAGCAGATGCGTCAAGCCCCCGGGTGCGGTCTTGAATGGCCCTACCATGTCCAGGCCCCAGACAGTGAACGGCCAGGTGAGCGGGATGGTCTTGAGGGCGGCTACTGGAGTGTTTCGATGCTTGGAGAAGCGCTGGCAGCCGTTGCACTGCTTCACTAGCTGCTCTACATCCTTCTGGGCCGTCGGCCAGTAGAAACCATGGCTGGAAGCCTTGGCTACCAAAGCTCTGGAGGATGCGTGGTGTCCGCACTCTCCTTGGTGTATCTCCCTCAGGAGCTCTATCCCTTCTTCCGGCTCGATGCACTTCTGGAAGACTCCTGACACGCTATGCTTGTACAGCTCACTGTTGATGATTGTGTACACTCCCGCGCGGCGCTGAAGTCGCCTAGCTTCCACTTCGTCTTGCGGCAAGTCCCCAGTGATGAGGTAGTTGGAGAATGGCTCCGCCCACGATGGTATCTCCCGTATGTGGAAGACACTGGCGACCAAGGGATCAGCAGCCCCCGGGTCCGTCGTCGTTCTGGCTTCGTCTGATTGGCCGGCTGGCAGAGCTGGCATGGAGCCGGCAGCCCCCGAGTCTTTCGCCGAACCGGCCGCGCTGGACTAGCCGGCTGCTTCCTTCAGTCCCGAGGCGGCAGCCCCCGGGTCCGGTGGTGGCACCTGAGCTGGGGCAGGGTCTCCAGGCATGTAGATGGACGTAGATTCCGGCGAGGGCTTGATAGACGGCTTCGGATGATTTCCAGTGACACCCCTGCTGGGATATCCTGCTTGGTGGAGCCGATCTTGGACAGCCGGTCCGCCTCGTCATTGTTTGCTCTGGGGACATGGTGGAACTCGCAGCCCTCGAAGAATCCGCTGAGCTGCTGCACATACAAGCGGTAGGAGGCCATGTTGGCGTCCTTGGCATCCCAATCCCCCGAAACCTGGTGCACCACCAGGTCGGAGTCTCCAAAGCAGAGGATTCGCCGGATGCCAATCTCCTTGGCCATCTTGAGCCCATGTACCAGGGCTTCGTATTCGGCGACATTGTTCGACGCACGGAAGTGCATCTGCAGTACGTACTGCAGCTTGTCTCCCTTAGGAGAGGTGAGGACGACGCCAGCTCCCAATCCCCCGAGCAACTTGGAGCCATCGAAGTGCATGCACCAGTGGGTGGAGTCCGGAGCCGGCGGCAGGTACTGGTGGTCTCCCCAGTCAGCGAAGAAATCCGCTATGATCTGCGACTTGATTGTTGTCCTGGGCTTGTACTGAATGGTGTGAGCAGCGAGCTCAATCGCCCATTTGGCCACTCTTCCTGACGCATCCTTGCACCCGATGATCTCCAAGAGCGGAGTGGTGCTCACCACCGTGATAGGGTGCTCCTCGAAGTAGTGCTTCAGCTTCTTGGCCGCCATGTACACGCCGTACGCGACCTTCTGGTAGTGTGGGTAGTTCTGCTTGGAGAGAGTGAGCACCTCACTCAGGTAGTACACTGGGCGCTAAACCGGCAGCTCCTTGCCTTCCTCGGTGCGCTCCACCACGATCACGACGCTGATGACTCACGGAGTAGCCACGATGTAGAGCAGCATTGGCTCTCGCGGAGCCGGCGCAGCCAAGATTGGCGCGGTGGACAAGGCCCGCTTGAGATCATTGAAGGCATCATCAGCGCGCTGGGACCAAACGAAATGGTCTGTCTTCTTCATCAGCTGGTACAGCGGCATGGCCTTCTCCCCAAGCCGGCTGAGGAACCGGCTGAGCGAGGCCAAGCAACCAGCAAACTTCTGCAGGTCTCTGAGCTGGGTGGGCGGCTCTAGGGCCTCGATGGCTTTTATCTTCGAGGGGTTAGCCTCGATCCCTCGCTGGGAGACGATATAACCTAGGAGCTGTCCAGCCGGCACGCCAAAGGTGCACTTTTCTAGGTTGAGCTTCATGCGATAGCGCCGCAGGTTGGCAAAGGTCTCCTTAAGATCGTCCAGGAGCGTGCCGCTCTGCTTGGTATTCACCACCACGTCGTCCACATAAGCGTGCACGTTCCTCCCAATCTGCCCTTGCAGACATCGTTGCATGGTTCGCTGGTAAGTGGCTCCAGCGTTCTTCAGGCCAAATGGCATGGTGATGTAGCAGTAGGCTCCATATGGGGTGATGAAGGACGTCTTGATCTGATCTGGCTGGAAGAGCGGGATCTGGTGGTAGCCTGAATAGGCATCCAGGAAGGACAGCAGGTCACAGCCGGCTGTGGAATCGATTACCTGGTCGATCCGCGGTAGCGCAAAAGGATCCTTGGGGCAAGCCTTGTTGAGGCTGGTGTAGTCAATACACATTCGCCAAGTGTTATTCTTCTTCAGAACCAAGACTGGGTTCGCAAGCCAATCAGGGTAAAACACCTCCATGATAAAGCCGGCTGCAAGGAGCCGGGCTATCTCCTCGCCAATTGCTTTCCTTTTCTCTTCTGCAAAGCGCCGCAAAGGTTGTTTGACCGGCTTGGCATCCGGCCTAACGTTGAGTGAGTGCTCAGCCAGCTCCCTCGGCACACCTGGCATGTCCTTTGGAGACCATGCAAAGATGTCCCGATTCTCACGGAGGAAGCTGGTGAGCTCGCTTTCCTATTTAGCAGAAAGACCGGTGCCGATGATGACGTACTTGGTGGGATCACTCTCGTCTAGCAGGATCTTCTTGGTGTCGTTGGCCGGCTTGAACTGCTCCACCGGCGACTGGCGAACCGGTACATCTTGCTGGGCAAGCTCCACGCGATGTAGAAGCTGCCGCTTCTCCTCGGCGATGACCAGTGCCTCTGCCAGCTGCGAGCTCTCCTTTGTGCAGGCCAGGGACTTCTTGAAGCTTCCCGAGACTGTGATCACACCTCTGGGTCCTGGGACCTTCATCTTCAGATAGGCGTAATGCGGCACCGCCATGAACTTGGCCAGGGCTGGACGGCCAAGCAGCACGTGGTAGGGACTGCTGATGTCCACCACCTCGAACCAGATGGGCTCGCGGCGGCTGTTTCCTTTCTTTCCGAAGAGAACCTCCAGCTGCACCTTTCCCAAAGGGGTGCAAGAATGCCCAGGCATGATGCCATGGAAGGTGAGCCGGCTCGGTTTCAGCTGAGCAAGCGGGATGCCCAACTTCTCCAGAGAGCTTCGGTAAAGCAGGTTGATGCTGCTGCCGCCGTCGATGAGCACGCGGGAGAACCGGCACATGTGCATATCGGAGCACACAATGGGGTCCAGGACCAGAGCGTATTCTCCAGGGCTGGGCATAAGCCGCGGATGGTCCTCGCGCCCCCAGGTGATTGCCGCCTCGGACCAATGCATGAATTGAGGCTCTGCGGGCATTACATCGTTCACCTATGCCTCATGCCAAAGGTCATTCCTTTTATCCTTGCCGGGGGTAGTAAAGATGTGATATTGCTCAACATCCGCCGGGAAGTCATCATCTTGATCTGGCTCGCCTCCAGCCGGGTCTTGCTGTTGGTCCTTCTGACCTCCAGCCGGCTGCGCTTGCGACGCTCCAGGGATATGCCGAGCGCGCTGCTCCAGCTCTCTCATGAACCGGCACTGACATGTGGAGTGGGTCGCTTCCCTGCCCGGGGAGGTGTGGAACTTGCACGGCTGGTCAAGTGCAGCATTGAGGGTGTACTTGCCCTCTTTGTGCCCCTGACCGCCGCTGGCAGCCCCCAGGCCTCCTTGGTCAGAAGCCGCTCGCTTTGAGCTAGCAGATCATCAGGGGAACGCCTCGACGTGGTCAAGCCACAGGTGGATGTGCAGCGCCAGTGGGCGAGTCTGGGACTCCGACCCTGGCACTGGCACCGGGATCTGGCATGGCCTGCTTGCTCTGCCACCTTGCTGAGTGCGGCGGCCTTGGGCGTTGCCGCTCGGAGCACGGCCACCCTGTTCGCGCCCTCCGCGGCCTCGGCTTGCCGCTGGCGACCGCTGGATCTGGTCGGGGCCCGCGGTGGCAAAGCTGCGCCACAGATCACGAGCGAGCTCGGTCGGTGCGTCTCCATGCATGTCATAGAACTCGCCGAGCGTGGTGCTCGCGCGGCACTGGTTGGCCTCGTCCTCAACCACCTTGCTGAGGAGGACGAGACGCGTCCGCTCCAGGGCCTCGGTGACCCGGGCGGGGTCGATGACGCGGCTGAGGGGTGCACGCAGGTCCACCACGGAGACGTCCAGGGTATCCTACTCTGGGAGCGGAGCATCCTGCTCCTGTGGAAGAAGGCGTTCGGGCGACGGGCGCTCGGGGCGCAAGGAGTCGCCGCCCTCCTCTTCTCCTAGGGCCATCACCTCGACCATGGTGCCAAGACTGCTGCTTTCACCGCAGCTCGAGCCTCCTTCGCAGAGTGGATCAAAGACGTCGGTCACCTCCTCCGGGAAGGGCTTGGTGACATAGAAGCGGTGGTTGCCAACGTCGAGGAAGGAGCCACTGTTGCCGAAGCCGTTCTCGAAGTGGGCCAAGTTGTCGCTGTCGCAGTCGAAGGTGCTGAACCTCCAGACAAGGCTGGAGGTGACCTTCTCGCCGAGAGCCGATGAGGGTCCCGGCCGGAACTTGACTCCGCTCGCCGCCGCCGCGCCAAGAGCCGAGACAGTAGCCATGGGGTGGCTTATCGAGGGGGCTCGACGGTGGTGACGATGGGTCCGGCTCGAGATTGTGCCAACGGAGACACCTCGGTTTACCCAGGTTCAGGGCCCTCCCGGGTGGAGGTAAAGCCCCTACTTCCTGCCTGCTTCGTATTATCTAGACAGTAGCGATTATAGTGCTCCTCGAGCTATTCGGGCTAGAGGAGCAAGAAGAAGATCGGATCTCCCTAGACTAAGGGTCCAGGCCCCCTTATATAGGCGGGGGCCTGGTTACAGGTTAGGTAGCGATTCGGCCGGCTGCCGGCTCCTCCGTGGTCACGTCTTCGGCGTGATTCTCTGGCCATGCTCTGACAAAGGCACTTTATAAAGCGCCTTTCCCCTGGACCGGCATCTGGGAGGCATATGCCCTCCCTTTTGCCTCGGATCCCGCCGTGGGGAAGGGTCCTTGATCGCTGATTGGCTGGGTCCGATCGTGGCACTCGCCACTCCCGTCCTTTGCATCTGTCGTTCTTGTTGGGGCCAGCCCACTTTTGGCGAAACAGCTGTTGAGAGGCTTTTGTCTTCATCACCCGGCTCTGGCTCTCCTCGGTGGAGTCGCCAGCCGGCTGCTAGCGCAGCCGGCCCTTCGGGCGGAGCCGGTCTTCTTATCCTAGCATCGTGGAGACTCCTGGGACGCCAGCCGGCAGATAGCTCGGCTCTTGGCATGCCCCATAAGTTATCCCCACGACAACAAGTCAAAAACCAAATGATCATAGAGGCTTATGGCGACTTGTTAGAGTCAAACATGTTGTAAGCATGCGCCAAGTCAACCCAAATAAAGCATCAAAGGAGAAAACCAAATAAATGCTTCCACATAATAAAAATAATGCATGATTTTTTCAAAGGCTCATTAAGCAATCTTAGTCATTTGAGACAAGTCATGCTACAACAAAAATCACTAAGCATACTATCAAAACGATATCAAGTATGGCATGCAAAATTCTAAGCCGCAGTCTAAACAAGCTCCTTTTTGTACCACTTTTTTGCATGAAACTTTTTCTCTTTTCCAACACCATGCAAACCTTTTTGAAACAACTCTTTTGATGAATACCAACATAGACCAGAGGTCCAAATACACCTTGATGCAAATATAAAACAAGATCTGAACAAAAATCAAGGCAAAAAACAAAAGCTAAACGCAGCTCTAGAAAAAGAGAACACTCGTTGAACGATAAGAGTGAAAAATAGAGTGTTCTTGGCAAATGAAAAGCGGAGTGTCTCCTCCTAGAGAAATTTGTTGGGGTCCAATCATTTATTGCAGAAAACAAAACAAAATAAAACTGAAATCGAAAGTAAACACGCTCCTTGAAAAACACATAGTGCATGAAGCAATAAAAATATAGTGTGTTGAAAGGTGACCTGATTTTTGCCGATGAAGAAGGGGTGCCTCGGGGGCATCCCCAAGCTTTGACGCTTGTACCTCTTGGATATTTCTTGGGGTGACATGGGCATCCCCAAGCTTGAGCTTTTGTCCATTCTTCATCTCATCTCATCACTCTCTAATCCCTACACTTGAAAACTTCCTTCATACAAAACTTTACACAATTCCATTAGCAACGTTAGCATAAGCATAATAGTAAATCAACCCTTTTTGGTTCAGGTTTCAACTCAAAAAAACCACATATAAAGCATATACTCCTGTAGCAACTTCCCCAAAAGTCCCGCGATCAAAAGAACTCAAAGAGAAAGTGATCGAGAGGCAAACACAAATAGTGGTAGAAATCTGTCAAAACAGAATAGCTAACAAAGGTTGATTTTTTCGAGGACCTTCTCTTGCTCAAATCGAAAAGTGCAAAACTAATGAAAGTTTGGATATAACCTGGGGCATATACACAAGAAATCTCAGGTCAAAAAGATATTCTGAGATTTTTCACGAATTTTTACGATGCAGCACCAAAATCTGTTTCAGGACAGCAACTTCCCCAAATCTTACCTCCCTCAAATTAGAGGTTCTCCTTGGCACAACAACGAAATAAAAAGGATAAGGAGCAGTTATTACAGTAGTAATAACTTCCAAGACTCAAATAAAATAAAAACGTAGTGAAAAGTAAACAATGGGTTATCTCCCAAGAGTGCTTTTCTTTAACGCCTTTGAGCTAGGCGCAGAAAGTGCAAATCAAGTAATATCAAATGAGGCATTAAGATCAATTGCAAAAGTCTTTTCAACAATAAATTGAATTGTGTCCAAATGAGTTTTTGAAGATCCCTTATGAACACTTTTTGGTTCACTACTTTCATCAAAACGGTTTTCAGGACAAATCCAATTAAAATTCTTTTCCAAAGCTTCCTGCAATCCTACAAGTTTGCAAGGAATTGGTACTTTGATGTCTTCTTTGGTTGTACCAACAACATTAACAGGTGAGCCAAGCATATTAAAATGCTCAAAAACTTTCCTAGCTTCAATAACAACATCTCTAAATTCTCTACGCAAAGTCTCCAAAATAAAGTCTTTCTTTTCGGAGTCTTTGATATCATGATGCTTAAGAAACATTTGTTGCATAAAAGGATTAAGGTTAACAAACCTAGCCTCCAACATGTGAACTAAATTGTCGTGGGGATGACTTCTGGGGTATGCCAAGGACCGCGCTATCTACCGGCTGGCGTCCCAGGAATCTCCACGGCGCTAAGATAAGAAGACCGGCTCTGACCGAAGGGCCGGCTACGCCAGCAGCCGGCTGGTGACTCCACCGAGGAGAGCTAGAGCCGGGCGATGAAGACAAGATTCCTCCAACGGCTATTTTGCCAAAAGGGGCCTAGCCCCGACAAGATCGACAGAGGCAAAGGATGGGCATGACGCAAGCCACGTCCGAACTCCACCAACCAGCGAGCAAGAGCCTTCCCCACGAAAGGATCCGAGGGAAAAGGGAGGGCATATGCCTCCCAGATGCCGGTCCAAGGGGGAAAAGGCGCTTTATAAAGTGCTATCGTCAGACGAGGACAGAGGAGGGCCAGAAGATCACGCCGAAGACGCAGCCATGGAGGAGCCGGCAGCCGGAAAGCCGGCCACCTAACCTGTAACCAGACCCCCGCCTATATAAGGGGGTCTAGACCCTTAGTCTAGGGAGATCCGATCTTCTTCTTCCTCCTCTAGACCGAACAACTCGAGGAGTGATGTAGCCTCTGTGAAGATAATACGAAACAAGGCAGGAAGTAGGGGTTTTACCTCCGGCGTGGAGGGCCCTGAACCTGGGTAAACCGAGGTGTCTCAGTTGGCACAATCCCGAGCCGGACCCATCGTTACACACCGTCGAGCCCCTCCGTTAAGCCATCCCCATGGCTACTGTCTCTAAATTCCCACGACAGTTGGCGCCCACCGTGGGGCAACGCGCGGCAGCGACCAGAGTCAAGTTCCGGCCGAGACCCTCATCGTCTCTCAGCGAGAAGGTCGCCTTCGGCCTCGTCTGGAGGTTCGGCACCTTTGACTGCATCAGCGACAATCTAGCCTGCTTCAAGAACGGCTTCGGCAACAGCGGCTCCTTCCTTGATGTTGGCAGCCACCGCTTCTATGTCGCCGAGCCTTTCCCGGAGGAGGTGACCGATGTGTTCGACCCTCTCAGCGACGGAGGCTCGAGCTGCAGTGAAAGCAGCGACCTTGGCGCCATGGTCGAGGTGATGGCCCTGGGAGATGAGGAGGGCGGCGACTCACCGCGCTCCGTGCGCCCGCCGCTCGAACGCCTTCCTCCACAGGAGCAGAACGCTCCGCTCCCAAAGCAGGACGCCCCGGACATCACCCTGGTGGACCTGCATGCACCACTCGACCACGTCATCGACGCTATCTAGGTTGTGGAGGCCCTGGAGCGGACGCGCCTCATACTCCTCGGCAAGGTGGCCGAGGATGAGATCGACCGGCGTCGTGCGAGCACCACGCTCAGCGAGTTCTATGACGTGCATGGAGACGCATCGGTCGAGCTTGCTCATGATCCGCGGCGCAGCTTCGTTTCCATGGGCCCTGGCCAGATCCAGCGGTCGCCATCGGCAAGCCAAGGCCGCGGAGGGCGCGGACAGGGCGGTCGTGCTCTGAGCTGCAACGCCCGAGGCCGCCGCACCTAGCAGGCTGGCGGAGCTGGCAGGCCACGCCAAGTCCCGGTGCCGACGATAGGGCTGGAGCCTCAAGATCGCCAGCCGGCCCTACACATCCATCTGTGGCTTGACCACATGAAGGCGCTACCCAAAGGATCTGCTAGCTCAAAGCGAGCGGCGTCTGACCAAGGAGGCTCGGGGGCTTCCAGCAGCGGTTAGGGGCGCAAAGAGGGCAAGTACACCCTCGATGCTGCGCTTGACCAGCCGTGTAAATTCCATAGCACCCCCGGCAGGGAAGTGACCCACTCCACGCGTCAGTGCCAGTTCATGAGAGAGCTAGAACAGCGCCCTCAGCAACTCCCTGGAGCTTCGCAAGTGCAGCCGGCTGGAGGTCAGGAGGACCAGTAGCACGAGCTGGCTGCCGACAAGCCGGACCAAGGTGACGACGACTTTCCAGCGGATGTCGAGCAATATCACATCTTTACCACCCCGGGCAAAGACAAAAGGAACGGCCTTTGGCACGAGGTGGAGGTGAACGCCGTCATGCCTGCAGAGCCCCAGTTCATGCACTGGTCTGAGGCAGCCATCACCTGGGGGCGCGAGGACCATCCGCGATTGATGTCCAGCCCTGGAGAATACACTCTAGTCCTGGATCCTGTCATGTGCTCCGATACGCACACATGCCGGTTCTCCCGCGTGCTCATCGACGGTGGCAGCAGCATCAATCTTCTTTACCGGAGCTCCATGGAGAAGCTAGGCATCTCGCTTGCTCAGCTGAAACCAAGTTGGCTCACCTTCCATGGCATCGTGCCTAGGCATTCGTGCACCCCTATGGGCAGGGTGCAGCTGGAGGTTCTCTTCGGGAAGAAAGGTAACAGCCACCATGAGCCCATCTGGTTCAAGGTGGTGGACATCAGCAGTCCCTACCATGCGCTGCTTGGCCGCCCAGCCCTGGCAAGTTCATGGCGGTGCCGCATTACGCCTATCTGAAGATGAAGCTCCCAGGACCCAGAGGTGTGATCACAGTCTCGGGAAGCTTCAATAAGTCTCTGGCGTGCGCCAAAGAGAGCTCGCAGCTGGCAGAGGCATTGGTTATCGCCGAGGAGAAGCGGCAACTCCTCCATCGCGTGGAGCTAGCCCAGCAAGATGTGCCGGTTCGCCAGTCGCCAGTGGAGCAGTTCAAGCCGGCCGATGACACCAAGAAGATCCTGTTGGACGAGAGCGATCCCTCCAAGTTCGTCATCATCGGCACTGGCCTTTCTGCTAAATAGGAAAGCGAGCTCACCAGCTTCCTTCATGAGAATCGGGACATCTTCGCATGGTCTCCAAAGGACATGCCAGGTGTGCCGAGGGAGCTGGCTGAGCACTCACTCAACGTCTGGCCCGATGCCAAGCCAGTCAAGCAACCGCTGCGGTGCTTTGCAGAAGAGAAAAGGAAAACCATTGGTGAGAAGATTGCCCGGCTCCTCGCAGCCGGCTTCATCATGGAGGTATTTTACCCTGACTGGTTGGCGAACCCAGTCTTGGTCCTGAAGAAGAACAACACTTGGCGCATGTGTATCGACTACACCAGCCTCAACAAGGCTTGCCCCAAGGATCCCTTCACGCTACCGCGCATCGACCAGTTGATCGATTCCACAGCCGGTTGTGATCTGCTGTCCTTCCTGGACGCTTATTCAGGCTATCACCAGATCCCGCTCTACCAGCCGGATCAGATCAAGACGTCCTTCATCACCCCATATGGAGCCTACTGCTACATCACCATGCCATTTGGCTTGAAGAACGCTGGAGCCACTTACCAGCGAACCATGCAACGATGTCTGCGAGGGCAGATTGGGCGAAATGTGCACACTTATGTGGACGACGTGGTCGTGAAGACCAAGTAGAGCGGCACGCTCCTAGACGATCTCAAGGAGACCTTTGCCAACCTGTGGCGCTATCGCATGAAGCTCAATCCGGAGAAGTGCACCTTTGGCGTGCCGGCTGGACAGCTCCTAGGTTATATCGTTTCCCAGCGTGGGATCGAGGCTAACCCCTCGAAGATAAAAGCCATCGAGGCCCTAGAGCTGCCCACCCAGCTCAGAGATGTGCAGAAGTTTGCTAGATGTTTGGCCTCGCTCAGCCGGTTCGTCAGCCGGCTCGGGGAGAAGGCCATGCCGCTGTACCAGCTGATGAAGAAGACATACCATTTCGTTTGGTCCCAGCGCGCTGACGACGCCTTCAATGACCTCAAGCGACCTTTGTCTACCGTGCCAATCTTGGCAGCGCCGGCTCCACGGGAGCCAATGCTGCTCTACATAGCAGCAACTCCGCGTGTCATCAGCGTGGTAATCGTGGTAGAGCGCACCGATTTAGGCAAGGAGCTGCCGGTTCAATGCCCGGTATACTACCTGAGTGAGGTGCTCTCTCTCTCCAAGCAAAACTACCCGCACTACCAGAAGGTCGCGTACGGCATATACATGGCGGCCAGGAAGCTGAAGCACTACTTCGAGGAGCATCCTATCATGGTGGTGAGCACCACTCCGCTCTCGGAGATCATAGGGTGCAAGGATGCAACAGGCAGGGTGGCTAAATGGGCGATTGAGCTTGCTGCTCATACCATTCAGTATAAGCCCAGCACGACGATCAAGTCGCAGATCATAGCAGATTTGTTCGCTGACTGGGGAGAGCACCAGTACCTGCCGCCGGCTCCGGACTCAACACACTGGCGCATGAACTTTGATGGCTTCAAGATGCTCGGGGGATTGGGAGCCGGCGTCGTCCTCACTTCTCCCAATGGAGACAAGCTGCAGTACGTGCTGCAGATGCATTTTTGCGTTTCGAACAACGTCGCTGAATATGAGGCCCTGGTGCATGGGCTCAAGCTGGCCAAGGAGATTGGCATTCGGAGGATCCTCTGCTTCGGAGACTCCGACCTGGTGGTGCACCAGGTCTCAGGGGAATGGGACGCCAAGGACGCCAACATGGCCTCCTACCGCTTCTACGTGCAGCAGCTCTGCAGATTCTTCGAGGGCTGCGAGTTCCATCACGTCCCCAGAGCAAACAACAACGAGGCGGACCAGCTGTCCAAGATCGGCTCCACCAAGCAGGATATCCCAGCTGGGGTGTCGTTGGAGATCATCCGCAAGCTGTCCATCAAGCCCTTGCCGGAGTCCACCTCCATCTACGTGCCTGAAGACCCTGCCCCAGCTCAGGTGGCACCACCGGACCCAGGGGCTGCCGCCTCGGTGCTGAAGGAAGCTGCCAGCCAACCTAGCACGGCCGGCTCGACGAAGGACTCGGGGGCTGCCGTCTCCAGGCTGGCCCCACAGCCGGCCAACCAGACGAAGCCGGCACGACGATGGACCCGGGGGCTGCTGATCCCCTGGTCGCCAGTGTCTTCCACATACGGCAGATACCATCCTGGGCGGAGCCATTCTCCAACTACCTCATCACTGGGGACTTGCCCCAAGACGAAGTGGAAGCTAGGCGACTTCAACGTCATGCGCTGGCGTACACCATCATCAACAGCGAGCTGTACAAGCGCAGCGTGTCAGGAATCTTCCAGAAGTGCATTGAGCCGGAAGAAGGGATAGAGCTGCTAAGAGAGATACATCAAGGGGAGTGCGGGCATCACGCATCTTCTAGAGCCTTGGTGGCTAAGGCCTTCCGTCACGGTTTCTATTGGTCGACGGCCCAGAAGGACGCATAACAACTGGTGAAGCAGTGCAACGGCTGCCAGCGCTTCTCCAAGCATCGAAACACTCCAGCGGCAGCCCTCAAGACCATCCCGCTCACCTAGCCATTCGCTGTCTGGGGCCTGGACATGGTGGGACCATTCAAGACAGCGCCCGGGGGCTTGACGCATCTGTTGGTCGCAGTGGACAAGTTCACCAAGTGGATCGAGGCCAAGCCAATCAAAAAACTTGACGGTTCGTCCACCATCAAGTTCTTCAACGAGATCATCACCAGATATGGAGTTCCCCACAGTATCATCACTGACAATGGGACAAACTTTGCAAAGGGAGTCTTCATAGAGTACTGCGGCCAGAAGGGCATCCGGCTGGACTTGGCATCTGTGGCGCATCCTCAGTCTAATGGGCAAGTGGAGAAAGCAAATGGGCTGATCCTGGCCGGCATCAAGCCAAGGTTGGTCGAGCCTCTCGAGCGCTCAGCTGGTTGTTGGGTCGAAGAGCTGCCCTCAGTGCTCTGGAGCCTGCGCACCACCCCTAATCGCTCTGTCGGTTTCACGCCTTTCTTCCTGGTCTATGGAGCAGAAGCGGTGCTGCCCACCGACATCGAATTTGATGCGCCCAGAGTTGTCCAGTACACGGAGAAGCAAGCAAAGGAAGCTCATGAAGATGGCGTCGACCTCCTCGAGGAGGCACGAGAGCAGGCCTTGGCCAGATCAAAGCTCTATCAGCAGCAGCTGCGACGATACCATAGCCAAACGATCCGTCCACTCGCGTTTCGCGAGGGAGATCTTGTACTCCGGCTGGTCCAAAACACTAAAGGCATGCACAAGCTGTCCTCTCCTTGGGAGGGACCGTTCATTGTCAGCCATGTGCTAGGCAATGGGGCATACTACCTCATCAACGCACAAGAGCCCAGGAAGAACAAGGCGGATAATTCTGACAAGGAGACGGAGCGTCCCTGGAATGTCAATCTCCTAAGACCTTTCTTCTGCTAAGGCAAAAGCTTGTACCCTGAAAAGTTGTCAATGAATAAAGGACAATGGAACAGCTAGTTACGGCCGGCTCTGAGAAAAATACTTCGTGTATGTTTTGCTTCCTGCGTTATTCACTTGACCGGTAGCCGGCTCCGGACACCGAGCCACAGCCGGCTGCCCTAAAAAAGATCGATTCCTCGTCAGCCGGATGAGTACTACGTATGAAGTAGATCTCGAGCCCAACCTCCATCCCCCGGCAACGCGCAGCCGGATGGATAGGAGCCGGTAGGCCATATACGAAGGAAAGCCACAGGGAAAAACCGTAAACGATAAAAAGTCGCTCAACTAAACATTGAAGACAGTGCTTGTTAACCATGTGTTGGCTAGCTCGAGCTGGGTGCCCGACAGACCGAAGTACTACTTCTCACCCCGCGGCACGCTCCCACCCTAGGCCGGCATTCGGCTTCCGACCCAAGGGAGACCAACCGGCACCAGGCTGCCGGTTGGGGGTAGAAGGGTCGAAGGGTGGGGAGATTAAGGAAAAAGTTGAGGGAACCAGGCTAAGGCAGGCTAGCGAATGGTCGATGATCACAGTTTCTCGATGTTTAGGCTGAGTAGCCGCGTCAAAGAGGTTCGAAGCCAGAGCTGCCTCGCGTGACATCGGCATCGTATGTGAACGAGCTAGTTTCAAGCTAGCTGTTATTCCAGCTGCCTCAAAACTCGGGGGCTAGGGGGAAAGGGAATTGGCCCTTAAAAACGGGCCGGCTCCAATCCCTCGCCGGCTGCCCTATCAGTTGGCACTGCGACATGACCAGCAAAAGAGCGTCGAAATCGAAATCTAGCGTTTGCAAAGAATTGGCTAAAGCTAGTGGTTTGGAGGTTCACTCCAGCCACGGCAAGGGTTATATGAAGGCTCGGGAAAGGGGGACGTGCCGGCTCCAGTCTCGCCCAAGCTGGCATAGGACGTAGCTTCCATTTCTGTCCCCTCAAGCCGGTGCTAGCTTGCATCTCCCGAAGCCGGCCAGCAGAGGCACCTTTCCCTCTACGCTGAAGCCGGAAGAGCTCGCCAGGGATGTCTGGTTAAGTTGGCGGCTATCTTAGCCCCTATCTACAGGCCTGCGCAGCGATGGCCTTAGCGAAGGAGGAATCCTAACTGCGAAATCGTCACCGCGCTCTGATGGTAGCAGAGGACATTCATGCAAGAACAAGGGCACAACAAATGAAGAAAGACAAGTTTTCATTAAGTAGAAGTCTGATGATTACAAAAGTTTCCTAGGTCGCTACCCTAAGAGTACGAAGTGCTCCTCGCCCTGGAGATGCTCGCTTTCCTCGGCATGGCGCAAGCGCCGCATGGACTTCGTCCCGGAGAAGCCCGCGCTTGAGGTCGACGAGATCCGTCCTTCACGACCAGGCGACGAAGGTACGGGCGGAGAGAGTACCGTCGAAGATGCAGACGGTGAAGTTCCTCTTCCCATCACGGCGAGTGAAGAGGAGGAACCAGCCCTCGTGCATGTCGTAGTCGATGAAGAACTTCGACCACCCGTCGCAGAAGTAACATACCCCCTTGCCGTCGTAGTAGACCTCAACGCGGTACTTGGGCTGACCGACGCTGCACTCCCGCAGTGTAGCATAAGCCATCTCCTGGCCTTCCATCGATTCCACGAACTGAGATGGAAGGCAGAGGAGGTCCTTGGCCCGGCAAGTATCGGGATTATGAAGGTGGACCACCCCTCGGCCGAGATGTAGGCCGGTGGCTGGAGTGCCGGTTTCTCCGGCCGGAGCCATGATGGACCAGCTAGGGGAGAGGTCGCCGCGCGGGCCCTCGCGGAGCGAGAGGTAGCGGCCTCGAGGGCAGCAAGGGTTCTCTTATTTTTGCTGCCCGGCGGCCGTCCGCGGCGGCGAGGTGATGAAGGAGCGGCCGCTGCTATGGACGTAGTTTTCCTCCCGCTCCCTCTCGGGTGGCCAGGCCCTCGTGTCTTCGGGGCGACCTCGCCACCAAGAGCCAGAGCTGCCCCGGCCGCGGTGATATGTCTCAAATGTATCTATAATTTTTGATGCTCCATGCTTGTTTTTACACCATTTGCTTAGTGTTTCGTTACACTTCGTGGCATTTTTATGCATTTTCCGGGACTAACCTATTAACGAGATGCCACAGTGCCAGTTCCCTATTTTTTGCTATTTTTGTGTTTCAGAAAAGTTACACAGAAAATATTCTCAGAATTGGATGAAACAAAAGCCGAACATCCAGAAATTTACCGAAGCTTCCAGAGAACCAAAGAGGAGACGGAGAGGGGCCACAGGGCGGCCACACCACCAGGGGGCGCGGCCACACCACCAGGGGGCGCGGCCTGCCCCTGGCCCGCACCCACCTGCGGTGACGGTCCCCCTGGTCCACCTCTGGTGCTGCCCCTTCGCCTATAAAGACCCCCCGACGGGAAAAACCTAAAAACCCGATCACTTTTCTAGAAACATATCGCGATCTACCGCCGTCGTCGACCCGAGATCGGGAGGGTCAGAAGCTCTTCCCGGCACCCTGTCGGAGAGGGGAATCGCCATCGGAGGTCTTCTTCATCGCCATGCTTGCCTCCGGCGCGATGAGTGAGTAGTCTACCTTGGACTATGGGTCCATAGCAGTAGCTAGATGGTTGTCTTCTCCACCATGTGCTTCATGTTTAGATCTCGTGAGCTGCCTTACATGATCGAGATCACCGTTATGTAATTCTACATGTTGTGTTTGTTGGGATCCGATGAATATTGGTGTTATGATTGAGTTGATGTGCTGAATATTATCTTATGTTATCTCTATGTTGTTTATGATCTTGCATGCTCTCCGTTGTTAGTAGCTATCTTGACTGAGTAGTTGCTAGTGACTCCAAGAGGGGGTATTTATGCTCGATAGTGGGTTCATGCCTCTATTTAATCTGGGGGAGTGAAGGAAACCTCTAAGGTTATAGATGTGCTATTGCCAATAGGGAGAAAACAACATTCATATGTCCAAGGGCATATGCTTTGTTTACATTACACACTTTGCTTAATGCAGTTATCTGTTGTTCGCAACTTAATACTTGTGGAGTTCTCAAATTGATTCGCCACAGTTGGATTATTAGTCATAGATGCAGTTGGATGGCGGTCTATGTATCTTGTTATAATGCCAGAGTAAATCTCATAGTGATCCTCTCGACGTATGCACGTTGTCTTTATTCTATCAATTGCCCAACTGTAATTTTTTTACCCAGCATGTGTTATTTTATCTTATGGAGAGACACCACTAGTGAACTGTGGACCCCTGTCCTATTTCCATTATATTGCTATCACCTGTTTACTTTACTCGCACTGTTTACTTTACTCGCATACTACTATTACTTTCCACTCGATACGCTCATACCCTTTGTTTCAAGCAAACCGGTGAGATTGACAACCTCATTGTAAGTTGGGAACAAAGTATTTGGTTGTGTTGTGTGCAGGTTCCATGTTGCCGCTCGCAAAGCAAAGCTTGGACGAGGCGCCTTATAAATTGTCCAGAGCTGTCGCGAAGCTAGCGGGCATCACCTTCTGGAATTTGGCTTTTTCCTGGATTCGACAAACCTTGGTTTCTTACTAAGGGAAAAACTTGCTGCTGTGCTCATCATACCTTCCTCTTCGGGTTCCCAACTGGACGGTGAAAAACCATCAACATCGTGCCGCATCAAGACATTTTTCTGGCGCCGTTGCCGGGGAAAAAGAAGACTTCTGCAAGGGGAGTTTCGCACGCACATCCTTTACTTTGTTTTAGTTTTGCTTTACTTTATTTTTGCTTGCATCGTTTTATCGAAAATACAAAAAAAAATTAGTTCCTACTATAGTTGTTATTATTGTTGGTCTGTTATTGTCTTTCTTTATCATGCTTTCTATCAATGGTTGGTTTCTTTGAAACTAAATCTTTTTGGCAAGGTGGGTTCACGGAAGAGCAACAAAAATATTATGAGGAACACCGCTTGTCACAAAAAGGGAAACACTTATGGGAACAAATTGATAAATTGTATATCATTGCTAGAAATGTGTACTCTACTTATAATGTTACTTATTGCTTTGATAAATCTTGTTGTTGTAGGAGGTATAAACACCTGCCTTTTCAATGTGAGTATAATGATGATGTTACCATATCTTCTTATATTAATGGAAATTATGACTATTATGATGTGGAACAAATTAAAGAATTTATTGCTTGGAAGGGTCCATTCGAACTTGCTTATTTGCTTGAAAATACTGATGACGCACCTTATAAATATGAGGTTTATGATATACTTAAATTTTGCTTTGATAATTACAAGGAAGAAAATGGCTATATTCTTAAATATCTTAATAGATGCTCTCCAATGGAAGATACTAATGCCTTGAAGGAGCCTATGGAAGAAGAAATTGTTGAAACTGGAAGCTCATTGGATGAAAAAGAGGAGGAAGAATGGAGCTACCCATGTCTACCTCCCAATAAGAGTAACTCTTTAACTAATACCTTATTTGATTGCCCTCCATGCTTATCAAAGGAGGATGAGTGCGATATTTATATTGTTGAGTTTGTTCATGATGCTACTAAAAATTATTATGAGAGATTAAAATATGGTTGTTGGAATTCTCATGTTACTAAAACACCTCTCTTTATATTGAAAGTTTCGAAATTGCTCTTGTTTTATCTACCCATACTTGTTACTATGTGCTTCTTTGATTTATTTTCTTACAAGATTCCTATGCATAGGAAGTGGGTTAGACTTAATTGTGTTTTATATTAACTCCTTGATGCTCTCTTTTGCTTCAATTCATATTTCTTATGTGAGCATCTTCTCAAATTACTGAGCCTAGCTCAAAGGCGTTAAAGAAAAGCACTCTTGGGAGATAACCCAATATTTTACTTTCTGTTCTTTTTCTTTTATTTGAGTCTTGGAAGTTATTAATACTCTAATAACCTCTCCTTATCCTTTTTATTTCGTTTTTGTGCCAAGAGAAGCCTCTAATTTGAGTGAGGTAAGATTTGGGGATGTTGCTGTCCTGAAACAGTTTTCAATGCTGCACCGTAAAAATTCGTGAAAATTCTCTGTATATATTTTGGACCTGCAATTTCTTGTGCATATGCCCCAAGTTATATCCAAACTTTAATTAGTTGAACACTTTTTTATTTGAGCAACAGAAAATCCTCTAAAAATTCGACCTTTGTCAGCTGTTCTATTTTGACAGATTTCTGCCAATATTTGTGTTTGCCGCTTGATCGCTTTCTTTTTTAGTTTATTTGATCACGGAACTTTTGGGGAAGTTGCTACAGTAGTATATGCTTTATATGTGGTGGTTTTGAGTTGAAACCTGGAGCAAAAAGGGTTGATTCAATGTTATGCTTACACTAATGTTGCTAATAGATTTGTGTTTAGTTTTGTATGAAGGAAGTTTTCAAGTGTAGGGATCGGAGAATGATAAGATGAGTTGAAGAATGGATAAAAGCTCAAGCTTGGGGATGCCCATGTCACCCGAAGAAATATCCAAGAGCTACAAGCGTCAAAGCTTGGGGATGCCCCCGAGGCACCCCTTCTTCATCTGCAAAAATCAGGTCACCTTCCAACACACTATATTTTTATTGCTTCATGCACTATGCATTTTTCTTGGAGCATCAGTTGTTTTAGTTTTCAGTTTTTCTTAGTTTTGTTTGCTATAATAAATGGTTGGACCCCAACAAATTCCTTTTGGAGAAGTTGCCTTTCTTTTCATTAGCCAAGAACACTCAGTTTTTCACTCTTATCGTTTCAATGAGTGTTCTCTTTTTCTAGAACTACGTCTAGCTTTGGATTTTCGCCTTGATTTGTGTTCAGATCTTGTTTTATCTTTGCATCAAGGTGTATTTTGACCTCTGGTCCATATTGGTTTTCATCAAAAAGAGTTGTTTAAAAAAGTTCGAATGGTGTTGAAAAAGAGAAAAAGCTTTATGCAAAAAAGTGGTACAAGAAGGAGCTTGTGTAGACTGTGGCCTAGGCTTTTGCATGTCGTGCTTGATATCTTTTTGATAGTATGCTTAGTGGTTTTGCTGTAGCATGACTTGTCTCAAATTACTGAGATTGCTTAATGAGCCTTTGAAAAAATCATGCATTGTTTTAATTATTGGAAGCATTATTTTGGTTTTCTCCTTGATGCTTTATTTGGGTTGACTTGGCGCATGCTCACACATGTTAGACTCATACAAAGTCGCCATTGCCTCTATGATCATTTAGTTTTTGACTTTTTATGCCATCTTATGCTTCTTTTAATGTCGCTTTGTTGCTTTGCATGATTATGGCCATTATTGCTCTCTTAGTTGGTCGCTCCCAGTTTTTTATTAGCCCTCATTTTATACTGAGTATGAGCTCTACTCGTGCATCCAACTCCTAAAAACCAAGTTGTTCCAAAGTGTCCACCATACATGCCTATTAGCAATTTGCTATTCCAAAGTACATTTGACTTGCTTTTATCTATCCTTCAAATTAAACTCTTTTTGGTGTTATGCGAAAATTGGTCAGTAAAGCTCTCACGAACCTGATGGCACACTTTACTTTTCTCGTTTTAAAATTTTGACATTGTGGCTCTCTTATGTTGAGTTGTTATGCTTGCAAGTTGTAAGTTGGAAATTAGCCCAGCCATGCCGTCATGGGGCAAGCTTTCAACATTGCACTATCTTTCATTTGAGTTGATATCGTGATCTTTTGTTTATGGTTACTCGTGATGTGAAATAAGTTGGGAATCTTGCGGGATCATGGAGTTTTTATATGTGTTAGGGAAATGCCTGGGCCGCTAATCTAAGCCATGCATCATTCATGGTGGAAATTTACAGCATGCCCATAGTGGACATTCGACGACGCATCTCACAATAAAAAGCTATACCAATGGTAAATAAAAGAGATGTCGAGGTGTTCATTGTCTGTTTGTCTTGTCATTTTGATGTGGGCTTGTTCCATGTCATCGGGCAGGAGGTACCCCGTTGGCGGTTCTCGATGATACACATATATTTACAATGACAAGAGCTTGCTTGGGACTCTAAGTCGAGTAGCATGAGGTTTGGGTATTCGTACTTCACGGGACACGAGGTTTTCAACTTATGATTTGTCAAGCATATGCTTCATAATTGTACTCACATTAACTTTAACCATTCAAGATGCCAATGATGGGGGCAATGAGAGCTCAAAGCTAATAAGTACCATAATTTTTGAAGGTTTATAAAACTTGCAATCACTGCTTCCCTCCGCGAAGGGCCTTTCTTTTACTTTTATGTTGAGTCTCCACCTTCTATCTTTATGCACCGTCTAAGAGAGCATAGGTGTCATTCTGAGTATAATGTGCATTGTCCCAAAGTTTTCATTGATTGATTCATGATGTTGGTTTCACTTGTTCTTAAATTATTTGTATCTAGTCGCCCTCTTAAACTTGAAGGTGTCCTATGCATTTATGTTTTGCTCTCTTATGAAGGACAAGCTGAAAACCATTTGTATGTTTTTCCATATGATTTGAACACACGTTTGACTTTCAGTGTTTTATTTTCATGATCTTTTGTTTGTGTTCTTTTTCATGTTATAACATGGTTGCTAAGTTCCTTCTATCAAGATTATATCTTTCATGCCCATGTTTTAAGTTTTTTGATCCCAGCGCACAACGCTTACATATGTGGTCAAGATTGTGTAGGTGCATGTCACCTCAAAAATTATTTCTTTTGTTATCACTTACCTACTCGAGGACGATCAGGAGTTAAGATTGGGGATGCTGATACGTCTCAAACATATCTATAATTTTTGATGCTCCATGCTTGTTTTTACACCATTTGCTTAGTGTTTCGTTACACTTCGTGGCATTTTTATGCATTTTCCGGGACTAACCTATTAATGAGATGCGACAGTGCCAGTTCCCTGTTTTCTGCTGTTTTTGTGTTTCAGAAAAGTTACACAGGAAATATTCTCAGAATTGGACGAAACAAAATCCAAACATCCATAAATTTACCGAAGCTTCTAGAGAACCGAAGAGGGGACGGAGATGGGCCACAGGGCGGCCACACCACCAGGGGGCGCGGCCTGCCCCTGGCCCGCGCCCACCTGTGGTGAGGGCCCCCTGGTCCACCTCTGGCGCTGCCCCTTCGCCTATAAAGACCCCCCGACGGGAAAAACCTAAAAACCCGATCACTTTTCCAAAAACATATCGCGATCCGCCACCGTCATCGACCCAAGATCGGGAGGGTCCAGAAGCTCTTCCTGGTACCCTGCCGGAGAGGGGAATCGCCACCAAAGGTCTTCTTTATCGCCATTCTTGCCTCCGGCGCAATGAGTGAGTAGTCTACCTTGGACTATGGGTCCATAGCAGTAGCTAGATGGTTGTCTTCTCCACCATGTGCTTCATGTTTAGATCTCGTGAGCTGCCTTATATGATCGAGATCACCGTTATGTAATTCTACATGTTGTGTTTGTTGGGATCCGATGAATATTGGTGTTATGATTGAGTTGATGTGCTGAATATTATCTTATGTTATCTCTATGTTATTTATGATCTTGCATGCTCTCCGTTGTTAGTAGCTATCTTGGCCGAGTAGTTGCTAGTGACTCCAAGAGGGGGTATTTATGCTCGATAGTGGGTTCATGCCTCTATTTAATCTGGGGGAGTAACAGAAACCTCTAAGGTTGTAGATGCGCTGTTGCCACTAGGGAGAAAACAACATTCATATGTACAAGGGCATATGCTTTGTTTACATTACACACTTTGCTTAATGCAGTTATCTGTTGTTCGCAACTTAATACTTGTGGAGTTCTCGGATTGATTCGCCACAAGTGGATTATTAGTCATAGATGCAGTTGGATGGCGGTCTATGTATCTTGTTGTAATGCCCAGAATAAATCTCATAGTGATCCTCTCGACGTATGCACATTGTCTTTATTCTATCAATTGCCCAATTGTAATTTGTTTACCCAGCATGTGTTATTTTATCTTATGGAGAGACACCACTAGTGAACTGTGGACCCCGGTCCTATTTCTATTATATTGCTATCACCTGTTTACTTTACTCGCACTGTTTACTTTACTCGCATACTACTATTACTTTCCACTCGATACGCTCATACCCTTTGTTTCAAGCAAACCGGTGAGATTGGCAACCTCATTGTAAGTTGGGAACAAAGTATTTGGTTGTGTTGTGTGCAGGTTCCACGTTGCTGCTCGCAAAGCAAAGCTTGGACGAGGCGCCTTATAAATTGTCCACAGCTGTCGCGAAGATAGCGGGCATCACCTTCTGGAGTTTGGCCTTTTCCTGGATTCAACAAACCTTGGTTTCTTACTGAGGGAAAAACTTGCTGCTGTGCTCATCATACCTTCCTCTTGGGGTTCCCAACTGGATGGTGAAAAACCATCAAAACCATGCCGCATCACGCGGCAGTGGTAGTGGGGGCAACGGCGGCCGCGGCTGCAAGGGCCGCCAGGGTCTTCTGATTGCGGCTCCCCTTCGGGCGTCCGCGTTTCCAAGATGCGGGCGGCGACATCTCCGGCGCCTCGATCTTCTTCCCGTTTCCTTTCGGGCGACCGGGCCCCCGTTTCTCCGAGACTCCTTCACCTCCAACAGCAGGACTGCCAAGAGAAGACATGGCCGGGCAGAGCTTCGAGGAGAGGCTTGAGGCGGAGGAAGAAGTGGAGTGCGCCCGCAACCATGAGTGGTCTCAGCCTTTAAAGAGGAGCGATGGAGGGAACGGCACCCGATGTTTTGGTAACTATCCCCGCATCGTGTGCACCTACGAGAAGGCAACCGTTGCGGTTGCCACAGCGGATCGTGGGAAGAACCGATGGGATGTGCCGCTGACGCATGCCGGTCTACCCCACATGACGACTCGGGAAGTTATTGTGGTAGCGATTCCGAAGTCCAAGCGACAAGACATGACACTGCGGCACTGCGCTGGCCGCAGCGTGGGATCAGAACCCGAAGCGGCACAAGTTCCGAGGGGCCACGTACCGGCTAGCAGCCGCATGGCAGTCGCCAGCCGGATCAATCCTAGAGCCGGCACGTCCCGAGACGGCCGGTGAAGCTCCACAAGACTTGACCTCGAGACCAATAACTTCCGAGCCGGACGAGGAATCCTGGGACTTCGACGGAAGCGTGCTAACTTCGGTGAGGAATGGAACCCGCCGAAGCCCCATGCTAACCCATGAGACTTCGCCAGTTTCAGGGGCTAGTGTCGTGGGGATGACTTCTGGGGTATGCCAAGGACCGCGCTATCTACCGGCTGGCGTCCCAGGAATCTCCACGGCGCTAAGATAAGAAGACCGGCTCTGACCGAAGGGCCGGCTGCGCCAGCAGCCGGCTGGCGACTCCACTGAGGAGGGCCAGAGCCGGGCGATGAAGACAAGATTCCTCCAATGGCTATTTCGCCGAAAGGGGCCTGACCCCGACAAGATTGACAGAGGCAAAGGACGGGCATGACGCAAGCCACGTCCGAACTCCACCAACCAGCGAGCAAGAGCCTTCCCCACGAAAGGATCCGAGGCAAAAGGGAGGGAATATGCCTCCTAGATGCCGGTCCAAGGGGGAAAAGGCGCTTTATAAAGTGCTATCATCATACGAGGACAGAGGAGGACCAGAAGATCACGCCGAAGACGCAGGCACAGAGGAGCCGGTAGCCGGAAAGCCAGCCACCTAACCTGTAACCAGACCCCCGCCTATATAAGGGGGTCTGGACCCTTAGTCTAGGGAGATCCGATCTTCTTCTTCCTCCTCTAGACCGAATAGCTCGAGGAGCGTTGTAACCACGGTGAAGATAATACGAAACAAGGAAGGAAGTAGGGGTTTTACCTCTGGCGTGGAGGGCCCTGAACCTAGGTAAACCGAGGTGTCTCAGTTGGCACAATCCCGAGCCGGACCCATCGTCGCACACCGTCGAGCCCCTTCGTTAAGCCATCCCCATGGCTACTGTCTCTAAATTCCCATGACATAAATAAGCAGCAGCAACTTCATAACTAGAAGCGAGCTCAGCCAAAGATCTATCCTCAACATCTTTATGCATACTAATACGATTAAAGAACTCCTTAATGTTACCTTTCCCAATAATAGAACCACTACCTACTGAGAGGTCCTCCAAAACATACTTAGGGAACAACATAATGAACTAAAAGTAATGAAGTAACAACTATAAAGGAAGCTAATTTTTTTGTATTTTTGATAAAACTATGCAAGTAAAAATAAAGTAAAGTAAAACAAAGACAAAGTAAAAGATTGTGCGTGAGAGACTCCCCTTGCAGAAATCTTCTTTCTCCCCGACTATGGCGCCAGAAAAATGCTTGATGGTGCGATGTTAAGGCACCCAGTTGGGAACCCCAAGAGGAAGGTATGAGGAGCACAGCAACAAGTTTCCCTTAGTTGTGAAACAAAGGTTATCAAACCAGTAGGAGAAAGCCAAACTTCAGAAGGTGATGCTTGCTAGCTTCGCGACACTCCGGACAATGGCACCAGAAAATGCTGGTGCGTAGTTGACGTAGGAGCTTCTTCACCTAGCAGCAATGTGGAACATGCACACAACACAACCAAGAACTTTGCTCCCAACTTCGATGAGGTTGTCAATCTCACCAGTTTGCTGTGAACAAAGGATTGAGCGTATTGAGTGGTAAAAGGATAATAGTATGCAAGTAAAGTAAACAGAGCGAGTAAGAGTAAATGGTAAAGCAATGAAAAGGAAATTGGACCAGGGTCCACAATTCACTAGTGGTGTCTCTCCATAAGATAAATAACAACATGCTGGGTAAACAAATTACAGTTGGGCAATTGATAGAGTAAAGATAACGTACATATGTCATGAGGATCACTATGAGATTCACTTTGGGCATTATAACAAAATACATAGACCGCCATCCAACTGCATCTATGACTAAAAATCCACTCGCGGGGAGTCATGTGGGGACCCCCGGGATCAAGGCTAGACAAATCCAGACCTTCATCTGACATAAGCCTAACCGAGAGCTCGAGAGCCTTACAGTAAGGGGATCGGTAACACAACAGTGACTCTACGACTCAAAAGTAATATAGCAAGCTCTTAAAAGAGCAAGAAGCAAATTACAAGCAGAGGTCACTGACCTGTCAATCATCAATCAACAGAAGCGAAGTTATGCTATTAGACATAGCAAGACAAAATGGCCTAAGAGGCCTGAAGCATAACGGCGACGTCCCAATCCATAGATTCCAGGCTGCCGCCTGGGAACCCCAAACTACTTGTCGATGTCGATGTCGTCCAGAACCTTCGAGAGAAACTCACTGTGCTGCAAAAATATCAACGAGGCAAGGTTGAGTACAAAAGGTACTCAGCAAGACTTACTAACCTAGTAGCGACATGTTGGCTAGAAAGGCCTTTTTTGGAGTTTCTTTGCATAAAGCAAGTTTTATTTGTATAAACCAGGAAGAAGAGAAGCTCGTCTATTTGGAACATTTAAAAGGAGATAAGAGAGCGATATCTTTGATCATCATTGAGACATCCACCGAACCATCATTCTTATCTCCACCGAGCAACAACAACTATTTAAATCCACCGAGCAATTGTAACATCTTTTGAATCCACCAAATATCTTGATCTTTCATAACCACCGAATCATCATCAGCTGAACCTATCCACTAGGATCACCCCTCTTTCAACCTAGAGGAAGCATCCTAAGCACACTTTATTTGCCAAGTTTTACGATTAGGTTAAAGTTCTCTATGATCACAGAATCCGTTCCCAAGTCGTCCATAACCGTGGACACGGCTTTTCGAAAAGATTTAACCCTGCAGGGGTGCACAACTTTACCCACACGTGTCGACCGACTCTTAACACCAGAATCATTAGCCCTCTTCCATGGAAAGCCAGTAGAGGGTGGTCGGCCATGACCTTTACCTTACTTTCGCCCAAACCATGAGTTCACTAAAAGAGGGAAGCTCCGCCGTAACAGGTCCAGTCCCGAAGTCGGTCCCTCTAATTGTGCGCAGGGGTTGGTTTACCAGAGGCCGCACCTCAAGCAACCCCGGCCACGTTCAAAACAAAGTTTAAACACCCAAATAAGGTGACTCATGGAGCAGACTAGGCAAGTTAGTTAGTCAAGAGGGTGCCATTATAGGGCCTCGTGTGGTTGTACGCTCGGTCTTGGTTCAAGAGGCGAGAACTCGGGTCCTAGGGTTGGCAAGAATGAGTCAAATAACCACATCCCCTGTGGCGGCTCATCCAAGCCTTTAGCATGTTTAAACACACAACTCACTGATCATACCACGTCAACCTCATACTAGGTTCATTCACAGCTCGGATTCATCAATCAGATGGATCAGAGTTTACCAACTAAGCATGGCTAAGCATAATAGATATAAAGGCTCTAGCAATGCACACAAGTGAGACCTAGTTATGCTAGGAGCAGTGGATCAGGGAATTTAGGCGACAAGAGCATGCATAAGATAGGATAACTATAACTACCGATAAAAGACATTTGAATCGATGCGATAAATAGCAGAAACTGAAACACTTTGAAAACATGGGATCAGACGCTTGCCTTGCTCGTTGGTAACCAAGAATAGGAATAGGTCTTCAGGATTCTTCTTCTTGAATTGTTCATCGATGGATAAGCATTGATCTTCGGTGTCGTCGATGTTGATATCAGACGCGTTGCTCACATCAACTCCGGATCCTACCGGGGAGAAGCAGAACACACCGGAAAGAAAGATAGCATTCAATACATGGCATCGATGCGCAAACAAATATGATGATATGACAAGTTTAGGATGCTCAAAATAAACCCTAATACTAGCTAGTCAGGTAGTGGGGTTTTCGGACGACTCTGAAATGGGGATCCGATAACCCTAGATTTCACCGGAGGGGGTACAATTGGTTCTTCTAATTAAACAAGGGTTTCAGTTGCTTAACAGTGCATGAATTTGACATAAATATGTAGAGCACATTGTTCTGAGCATTTTGACAGGTCATTTGTATTTTTCCGATAAACAGATAATTTTCTATGAATTATACAAGGTTGCAACAATTCTGAAATCTTCTGGAATTAAATTAAAACGCAGAGACGTTTTTCATCGGGGTCAGATTGACCCAAGGTCACTGACTGGTGGACCTAGGGTCCACGTCAGCTGGCCACGTTGGCCGGGTCAACCGACCGGTCCAGGGCCTGTCTGGCCATGTTGACCAGTTGGCCGGCGGTCAACCGGGCGATGGCGCCGGTGATAGGAGGGGAACGGGGGCGAGCGGCCAGGCCAGCGAGATGCGCGGGTTCACGCTGAACCAGAAGATGGCGGCGCGGCCACCAAATGGTCGCCGGAGGCGCCGGCGGCGAGCAAGGGCGTGGCGGCGCTCGGAGGTGCTCGTCGGCAAGGCGATACAGGGCACGGGGAAGAAGGAGAGGTGCTGGAGCACCGTGAGCTCACCAGGATCGCGACGAGATGGTCGGAGGGAGCTGAAGAGGCCGGACGGCGATGCCATGGCCGTCGGCGTGCTGCAGACTGGGCGGAGAAGAGGGGCTCGATTCCGCCGATTGGAGGCTTCCCGAAAAGCGTGCATCGGCGAGGAGGTTCCTGGGGAGGAGGCGAAGCTCTAGAACTACTCAACGGAGCTTGGGGCGCCTTGGAACGGCGAGGGAAAACGGCGGCCGGAGCTAGGGTTTTGGGCGGCCGTGCGGGGAAGAGAGAAACAGAGAGAGGAAGAGAGAACGGAGGATAGGGAAGAGGGAGAGAGGGCGCCGGGCGTTCTTATCCTCTCCCCAAGGGAGCGTCGGCGGCGAGAATCCCCTCGCTGGGATCGATGGCGTCGGTAGCGACACGCAGGAGCTTGCTGACCGGAGGAGGAAGACGACCAGGACGATGGGCTGGGCTGCTGGTGGTCTTCGGTTGGGCTGCGCCGGGAGAGGATGTCGGTGTTCTGGATATCGGGGTATCCCGGCCCACCTGCTCCTGGGCCCCGTCATCGGCCCATCTTCAGCCCAGGACATAATCAACGGTACAAGACTCTCACGAGGAGGCGCCTCGTGAGGAGAACGACGACGGAAACTGCTAAGGACCAGAAGACCTCCTCACGAGCCCCTGCTGGTGAGGAGAGAAGGTACGCCCCCGCCAGCTCAGCACGTTTTCGTGCGGAGCAAGAAGCTAACGGGCAGAAGACCGCGTACCGCCCACGCTACCCCCGACAGGGAGGAGACCAACTTTCGCTGTGCCTGCCCAAAGCGGCACAGTGGTTGTTGGCCACCCCCCTAAATATAGCGTGGACGGTGCAGGGCACCAGAGGAAGACGTCAGCTTCCTCCACCCACTCCTGTGGACCGGCGCCGCTACCCTGCGAAGACCAAGTCTACAGAAGAGTGTAATCTACAGCTGTCCTCCCTCCTTGGCCGTGTGTGGCAACCCCTTCCCCAAGAAGATAAGGGGAAGGAGGACCTTGGCGCTATAAAAGGAGGGGGAAGCCCTCCCTTAGAGGGGATGGGATCTTCATCTTCTTCAAGCGGCTAGCTGGGCACGCAGGTTCTTCAACCTCTGGCCAGCTAGTGCTATGTAACCAAGGCCTTGTACTCCTCGCGAGGTGTCGCGTTGCAATACAAGAAGGCAGGAAGTAGGGGTTTTACCTCACCACGAGGGCCCTGAACCTGGGTAAAGCTCGGTCTCCCTCTCTGCAGTGCGTTGCGCGTTCGACAATCGAGGCTTCCGTCACCGTGTTTCGTTGCGATCCGAGATCTCACACGTTCAGCCCCCTGCGTTCGAATCTTTGGGTCCGTCGCGTGGTACCCCGTGTTCTTGCGACACGAAATCCATCGACATTTGACGAGAAGATGCAGGTGCCATACCACCGGCTCATGCCGACTCGGCCGTTCTTCGGGGTAACCGAGGGATTTACAACGCCAATTGGGCAGGTAAGCCTGCCCGTCACCTTCGGCACCCGGGACAACTACAGGACGGAAAGCCTCGACTTCGACGTCGCCTACATCGCCCTGCCATACAATGCCATCCTCGGCTACCCAGCCTTGGCTAGGTTCATGGCGGCAATGCACCATGGCTTTAACGTCCTCAAGATTCCGGGCGCCAATGGCACGATCACCGTGCGCTGCAATGAGAAGGACGCTCTCCGATCAGTTGAGCATGTCTACCGTGAGGCCGCCACAATGTTCCCCGCCGACGAAGATCTACTGGAACACTCAGGCGACCTCGCGAGGAAGAAGCAGCTCGTATCCCAAGAGCGGGCTGCTGCGAAGAAGGCCTCTCTCGAGCCCCACATGTTGGGTTCGACAGGGAAGAAGTTCGCCGCCTCTGCATCGCCTACTCCAAGCGAGGACCTGGTCCATCCAATGCTGGACATGAGCATTGGGGAAGCTGCGGTACCCTCAGGCCGGAGGCCCCAGTTTACCCAAGAGCGCTCGGCAACCAAGAAGGTCCCGCTACAGGCTGGGGGCTGCGAAAACTTCGTCACCATCGGGGCAGGGCTTTCCCCCAAATAGGAAAGCGCGCTCGTCACCTTCCTGCGGGCAAATTCTGACATGTTCGCTTGGACTCCGTCAGATATGCCCGGTGTTCCCAGGGAGGTGATTGAGCACCACTTAGCCGTGTGCCCTCAGGCACACCCCGTGAAGCAGAAGACTAGGAAGCAAGCGCAAGAGAAGCAGGACTTCATCGTCAAGGAGATAGAGAAGCTGAAGAAGGCCAAGTTGATACGCGAGGTGGCCCACCCCACCTGGATTGCTAATCCGGTGGTCGTCCCAAAGGCTAATGGCAGTGGGCGCCTCTGCGTGGACTTCACAAGTCTCAACAAGGCCTGTCCCAAGGATCCATATCCTCTCCCGAGGATAGATCAAATCGTCGACTCCACCGCCGGCTGCGACCTCCTTTGCTTCTTGGATGCTTTCTCTGGCTATCATCAGATCAAGATGGCAAAGGAGGACGAGGAGAAGACCGCATTCATCACGCCCTGTGGGGTGTACTGCTACGTCTGCATGCCCTTCGGCCTGAAGAACGCAGGAGCCACCTTCCAGAGGCTCATGCGCAAGGCCTTGGGGGCTCAGATGGGAAGGAACGCGGAGGCCTACGTCGACGACATCGTCGTTAAGACTCGCGAGGGTCGAACCTTCATCGAGGACCTGGAGGAAACATTCGTCAACCTGAGAAAGGTAAACATCAAGCTCAACCCCGCCAAGTGCGCCTTCGGCGTACCGTCGGGAAAACTGTTGGGCTTCCTCGTGTCTCATCGCGGGATAGAGGCGAACCCTGACAAGGTCAAGGCCATCGAAGAAATGCGTCCACCGCGCAATCTCAAGGAGATGCAACGCCTCGCGGGGTGCATGGCAGCCCTGGGGCGCTTCATCGCGAGGAGTGGGGAGAAAGCTTTGCCCTTCTTCAAGCTCATGAAGCGCACCGGGAAGTTCGAGTGGACTCCGGAAGCTGACAAGGCCTTCACCGAGTTGAAAAGGTACCTCACGAGCCCACCGATCATGGTCGCCCCAGCGCCTCGCGAGCCTTTGCTACTCTACATCGCGGCAACTCCAAGGACTGCAAGTGCCGTCCTCGTCGCGGAGCGGGATGCTAAGGTGATCGACAAGGTCAATCCTCCCGGCCAGGGGGCTCCTCGCGAGGAAGAGGCCGCTTCGCCTCCTGTCCCTCAAGAGGAGCCGCACGCGGCATCTTCGCCGACCAAGCCGCTTTCTCAGAGCGACGCTCAAAAGCCTCCCGAGGAGGAGCCTTCCGAGGGTGTTGTCAAGGTGCAAAAGCCTGTGTACTTCGTCAGCACGGTACTGCGCGATGCGCAGGAACGCTACACCATGCAGCAAAAGCTGCTCTACACCTTGCTCATCGCCTCGCGGAAGCTACGCCACTACTTCCAGGGCCACCCGATCAAGGTGATAACCGATCGTCCCCTGGAGACCATCCTACGCAATCCCAACGTCACCGGGTGGGTGGCGGAATGGGCCGTGGAGCTTCAGCCTTTTGAGATCTCCTTCGAAACTACAAAGGTAATCAAGAGCAAGGCCTTGGCCGAGTTCACTGCGGAATGGACTGATCCATTCGTCGATGAGTCTCCAGAGGTGGAGTCAACACTCCCTGGAGAGGAGGCCCCAGGCCTTTGGATCATGCACTTCGACGGCGCCTTCAACCTCCCCGGCGCGGGAGCAGGTGCTGTCCTAACCTCTCCCTCTGGAGACAAGCTCTTCTACGCTGTGCAGCTCTGCTTTGGGCCGGAGCACAAGGTCTCCAACAACATCGCGGAGTACGAAGGACTACTTGCGGGCCCAAGGGCAGCAAACGCTTTGGGCATCAAGCGCCTCATCGTCAAGGGAGATTCACAGCTGGTTGTGAACTTCTCGAACAAGAGCTACACTCCGAAGGATGAGCACATGGCGGCTTATCTCGAGGAGCATCGGAAGATGGAAAAACGCTTCCAAGGCTTGGAGCTGAAGCACATCCCGAGAGGAGAAAATGTGGAAGCCGACGAGATCGCCAAGCGCGCCTCTCATCGCCTGGCGCAGCCTGCCGGCGTCTTTGAGGAGCGTATCTTCAAACCGTCCGCTTCCCCCTCGACATCTGAATCATCTCCTCCTTCTGCTTTGCCGCCACCGCCGGGGCAGGGGGCTCCGGACTGCGGGCCTCCTTCGGGTGACCACGTCCTTCTGGCATTAGCACGGCAGGAGGGAGTGGATTGGATCATCGAGCTCAAGGCCTACCTCACCAGCAGCAGACTTCCCGAGGATGAAGAGGAGGCCGAGAGGATCGTGCGGCAAGCTTCGGGCTACTGCGTCAAGGACGGTGATTTGTACCGGCGTCGCCCGAACGGCGTCGCTCTGAAGTGCATATCTACTCACCAAGGCCAAGAGCTTCTCAGGGACATCCACGCCGGCGAGTGTGGCCATCATGCTTCTGCCGCAACTCTAGCCGCGAAGGCATACCGAAGCGGGTTCAACTGGCCTTCGGCGCTCGGAGATGCGGCGGAGATGGTCAAGAGGTGCGAGGCGTGCCAATTCCACGCCAAGCAGATTCATCAGCCGGCGCAAGAGCTGCAAACCATCCCACTCACTTGGCCCTTTGCAGTCTGGGGGCTGGACATCCTTGGTCCATTTCCCAGAGCGCAAGGGGGCTACCGCTACCTCTACGTCGCTATCGACAAGTTCACCAAGTGGGTGGAGGTGGAGCCGGTGTGCACCATTCTGGCCAGATCCGCAGTCAAGTTCATCCGTGGGCTGGTCTGTCGCTTTGGTGTGCCTAACCGCATCATCACCGACAACGGCAGCCAGTTCACCAGCGGACTGTTCCGGGAATACTGCGCATCGACCGGCGTCAAGATCTGTTTCGCCTCCGTCGCCCACCCCAGGAGCAATGGCCAAGCCGAGCGCGCCAACGCTGAAGTGCTCAAAGGGCTCAAGACGAAAAGCTTCAACGCCAAGCTCGAAGCCTGCGGCAAAAAATGGTTAGACAACCTCCAATCCATCTTGTGGTCCATCAGGACTACCGCCACCAGACCCACTGGAGAGACCCCTTTCTTCTTGGTCTATGGGGCGGAGGCTGTTCTTCCCACCGACGTCAAGTTCGGGTCGCCAAGGGTGCTCGCCTTCGACGAAACTCGCCAAGAGGACCTCATCAAGGACCGCCTCCTCCTGCTCGAAGAAGCTCGGTGCCAAGCCGCGTTACGCGCCGCGAGGTACCAGCAAGGACTACGCTGCTACCATAGCCGCCATGTCCGAGCAAGAACTCTGGAGGTCGGCGACCTGGTGCTGAGGAGAATACTCTCTCGCGAGGGCCTGCACAAGCTGTCTCCAATGTGGGAAGGACCCTTCAAGGTGACGCACATCGCCAGGCCTGGCTCGGCGCGGCTGGAAACCGCAGAAGGCGTGCCTGTGGGGAACCCGTGGAACATAGCTCATCTGCGAAAGTTCTACCCTTAGGTTCCTCATGAGGAGAAAAAGACCGTTTTCACGGCACTTGTATCAGCTCAATCTGCTCTTAAGCACTGATACAAAGTTATCACGCAATGTAGCGCCTCTGCTTCGGCATGACATCAAAATGGCATGAAGTCCATTTATTTTCTGTTGTACTCCACGCGGAAGGGGGCTAGGCACGGTGTCTATGCTGGGGCCTTCGCCCGGAAAACAGCAAGCCCGAAAAACCCGAAGGGAGCGAGCTCTGGTCGGGGGCGACGACCCCGTTAACGATCACCTCTGGATGCCCATGGTGCTTAGTTCCTCGCGAAGTACGCCAGAAAATAAAAAATCTTCGAGGAAAAGTCCAAGGTGTGCCCGAGGCACCCGTTAAGAACCTACCCCTCGTGAGCAACCCTCACGAGGGAGCAAGGACGCGTCGATGCATTAGCATCCACAGGAAGATTCCCTCTACCGAGGAAGGCCTAACGTGGCAGGATCACTGAAGACCAAGGCCGCTCCGATCATCTTGCGAAGGAGACGCAGATCCGGAGGTCCGCGCCAGGCCCTTCACCTCATGAGCAATCCTTGTGAGGTGTCGACGGTCTCTGGGCTCTCTTAAGCGTCGACGTTTTCACGTCCGTGAGGGTCCAGCTTCCCTCAACGACGAGGAAGGCCCCGTGAATCGCCACGCGCGGCAATTTGCTCTTAGCTGCTGGCACAGATAGTGCCGCGCTCCTCCACGACGGAGAAGGTCCCTGTGCCGATCACAGGGGCATCTTATTCGCCTTCTTTTTTCGTTTGTTTTATCGATTTGTTTTTCCGTTTTCGGGGATTTGGGGTTTTTTCTTTTCCAACTCTTTCTTCAACTTCTTGTCTCAGGAATCGTCCAATGTGCCGTCGACGCCGACCCCGTCTCGAGCTCTGAGGCAAAGGGAGGCTTCCCATCAATGCCAACAGCTCACTAGGGCTCTTGAGCGAGCAAACGACCAGGACGATGAAGAGCGACAAGGCGATCGACAAGCGGATTTCATTAAAAATCCCCCATTGGGGGAAGGAGCAAAGCACGACGGGGCATACCCCGCCGGCAAGGACTACAAGGCAAAAGAGGGGAGGGGGCTAGCTCCCCTCCCCAGAAGACTATCGCACCAGGACCTCCTCTTCACTGCGCCGCGAGCTGGGGGTAGGTGCGGCGGACGCCGTCGGCGGTGAAGATCCGCACCGTAGCCTCCAGGGTCCCCAGCTTGAAGCGGAAGACGAGGCGGTCACCGACGCGGAGGCGACAGCCGAGGGCGAAGGGCCCCCAGCGGCCGGAGAGGACGATGTTGCCGTTCGCCCCGAAGAGGATGTCCACAGGCCAGAAGAGATCTGGCCTGCTTTGCTCGCCCAGGGCGATCTCCCCGGCGGCCGGGCCGTGGGCGTGAACCGCCCTCCGGATGGCGTCGGGCAGCCGGAGGGAGTTGAAGCCCGGGGCGTCGACGACGACGAGGAGCTCCAGGAAGCGGGACCCCGGGGCGATGAGGGGTCCCAGAAGCGCCGCCGCCAGGTGGCGCGGAGTGGCAACCACTCCATTCACCGGCGGGGCCAGAGGATCTGCAGTAGCGGGAGGAGGGCCCAGGGCGGCCTCCACCTCCCGGAGAGCCCGATCGACGCTCCCCGAGGCGCGGGGAGCAGGCGTCGCCGCCAGCGGCGACGGCGAGTTCAGGGCGCCGCCACGCGCGGGGCCCCTGAGGGCCAGAGCGCCGGAGGTCCCCGAGGCGGCGCGAATCGCCTCGCCCTGCCTCGGCGCGCTGATGCGAAGGGGACCCCCGGCGCCGGGCGTCCACTGGGCTGGGATTTTCGCCCTGCTCCCACTGCCCGGGGGGCGCCCACGGCGCTTCGCCCCAGAGCTTGGACCGGCGGCGGCGGCGGAGTTGGAGGGGTCCATGCTCTCAGGGGAGAAGAAGCAGAAGTGGCACTGGAGGAAGGAGGTGAAGTGCCGAAGGTCTCGAGGAGGACCTATTTAAGGGGAGTGTCCAGCGTCGATGCGTCAAATCCCAGCGCGGGAATCGAAGCATTGGCGCAGCGCTCTACAGTCAAGCGACGCATCATTATGATGGTTGACGCCTCGGAGACTGTAGCGTCGCCGCCGTTTCGTCTCACCAGCTGCGGCCACGACACGTGTCCGCAGTCTCTGCCTCTTCACATGGTCCTCTGACCGCGCAGTTGACGCGTGCCGTTGGAGGGCCCAGCAGCTTCGGGGGCCCCCGACCCTTCGCTTCCTCAAGAGGGTGCGTTCTTGGGCCGGGCTCCCGGGGGCTACTGTCGGTGTTCTGGATACCGGGGTATCCCGGCCCACCTGCTCCTGGGCCCCGTCATCGGCCCATCTTCAGCCCAGGAGATAATCAACGGTACAAGACCCTCACGAGGAGGCGCCTCGTGAGGAGAACGACGACGGAAACTGCTAAGGACCAGAAGACCTCCTCACGAGCCCCTGCTGGTGAGGAGAGAAGGTACGCCCCCGCCAGCTCAGCACATTTTCGTGCGGAGCAAGAAGCTAACGGGCAGAAGACCGCGTACCGCCCACGCTACCCCCGACAGGGAGGAGACCAACTTTCGCTGTGCCTGCCCAAAGCGGCACAGTGGTTGTTGGCCACCCCCCTAAATATAGCGTGGACGGTGCAGGGCGCCAGAGGAAGACGTCAGCTTCCTCCACCCACTCCTGTGGACCGGCGCCGCTACCCTGCGAAGACCAAGTCTACAGAAGAGTGTAATCTACAGCTGTCCTCCCTCCTTGGCCGTGTGTGGCAACCCCTTCCCCAAGAAGATAAGGGGAAGGAGGACCTTGGCGCTATAAAAGGAGGGGGAAGCCCTCCCTTAGAGGGGATGGGATCTTCATCTTCTTCAAGCGGCTAGCTGGGCACGCAGGTTCTTCAACCTCTGGCCAGCTAGAGCTGTGTAACCAAGGCCTTGTACTCCTCGCGAGGTGTCGCGTTGCAATACAAGAAGGCAGGAAGTAGGGGTTTTACCTCACCACGAGGGCCCTGAACCTGGGTAAAGCTCGGTCTCCATCTCTGCAGTGCGTTGCGCGTTCGACAATCGAGGCTTCCGTCACCGTGTTTCGTTGCGATCCGAGATCTCACACGTTTAGCCCCCTGCATTCGAATCTTTGGGCCCGTCGCGTGGTACCCCGTGTTCTTGCGACACGAAATCCATCGACAGAGGAGATGGGCCAGAAACGACCCAGGAGAGAAAGAGCCTCTTTTTTTCCAAAAGTCTTTTATTTTTGTTCTCCAAATCTATTTTGCTGTTTTGGAAACAATATGAGAATTCAAACTTTTCTGGAATATTTCAAAGTAACCATGGACCTCCTTTACATATAGAAGCTCCATAATTTTGTTTGCAAACTTTTTAAACTATTTTGAGAGCAATTCAAATAGGAAGAATTAACCAAATTAGGGGTTTGGAAAGTTATTTCCTTTGATGCATAAATATGATGCCCATGATGCACAAATAGTTCCTAATATTAATTAGTAAAAAGAGGGATGTTATAGATCTATCCCCCTTACAAGAATCTCGTCCCGAGATTCGTAGGTAGTACAAGAGAGAAGAGAACAAGGTTCACACTAATCTTCAACGATCTTGTTGATCCGACGATGATCTTCTTTCTTGAAGAGGTTGATGCACGACATCATGAAGCTTCATTTTTTTTGACATTGTTGCCCATCTGCACTAAGGGGAATAGGGAAAACTCTAGAAAGATTGATCTTCAAGAAGATCGAGTATCTCATGGTCAACTCATGGAAGGAATGTTCACAACATATCTCGAGATGAGGAACATGAGACACATCAAGGTAACGGAGGGTACAAAGGAAGTTTCAAATTTGGTAGGCAATGGTTCCACGCTTGACAGAAATACGAAGGGACAAGGTAGCAAGGAGTTGTATTGCCTTTGATACCATGATGAGGCACTCTTTGAAGATGGGTGACTCGTAGAAGCACACTTGAATTATGCAACAAATGCACTTTTGATTTCAGAATCATGATAGCTCTTTGACATAGTTGAAGAAAAGGAGGAACCTCTTTATTGATCCAGGTATATCAAAATCTTTGCCAAAGATCATGATTCACTTCACACCACCAGGATGAATTGACAAGGGGAGAAACACAGGAGGATAACTTCTTTATTGGGATCCAACTCTTTGGCATGAAGAGACCACTTACGAACATAAGTTAAAAGTTTGGGGTCCTCATGTGGCTGACGAATTCACACAATGTGTGAGATGATTAGAACTTCGGGTATAAACAAAGGAAAGGGAATAACGCTGACTAGCGAAGTATCAAGGATCATCCACGGCAACATCTTTCAACGGTGCACGTGAACGAGAGGAAGGCTCTTCCAACATCCAAAACACATGCTTCGCGATGACACGAAGTTGGTTCTCAAAAGTTTCCAACATTAGTGCCGATTGTTCAACATGAACTCCTCGAACATGGAGAAGATAAGAATGTCGTCAATGGGCTTAACAACAAGCTTATCAAGATATTCCAAGAAGATGACTCATATGTCATGAACGAGGCAAGAGTATTGGTCAGACCAAAGACATGAAGATGTACTACAGTGAAACACCACAAATAGAAACATCATCAAGATAGTCCTTGGGACTGAGTTTGATTTGACGATAGCCCAAACTCAAATCAAAGGTGGGAAGATAACATATCCAAAGAGGAGATATTATCTTGCTTCAACATGAACAAGCTAAAGATCCCTTTTAGAAGGAACAAAGTCAGATAAAGCTTTTGTCTTTCAACTCTCCAAGTTGTTGATTAAGCTCAACCAACTAGTCCAGGGTATCCAGCATAGATTCTTGGAGAAAGTAATGATTCAGAGAACCAGCTTACTCATGAACTTGACAACGCGGTCATGTGGCAACATGGCGATACTTCTAGAAAGACATCTAGAATATCACGAACCACCGATATGTCATTTAGTTCCAGAGTGAATTTTCTTTTCAAGGCAAGACGATGTGGTCTTAAGAGCTTTGGTATGAACCTAACTCTTTGACCGAAGATGGTGCGCCTGAATTATGGACTTGGGAACACAATCAAACTTCGCTTAGTGATTGGGTAACCAATCAAGCTAGGAATGATGCAAATGTCCTTGAATTTCAAAGCAATAAGAAATGCTAAGAATCTGAGATGGACACATCTATATGCATACCCAACATTCCAAGCACAAACGGCTCGGAGGAAGGGTGAGTAAGGATGTGTAAGAGCATCACTTCATCAAATAAGGCCATGAGACTCAGCACGACCATTTGGTGTAAAAGATTGTGATACTCTAAGGTAGAATAGAACATAAGGTGCAAACCTCACATTCTACGGAGTACAACACTCTGACCTGGTCTTAGAAATGGACAAAGTACTGGAGTTTGTTTCTCCAGACACTTCAAAGAGAAGTATCTTGATGAACCACAAGAGTAAAATGCATCGAAAGAATCCAATGCATAATTACAATTTGGCTGCTAACTAGCAGACAAAGGTTGGAAAGAAACTAAAGATGAGGAAGACCTTCAGGAGGATCCTGGGATGTAGATGCAGAAGCTAACAATCTTCTGAGAGCCAATGTTGATAGGAAGGTGCGGCAGAGTCACGAACATAGATGTGAGACTTACTAAGAGAACTCTTGTTGTGATCCATTTGGTTCCATGAGAGAACCTCTGCCATAGCTAGTGGTAGGGGAAGTCCCTTATTGCTGCGATTCGATCACGACAACAACCACAAGCTTGGAATTAGACATTTTGAGTTAATGTAGTATCATTAACACAAAGGGTTCAATGAAATGGATCTTGGGTTAAAGGCCAGCTTCATGTACTGAAATCCAGCATAATCCGGGACCTTCGGTTCAAGTCCAAGGGTTAGAACAAAGAGAAAGGAATAACTACTAAGTATCTCAAAGGATACCACAAGTTAGTACTCACAAAGTTGCTTCCAGAATAAGGTATGGCTTTTTAAGTACCGAAGCAAATAGGAAGGAGGCATACAAGGCGAAAGAAGCCTCGTAGCATCGAACAGAATGAGGTGGAATCCACAAAGTAGCGAGATCATGATGGAAAGAAATCTCTCAACTAAAACAAGAGAAAGACAGAGCAAAGAACACACGATAGACTCTAGAGAACTCAACCCTAGGTCAAATGGTAAAAGCGACCTGCTAAAAAGGCACCTAGATTTTGAAAGACGAGAGAAGATGGCAAAACTTTTCAAATCAACTCGAGGTAAGGTGACTTAGAATTAGAGCGATACCAGATAAGGAGTAAAAAGAAGCCTACTTAGAGTTTTCTTAGATACTTTTTAGCTTTCAAATAGTTTTCTCAAACACTAGACTCAACATCGACCAATAGCAAGGTTTTCCTACAGACGGTCCTGCTCTGATACCAAAGCCTGTGGGGACCCCCGGGATCAAGGCTAGACAAATCCAGACCTTCATCTGACATAAGCCTAACCGAGAGCTCGAGAGCCTTACAGTGAGGGGATCGGTAACACAACAGTGACTCTACGACTCAAAAGTAATATAGCAAGCTCTTAAAAGAGCAAGAAGCAAATTACAAGCAGAGGTCACTGACCTGTCAATCATCAATCAACAGAAGCGAAGTTATGCTATTAGACATAGCAAGACAAAATGGCCTAAGAGGCCTGAAGCATAACGGCGACGTCCCAATCCATAGATTCCAGGCTGCCGCCTGGGAACCCCAAACTACTTGTCGATGTCGATGTCGTCCAGAACCTTCGAGAGAAACTCACTGTGCTGCAAAAATATCAACGAGGCAAGGTTGAGTACAAAAGGTACTCAGCAAGACTTACTAACCTAGTAGCGACATGTTGGCTAGAAAGGCCTTTTTTGGAGTTTCTTTGCATAAAGCAAGTTTTATTTGTATAAACCAGGAAGAAGAGAAGCTCGTCTATTTGGAACATTTAAAAGGAGATAAGAGAGCGATATCTTTGATCATCATTGAGACATCCACCGAACCATCATTCTTATCTCCACCGAGCAACAAATACTATTTAAATCCACCGAGCAATTGTAACATCTTTTGAATCCACCAAATATCTTGATCTTTCATAACCACCGAATCATCATCAGCTGAACCTATCCACTAGGATCACCCCCTCTTTCAACCTAGAGGAAGCATCCTAAGCACACTTTATTTGCCAAGTTTTACGATTAGGTTAAAGTTCTCTATGATCACAGAATCCGTTCCCAACTCGTCCATAACCGTGGACACGGATTTTCGAAAAGATTTAACCCCGCAGGGTTGCACAACTTTACCCACACGTGCCGACCGACTCTTAACACCAGAATCATTAGCCCTCTTCCATGGAAAGCTAGTAGAGGGTGGTCGGCCATGACCTTTACCTTACTTTCACCCAAACCATGAGTTCACTAAAAGAGGGAAGCTCCGCCGTAACGGGTCCAGTCCCGAAGTCGGTCCCTCTAATTGTGCGCAGGGGTTGGTTTACCAGAGGCCGCACCTCAAGCAACCCCGGCCACGTTCAAAACAAAGTTTAAACACCCAAATAAGGTGACTCATGGAGCAGACTAGGCAAGTTAGTTAGTCAAGAGGGTGCCATTATAGGGCCTCGTGTGGTTGTACGCTCGGTCTTGGTTCAAGAGGCGAGAACTCGGGTCCTAGGGTCGGCAAGAATGAGTCAAATAACCACATCCCCTGTGGCGGCTCATCCAAGCCTTTAGCATATTTAAACACACAACTCACTGATCATACCACGTCAACCACATACTAGGTTCATTCACAGCTCGGATTCATCAATCAGATGGATCAGAGTTTACCAACTAAGCATGGCTAAGCATAACCGATATAAAGGCTCTAGCAATGCACACAAGCGAGACCTAGTTATGCTAGGAGCAGTGGATCAGGGAATTTAGGCGACAAGAGCATGCATAAGATAGGATAACTATAACTACCGATAAAAGACATTTGAATCGATGCGATAAATAGCAGAAACTGAAACACTTTGAAAACATGGGATCAGACGCTTGCCTTGCTCGTTGATAACCAAGAATAGGAATAGGTCTTCGGGATTCTTCTTCTTGAATTGTTCATCGATGGATAAGCATTGATCTTCGGTGTCGTCGATGTTGATATCAGACGCGTTGCTCACATCAACTCCGGATCCTACCGGGGAGAAGCAGAACACACCGGAAAGAAAGATAGCATTCAATACATGGCATCGATGCGCAAACAAATATGATGATATGACAAGTTTAGGATGCTCAAAATAAACCCTAATACTAGCTAGTCAGGTAGTGGGGTTTTCGGATGACTCCGAAACGGGGATCCGATAACCCTAGATTTCACCGGAGGGGGTACAATTGGTTCTTCTAATTAAACAAGGGTTTAAGTTGCTTAACAATGCATGAATTTGACATAAACATGTAGAGCACATTGTTCTGAGCATTTTGACAGGTCATTTGTATTTTTTCCGATAAACAGATAATTTTCTATGAATTATACAAGGTTGCAACAATTCTGAAATCTTCTGGAATTAAATTAAAACGCAGAGACGTTTCTCACCGGGGTCAGATTGACCCAAGGTCACTGACTGGTGGACCTAGGGTCCACGTCAGCTGGCCACGTTGGCCGGGTCAACCGACCGGTCTAGGGCCTGTCTGGCCATGTTGACCAGTTGGCCGGCGGTCAACCGGGCGACGGGGGCGAGCGGCCAGGCCAGCGAGATGCGCGGGTTCACGCTGAACCAGAAGATGGCGGCGCGGCCACCAAATGGTCGCCGGAGGCGCCGGCGGCGAGCAAGGGCGTGGCGGCGCTCGCAGGTGCTCGTTGGCAAGGCGATACAGGGCACGGGGAAGAAGAAGGAGAGGTGCTGGAGCACCGTGAGCTCACCAGGATCGCGACGGGATGGTCGGAGGGAGCTGAAGAGGCCGGACGGTGACGCCATGGCCGTCGGCGTGCTGCAGACTGGGCGGAGAAGAGGGGCTCGATTCCGCCAATTGGAGGCTTCCCGAAAAGCATGCGTCGGCGAGGAGGTTCCTGGGGAGGAGGCGAAGCTCTAGAACTACTCAACGGAGCTCGGGGCGCCTTGGAACGGCGAGGGAAAACGGCGGCCGGAGCTAGGGTTTCGGTCGGCCGTGCGGGGAAGAGAGAAATAGAGAGAGGAAGAGAGAACGGAGGATAGGGAAGAGGGAGAGAGGGCGCCGGGCGTTCTTATCCTCTCCCCAAGGGAGCATCGGCGGCGAGAATCCCCTTGCTAGGATCGACGGCGTCGGCAGCGACACGCAGGAGCTTGCTGACCGGAGGAGGAAGACGACCAGGACGATGGGCTGGGCTGCTGGTGGTCTTCGGTTGGGCTGCGCCGGGAGAGGAGATGGGCCAGAAACGGCCCAGGAGAGAAAGATCCTCTTTTTTTCCAAAAGTCTTTTATTTTTGTTCTCCAAATCTATTTTGCTGTTTTGGAAACAATATGAGAATTCAAACTTTTCTGGAATATTTCAAAGTAACCATGGACCTCCTTTACATATAGAAGCTCCATAATTTTGTTTGCAAACTTTTTAAACTATTTTGAGAGCAATTCAAATAGGAAGAATTAACCAAATTAGGGGTTTGGAAATTTATTTCCTTTGATGCATAAATATGATGCCCATGATGCACAAATAGTTCCTAATATTAATTAGTAAAAAGAGGGATGTTACAGGTCATCTGAGAACCCCTTGAGCATTAAGTTGCGAACAACAGATAATTGCATTAAGCAAAGTGCGTAATGTAAACAAAGCAAATGTCCTTGGACAGAAGAATGTTGTTTTCTCCCTAGTGGCAACAGCATATCTACAACCTTAGAGGTTTTTGTCACTCCCCCAGATTACTAGAGGCATGAACCCAACTATCGAGCATAAATACTCCCTCTTAGAGTTATTAGCATCTACTCGGCCAAGATAGTTACTAGCAACGGAAAGCATGTAAGATCATAAACAACATAGAGATAACATAAAGATATATAATTTAGCATATCAACTTAACATAGTAGCAATACTCATCGGATCCCAACAAACACAACATGTAGAATTATATAAAGATGATCCTGATCATGTAGAGCAGCTCACAAGATCTAAACATGAAGCACATGGCGGAGAAGACGACCTTCTAGCTACTGCTATGGACCCGTAGTCCAAGGTAGACTACTCACACATCACTCCGGAGGCAACCATGGTGGTGGAGAAGGCCTCCGGCAGGGTGCCAGGAAGAGCTCCTAGATCCTCCCGATATCGCGGCGGCGACGGTGGTGGCTTGCAGTATGTTTCATGGAAAAGAGATCCATCCCTTAGGTTTTTCCCGTCAAGGGGAACTTATAGGCGAAAGGGCAGCGTCAGAGGGTGGACCAGGGCAGCTCACCCCTGGTGCCGCGGCTAGACCCTGGCCCGCGCCGCCCTAGGGTGTGGCCAGCCCCTAGCCCCCCTCCGTCTCATCTTCGGTCTTCACGAAGCTTCGATAAAAATAGAAGGTTTGGCTTTTGTTTCATCCAATTCTGAGAATATTTCCTGTGTAGCTTTTTTGAAACACAAAAACAGCAAAAACATGGAACTGGCACTGTGACATCTCGTTAATAGGTTAGTTCCGAAAAATGCATAAAAACGCCACGAAGAGTAACAAAACACAAAGCAAATTGTGTATAAACAAGCATGGAGCATCAAAAATTATAGATACGTTTGAGACGTATCAGTTTCCACTAGGGAGAAAACAACATTCTTGTGTCCAAGGACATTTGCTTTGTTTACTTTATGCACTTTGCTTAATGCAATTATCCGTTGTTCACAACTTAATACCCAATGTTTGCTCGGACGACATTCGGAGGGTGGATTATTAGTCATAGATGCAGTTGGATTACGGTCTATGTATTTTGTCGTAATGCCCAGAGTGAATCTCATAGTGATCCTCATGACATATGTACGTTATCTTTACTCTATCAATTGTCCAACTGTAATTTGTTTACCCAGCATGTTGTTATTTATCTTATGGAGAGACACCACTAGTGAACTATGGACCCCAGTCCAATTTCCTTGACATTGCTATTACTGTTTACTTTACTCGCATTATTTACATTCCCGCATACTATTACCTTTTACCACGCGATACGCTCAATCCTTTGTTTACAGCAAACCGGTGAGATTGACAACCTCATCGTAAGTTCTTGGTTGTGTTGTGTGCAGGTTCTGCATTGCTGCTGGTGCAAAGCAAAGCCCTGGATGAGGCGCCTTATAAATTGTCCGGAGCTGTCGCGAAGCTAGCAGGCATCACCTTCTGAAGTTTGGCTTTCTCCTACTGGTTCGATAAACCTTGGTTTCACAACTGAGGGAAGACTTGTTGCTGTGCTCATCATACCTTCCTCTTGGGGTTCCCAACAAGGTGTAATCTACATGCCATCAGCCACCACCTATGCCAAGCTCCACCATGGCGTCCCTCCACCGCCGGAACCCTTGCCTCCCACTTCGGAGTCCTCAGGCTACCTTGACACGTTGGAGGACGACGACACCGACGTGAGCATGAGCTCAGAAGCGGAGGAGGAGGAGCCACCGTGTGGCCCGCTGCTGGCTGCCCTACTCGGCTCCTTTGAGAGGGCGCACAGGGAGACTTCTACGAGGGCGGTACACGCCATCACCCTCGAGAAGACGAATGTGGCCATCGCCAGCCGCGTCGCCGAAATCTCGGTGGAGTTCACCGCTAAGGAGGCGGCATCCAAAAAGCTAATGGGGCCGAACGACGAGTCTTCAGGGAGCTCGAAGAGAAGGCGGCATGCGACACCGACTACCCTGCCTAGCAGGCATACTGGCGATGGCGTAGAGTGGAGGCTGAAGCGGCGACGGCGACGAAGAGGGCTGCGATGACATCGGCTAGGAAGGAGGCGATGAGCCAGCCTTCCCAGCCGTGGGTCTTCGTCGACCTCAGCAACGACGGCCCCTCGACTAGTGGTGGCGCAAGCCATTAGAAGACAAGAAGCCAGCCGTTGGTCCCCGCTAACCTTAGGTCGACGACACTGTTTCTTGCCAAAGAGGCGAGTAACAACATCCCAGCCACCTTTGCTTAGCTGCTAGCGGTGCCCAAATTGCAAACATATGTAATAAAATGTATGCAAATTTGAATGAAAAAACACCATTTGATCTATTAGATTTGTGTGCAAATTTGAATTGAAAAAACACTTCGTGTCAATTATTTGCCGCGCCTGAAAAAATGCCGTTTGGTCCCCACTAAATGCACGATACTGTGGCGTGCGCTACCACGCCCCCAAATAAACGATGTGGTGGCGTGGGATTGGTGCCACGCTACTAGCATACATTTTAATGGTGGCGAGCAACGCCACGCCACCATTACACATCGAATAGCGACGCAAAATTGGTGGCGTGGCAGATCCGCGTTACTAAACCCAAAATCGCCGTGCTACCAATGACCTATTCTGTACTAGTGCTAGCACCATCACAACACCCTCTAACCAAGAGTGATTCCCTCTCTTGTCCCAATGGACAATTCTTGTGTGGTCGACTTCACACAAGATCAAAAGAGACTACTAATACATACATCATAAATTAAGGAATGAATCATCTTTATTTCACATAATAATGTTGCTAGGGTTTCTCAATCTCCTTTAGAACGAGGCAAATTACTAACACATGGAGGCAATCAACATCATAGCGGTGATATGAATGATAAACATATGGATGGATGAATACTTGTACAAATCCACAAGGAGATCTAGGGATTACAACAAGAAATGGGAATAGATTTAGATGTTGATGAAGACGGCGATGATGACGATGGTGATGCTTCTTCCTCCAAGGATCCTTGTAGATGCTGGATCGATGCCTGCTGTGAGTTCCCCCTCCAGATCCCTTCCGAAGGCGAGGTTTTGTGAATTTTTGGTGTCTCTATGTGTTGGATCTCTCTTCCGTCTGCGCAGGGTTAGAGTATTTGACGAGGCAAAGCCACCGACACATGATACGAGCGGCGATACGGGCGGGCTCTGCCTGTATGCCTTCCCATTAAAATCTCTGTTGCTTGCCCTCGTGACAGCCTTCTTCCCAGGTACATGAATAAATGTTCAGTTGACTTTTGCAGCTTCAGATTTGCATTTTATTCTTCAAAAATTATATCTTTAATAATCATTTTCATCGCTCCTCATGAATTTGGGATCCTGGTTCGGCTCATTATGGAGGTGGACCAGCACAAGGATTTGACAATTTGGACCCACACGTCATACTGACATGGAGTCGAAGAAATAGGATTCTCAGAAGGCCCAAAAAGGCAACTCCAATACGTAGTGGACTAGGACACTTGTAAATCCTAGCCTGGTTGCATTTATAAAACTAGGCATGAGCGCCCGTAGAGAGACATCAAATATACACAATATACATCTCAGATTATACATACACAACTCCGCCTACGTCGGTTCCCTGTGAACGCAACTATGATCATATACTGGATTACTAGCAGGATGTAGCGATCTTCCACCACGGGGACGCGAACCTTGGTACGTCATGTACCTACTCTCACTCCCAAAATCTCCAGCATCGCCTTCCCCTGATCTTAAGTCCATAATTCATGGACATTGCCGAGGCAAACCCTCGTCACCCTGAGTCAAAAGAAGACAAAAGCCTCAAATTCTATTTTTGACCAATTTAGGAGCCAAACTTCCACAACATTTGCACAAGTTTTGTATGGTTGTCTCCCGACCTGGTTACTTGGTACTTTGTGCAAGATTTATTATTGTTGTTATGTATAACTAGCAAGATAGCCCTCGCAAATGCGAGGGCATCATCTTTAGCATATTTAAAGTGACCAATATATATGTATTTTATTAAAAAAATCAAGAGGTTTGCTTGTCATTTTTATTGATTTGAGAGTAAATTTATAATATTTTCCTAGTTAAATCTAAGCATCTTTCAACAATTGCCTTAAAACTTAATTAAGTGACACCTATACCTCTCCCACAATGCGCCTGCCTAATGAGCATCAGCTCCTCCTTCACCTTCTCGACAACCCTAATATAGTTCCATTGTCACCGTACAATGTTTATCTTAATAAAGGAGTTTAAACTTTCGAGGAACATCTGAATCATCTTGCCATATGGATATCTTTATTTTGAGTTCCCTAGTAATGTGAAAGTACCCTCGTTAACAATTAACGGCTTGGCCAAAAAAACAGTAAGCGTGTTCATTTGTCATAGTTCAAAATAAGGACTCATTTAATTTTGTTGTTCTTTGTACTTCTAATTTGCTTCCTTTGTTTTGAATACATAATAATTTTTTATATGAATATGTGACTGCAGTTAAATAAATAATAGACAATTATTTTAAACTCTGGTTAAGGATTTCTAGTCTTTCAGCCTATTTACACGTCTATAATCAAAGTTACAAAACTTTTACTATAAATTTTTTAGGACATTGTTTTTATTATAGTGTTCTGTTTTTCTATAAATTACTCCTTGCTATCGCTATTCCCCAACTTAGTCTTTCTACATCGCGCTCATACTTCTAGTGCCATGCAGCATGTATGTGTTAGCATGAACGGTATATATAGTTCAAACATCTTATCAGTAGCGCATACACATATATGTACCAAATCTCACAATCCTGGTAGAATTTGCACTTGACGTGCATTTCTAGCCAGTAAAATTTACATATGATATGCAGATCTAGCTAGTTTTATATCATGTTTTTTATTGACAACTCTACATTGATTCATGTATATTTAATTAATCAACTAATTTGTACCTTAGTTTAGTAAAAAAAATGAATCCTATAGGTTCGCACGTAGGTAACGCTGCCACATGGGCCACGTCCAAATATAACTCTATGGGCTAGCATGTATGTTTTGACATCTTTACTAATTAACCAATTAATTTGTACCTTGTAGATTGGTAAAAAATTAAACCCCGTAGGCCTATAGGCTAGCACGTAACACGTCCACATATAGGTCCACATATAGGAGTAGGATATATTATCGGACAGACTGTGCATGAAGAGTTTTTTTTTTTGAGCCGTAACAATCAGTCTTTGCCCTTTGAAGTTTCACGTGACATAGTTTCACGTGACATATAGACCACAGATGTAATACTTTTGTACACGATTAACGTTCTATGTAATTTTTTATCTTTAAATCTCGGCCATTAAATATATATCTAACAGCTTAAATAATTATGGTGATGTGGATTAACCTCGTGTCTTTATTTTAGATCTCCGTATTGTGTTTTTAGTATATAGTAGATGCTGAATATTATGAATTATTACTTGATGATTAATTTTTGTTTTCTTTATATTATTTCAATGAACTTTTTATACCTTTCATATAGCGGCAATCATAACATGTAAGTATTGTATCTATATGTGAGTTAATAAACTCCAAAGTTCATCTACTTTTTATCACCTGTATGCTTGAGAGGATGAGCATAGCTTAAGCTTGGGGATGTTGATGCATGTAAAATGCATCCATGATATTTGTAGTTTATTAGATCATATTCTTTACTATTTGATAGTTATAAGGTCATGTATATGTTTACATTGTTGATTTTTGAAAGGATCTCCTTTATTTTGGTTTTAACTCTCTAAAATAGGAAACCCTATTTTAATTTGCATATATTTGAGTTTTACGAACTTTTGGATGTCAAACGGACCCAATATATTTGGTACATCATTTTTCCAAGAAAACAGACCAAATGATAAGAAGAAGACACCGTGAAGCTCCACGAGGCAGGAATCCACCATATGGGCCCCACCTCTAGCCGTGTGGTGGGGTCCAACTACCCCTTCGGGTGATTTCATGATGGTGCGGCAGAGAAACATGAAATACATGAAATGGATCTAAAGACTACGAGGATAGGAGAGGAGATAGTGGTCCCCAGTTGCCTCCTTGCCTCATTGACACCATATGCTTCGTTGCCATGATGAAGAGATAGTAGTTCATCCCTGGACTATGCGTTTGTGGAAGTAACTTGTATCAATCTTTGAATTGTGCTTCACTAATTAGAGTTAGATGAGTTTCCTATCATGATTGTTACCATAATTGCATTCCCCTGTGGTGGACCTTTTGTTATTGAGATGATTTATGAAATGAAAATTGCTAGTTATTCTTGATGTATTCATAGATGTATATGTTATCTCGTTCATGTATGCTTTGTTTCGATCAAAATAATATGCTAGAACGTGTGTGGAGGATGATGTGTGCATTAGGCTAAGTAATCTGGTGGTATGCATAGGAAAGTGACATAAATTATAGGTACTTTACTGTTGATTACCTCACTAGGGATAAATAAGTACTTGTGATTTATGTCATCCAGTGACAAAAGAGATGGTCTTATTTGCTCAAAGGTAGTGCAATTGTGTTAACATCATGTTATAGATCTTAAGGCAATGCTCTGTTAGTTCTTAAATTTAGCCTAACGAAATTTTCCCTTGATAGAGGAGTATAAGGGAGTTGTGTTCCAACAACTCTTTGCTTGAACGTGATGCCCATATCTATGCTCATAAATGACTTTTTTGATGTTTGCATGCTCTGAAATTGGTTGTTTGTGCCTTATCACCGCCACCATGTTTATGAGAGAGAGATTAAGTGAAATCATGATCCCCGATCCACTTTTAGCCATAAGTCAAACATTAGACACTAGTTTATTCGTTATTTTCTTTTTGGTTATTATTAAATTCAAAATACCAAACATATGTTTGCTTATTAAGTTAAGTTTTGGATTTATTACACGCAGTGAGTGCCTGAAAACCACTCCGATAAGTTGGAGACACAAAATTGTTTGTTTGCTACTGTAGGCTATTATAAGAGTACAAGAAGAAGAACCACCATTATCCCCGAGAGTTCGATATAAACCCTCGAGTCACCCTAGTGGGGAAAACAACCCTTGCTGTATCACTCTATGCTTGGAGTCCTAATGAGTGGCAATCTGAAGAGTAGAATTGTTGCAATTAATTGTCATAAATTGCGATGCGCTTGATGATTGTACATTGTTTTTTGGATTATAATGTTATGATAAATTGTAAGATTCCATAATTTCTAAGAATGATATTTCTTTATCAGTTATTTGCACAAATCACTCCATGCTAGTTCACATTTCATAAAATTGTGGTAACAAACATCATTGAAATAATTTGCAAATGGTTTATGCAGAAAAACGTGTGCGATAACACCCATCACACACAATTTTTTTAGTATCTATGTGCAATGGTTGACATCACAAAGGATTTATGTTATATCATCATATGGGAGGTGTGCCATCGCACACGTGCTTTCGGCCTAAATCATTTGCGAATTATTTTGACATTTTTTGTTCCTGCAATTTTATGAAATACAAATTCCAAAAAGGTTCAAGGCAGGCATCGATTTTAGTTCGTGCTAAAAAATGCCTTGTATTATCTTGCCGTCGACAACGTCAACACAATGCCTCCTTGCGAATCCACTCTAGGTCACACCAACCTTGTGCCCTGTGATTGGGATGAAGAGCATTCCTCACAGTCATCACCAAATGGTGCCGTGGGATGCATAATCAACCTCATGGGGTCTGATTCGGAGCGAGAGCATGATGATGGTGTAGAACAAAGGTATCAAGGAAATGACCTGTCTAGGAATATCATTGTCCTCTCATGATGTCAGAGGAGGAGCTAGAGGGGATGCAGGAGGAGGACTTGGAGGAGCATAAGGTGGTGGAGGAGTTCGTTGTGTTGGCACATCGTGAGAAAGAAGAGGTGCATCGCGTGGTGGGGGAATCCTTCATATATCTTCATGAGGACTGGCTGCGTGCATGGCTGATGGCCAAGAACAAAGAACAAAGGTATCATGGCAACGACCTGTCCGCAGTTTTCCATCAGCAGGTTTGACACGTTTCGCGAGATTTGGATGACCGCCGTGACAAGACACAAGGCCTCCTAGGAAGCTCGGGCATTGGCCTTGACATTGAGCTTCATCAATCCTTTCGCTGACAAAGCCAAGGTGCCAGGCTACAGCGAGGGCACATCGCTCGAGGGTGCAGACACATCAAGTAACTGCGGCTCCATCGCCGCGCCACATACGATGTCATCAACATCTCCTCTAGAGACGAGGAGGGCATTTAGTGTATTTAGTTATTTCAGGTTCATTAATTAGGCTTTATATATGTAGTAATTTTATGTTAGCTGTCTTTTTGCAGCTGGAAGGGCATCCATGTTTTGATTGGAGCTGCTTCAGGCCGATGCTAAAATATTATTACCCCCTCCGACCCATATTATCTTTCACAAAAACAGATGTATCTAGCACTAAAAAGTGTTTAGATACATCCGTATTTGCTAAAGATAATATGTGTCAGAGGGAGTAATAGTCTTTTGTAATAGGAAGGCTAGCCATGTTTGATTAATTGGTGCCCTTCGAGCCTATGCCCATATATAAATATTATTTAAGGCACTTGAAGTTGCATTTTTTAGACAAAAAAATATGGTTTACATAGGAAACTTGAAATGCAAGCGATGAAGAAATCGAAAATGAGCTAATATGTATAGTATGAGTAGTTTTCAAATAATGCATACTCTTAATCAAGAAGGAAGCGTATATATCCCATGTAACAATTGCATACGGCATTTTTCCTAAAACCGTGTGCAATAGTCACCGCCCATTGTGTTTTATTGCAGACAGTTACTTTGCGATAAAGGTGTGCCGAACGTAAGCCGCGCACACACTTACTTGGATTTTGGTCGTGTGAAAATTTAGCCCATTACGCCTACCTAGCGCAACTTTACCATATTTGTTTTATTTATAAGGACCAACAGAGTCCTCGTTCAGTCTCACTGCATTCGACAGCCACCACACCCCTCTTTATAATCAGTAGGGACCCCAGCCATTCTTGCTGCCGTCAACATCCACCTCCCCAGCTCTAGCTCGAATGAGTATATCCTCATCGGCGGTTGGTTTGTTGTGGTATCATGTCGACTCATGCAGTCGTAGTCCGGTGGTTCCGCCGAGAAGGCCGGTCAAGCTGTCTTGTCTTCGCTAGCTCGTACATGTACGCAATGCTTCCCGATATATACGGTGTTAGCATGCATTTTTACTTATATATAGTGCATATCTACACTGGAAGGCAAGGTCAGATCCATTAGAATATATATAGTGCAAATCTGATATGTAAGCATGGTTAGCAAGACATGATGCATTAGAATATAGTGTAGATCTGATATATAAGCACGGTTAGGCCGGATCCATTAGAATATGTGTTAGTGTTGGCATTTTTTTATTTGTATACTCATTAGTTCTGTTAGCAAGGACATATTCATTAGATCTGCCATTTGTAAGCACAACACTACCATTGCTTACTTCATGTGTTAGATATATGCATTACTAGTTTTTTCGTTGTTTTAAATATTCAACTTTGGCTATCATCTTATAACACAGAAGGTATTTTGGTAACACTGTATAAGAATTGGATATCATCAAGGTTGTATCACAAGTGGCAAGTAAAAACTGAAATCATGTGAGTCTGCATTTATTTTCTAACTTATCTATGTTTATTTTTGAACTTCAATGATTATTTTCTGCAGTTTTTTTTGTCTTGTGCCATGCACTTGAAGAAGTTAAGAACTTCCTCCATACTAGGGCTAATGAGAATGCTCAACGGTTTGGCAAACCTGTCGGAAGAAGACGGTGCAAAGAGTTGGGGCTAAATCGCAAGTGACCGTGGGGACAGCAGTTCAATTTAAGTAACTTCCATTCTTGGTAACTTTCTATCTTTTGGGAAATTTCAGAAATTCAAGCACTTAGATTCTTGCATGTTGCTGGTCCGGACCAACGAGATGGTCATGGATATATTCTTGCATATTTCTCTTAAAAAAGGCCGCGTTGTTTTCGTCAAAATGAAAATTAATGCAATTCAAGGGCAGACCTTTGACTGCAGACGGTCGATCAGCATGTTGGTGCGATAAGTAGCCAGCCTCTGATCGGGTATTAGCGTTGGCGTTGTACATAATTCTGTAGAGTGAAAACGATAATCTGCTTGGTCCCATCCCATCTAGACCTTCCCCATCCGTCCCATAGGCCATAGCGTGAGATCCCACTGTATGAGCCTAGAAAATAGAACACGTCTTCTCTCTCTCCGCGGTGTCTATTAATTGCAAGCTTAGAACCACTAGCATGCACTATCATTACCATCTAAATTTGTATCATACTCATTTCGAATCGTATCGAGGGACTCTCAGATCATGCTCTCATACTTTTGACTACTGGAGTACCTAAACCACCTAGTAACCATCGGTTCAAGTTTGAGCTCGATTGGTTACAACGGCATGGTTTTCACGACATGGTCAAGAATGTATGGGATCGTCCTATTACTGTTGCGTCTCCGATTCAAAGGTGGAACAATAAGATACGTGCCCTACGTAGTCACCTGAGTGGTTGGGCGAGGCACGTATCTGGTGTTCTCAAAAAGGAGAAGCTGAGGCTCTCTTTCATCATTGATGATTTGGAAGCATTGGCTAAGGTTGGCCCCTTATCAACGCAGGAGATTGAATTAAAAAATCAGTCAAATGCTAAGATAGCTAGCCTTCTTCGCGAGGAGAAACTCAAATGGTACCAGTGCTCTAAAAGCCAGTTTATCCTTGAAGGAGACTCGAATACTCGTTACTTCCATACTGTTACCAATGGTAGACATAGGAAGAAACGGATTCACAGTCTTGTTCAGGATGAAGGTACGATTGAGGGACTCGACAACCTCAAAGCTTATATTACCGATTATTACAAAAATTTGTTCGGGGCGCCGGATGAAGGAAACTTCTCCATGGACGAGTCCCGAACGGATTATATTCCCCAAGTTTTTGATGCGGAAAATAATTTTCTTACGGCTGAGTACTCGGAAGAGGAAGTAAGGAAAGTTATTTTCCAAATGGAACACAACAAAGCACCAGGTCAGGACGGCTTTCTAGCAGAGTTTTATCAAACCTTCTGGGAAACTATCAAAAGGGATCTTCTAGATTTGTTCAGCTGTCTTCATGCTGGACAACTAAAATTGTTTCGTCTTAATTTTGGTGAGATTATTTTGCTACCTAAGGTTAATGAGGCAGAAAGGATTGAACAATATAGACCCATCTACCTTCTTAACGTTAGTTTCAAAATCTTCATGAAATTGGCCAACTTAAGACTAAACACGGTAGAGGATCATGTAGTTCGGCCATCTCAAACCGCTTTTATGCAAGGACGGAATATCCTAGATGGAGTCATCTCCTTGCATGAAACGGTTCACGAACTGCATTCCAAGAAGTTGAACGTGTTAATTTTGAAGCTTGATTTTGAGAAAGCCTATGACAAGGTCAAGTGGTTTTTCCTTCAACAAACACTCAGAATGAAAGGTTGTTCTGTTGAGTGGCGTGCTTTGATTAATTTCTCTGTGTCCGGAGGTAGTGTTGCCATCAAAGTCAATGACGATGTTGGTAGATACTTCCAGACATTGAAGGGGCTGAGGCAGGGTGATCCCTTATCGACAATGCTATTCAATATAGTGGCTGATATGCTTGCCATCATGATTAAGCGTGCAAAGAATGATAGTCTCATTGAAGATGTGATTCCTCATCTTATTGATGGGGGGCTTTCTATCCTTCAATACACCGATGATACAATCCTTTTTATGGAACATGATCTAGAGAAAGCACAAAATCTGAAATTAATCCTTTTAGCCTTTGTGCAACTATCTGGTCTTAAAATAAACTTCCATAAAAGTGAGTTGTTTTGCTTTGGTGAGGCCCAAGACGATGTCAATAAATACACTGACTTATTCGTTTGTGGACATGGACAGTTTCCTATGAGGTACTTGGGGATTTCGATTCATTATTGGAGACTAACACTTACCGAATGGAAACTCGTCGAGGAAAGACTACAAAAATATCTTAGTAGTTTGAAAGATAAATTGTTGTCCCTGGGAGGAAGACGGATACTCATTAATTTAGTGCTATCTAATATGATGCTGCATATGATTTCATTCTTTCTCTTGCCAAAAGGAGTCCTTCGAAAGATGGATTATTATCGATCCATATTCTTTTGGCAAGGGGATAGTGAGAAAAAGAAATATCGATTGGCTAATGGAGTGTCTTATGTTCTCCTAAAGATCAGGGTGGGCTTGGTATTCATAATCTTCAGGTTAAGAATACTGTCCTACTGGGTAAGTGGTTATTTAAGTTACTCATTGAGGAAGGCATGTGGAAAACTATTCTTAGGAGGAAATATGTCGGTCCAAAAGCATTATCTCAGGTTCTTTGGAGACCGGGTGATTCGCATTTTTGGGCCGGACTCATGGCGACGAAGAAGTTTTTCTTTGGCCTGGGTTCTTTTTCCATCAAGGATGGGTCAAAGATAAGGTTCTGGGAGGATAAGTGGCTTGGTAATACCACTCTCTGGGAACAATATCCAGCATTATATAGCATTGTGCGTCACAAAGGTGATACTATTACCAAAGCAATAGAGACTTCTCCACCAAATGTGACTTTTAGAAGAGATTTGTCTGGCCAAAGGCTTGTTTCTTGGAATGCCTTACTTCAGCGTTTGGCAAATATCCAGTTGCAACCTGGACATGATGAATTCTGTTGGAACTTGCATGAAAGTGGCAAGTTTTCAGTGGCTTCTATGTACACCGCTCTTATTTTATCAGATGTGCCAATCGATTCAGTTAGTAATAACAAGCTTTGAAAGTTAAAAATTCCACTACGGATAAAGGTATTCGGATGGTACATACGTAAATGAGTTGTTTTAACTTAAGATAATCTTGCAAAAGGGAACTGCATGGAAGTAAGAAATGTGTTTTTAGTCATCAAAATGAAATAGTAAAACATCGATTCTTTCAATGTTGTTTCGCCAGGTCTATATGGTCAGTTGTCCAACTAGCTTCAACCTTGTTTCCACCATGCAGTATTATCAATATTTTTTAAACTGGTTAAATGGTATTGACAATAGGTCTAAAAAGCATATTAGGGTGGGAGCGATTGCCTTTATTTAGTCGCTATGGCTATGTAGAAATGATAAATTATTTAACAATAAAAACACTTCCATCTTGCAGGTTATATCCAGAGCTATTGGTACTCTCCGTTTGTGGTCCTCTCTATAGCAGTTGGAGGACCGCGACCTCTTTACGAAGGTCTGTGCACGTTTGGAAGCTATGGTGAGGGATACTTTTTTCCCAACATAGATGACCGCATAGCTTACGGATTGGTGCTCCTGTTTAGACGAGATTATAATTGCTCACTTTGATATGTAATTTTGCCTTTTTACTGTTCTTGATATCTAGACTGTGTGGGGCTGTGTGCATCTTGTTATGCAGAGGTCAGGTGTACGATTAATAACTACTCCCTCCGTTTCAAAATATAAGATGTTTTAGCTTTGTGAAACAAATGTATTTGGACATCTTTTAGTATGTAGGTTCACTCGAATATACACACTAAACCATGTCTAAATACATTTGCTTCACAAACCTAAAACATCTTATATTTTGAAACAGAGGGAGTATTAATTAATAAAGCGTTTTTTATCAAAAAGAAATACTCCCTCCGATCGGAAATAACTGTCGGGCACTTAGTACAAACTTTGTACTAAGCTAGTACAAATTTGTCGACAGTTATTTCCGATCGGAGGGAGTACTCATTATCGGAAAAAAAAAATTGCATCATACTGAACGGTGTGTTCACGCCAATTAGCAGAGCCCGAACATTTCTAGTAGAGGAAACAAACACCAGTCAACCTATATCTAATAATAATTCATGTTCATACCTGCATCCGCCATGCCGCAAGACGCGTCGGTCAACCTATCTTAAGACTTAAGAAAATCAGACAAGATTCCCCTGTCGAATCAAGGACCAGCAGAATCGAATGCCTGCACAGTTGACAGTGATGATCATCAGCCTAAACTGGTGAACAGAGTTTGACACGAAGGTTAATTGTACTCTCTGAACGACTAAGTCTCAAGGACGTTGTTCAGTGGAGCGCGTCTATAAATATATATAAGCTTCGCCAAGACCCCGTAGCTACCTCACAAACTGATCGCTTCACCTACAATACTTCGACTGTTGTATTAGCCGGGCAGCCAGGAAACTCTGAATCTCAAGTATGGCATTTGTGCAGGAGACCGTGGAACAGCTGTGGCAGGAGCTCGTTGGAGGCTACAATCTCAACGCCAGGCTCCTGGCATTGCTCGAGCACCCCATGGATATCCGTGGCCAAGAGCTCTCTCGTGTGTTCATGGTGTCTCTTTTCACGCTCAAACCTGGCCATCGTAGTCGGGTTGCGGAAGTGAGGATGATGGCGCCGGAGGCAATGATAACAGAGGGTAGTGTCGGACAGCGCACTCCGGGAACAGATAAACTCATCTGGTACAATACTAATTTGTAGTAATACCGATCTATCTTAGTACTTTCTTGGTATCGATACAGTGGTTTTGTGTGATTGTTTACTTGTTTAGTTTGGTTGATTCCTTACTCTCTCTTTGTTTCTATGGAGCATTTTTGCAGTGGTGAAGAGGTTGTTCCCCACCGAAAGCGTATAAGAGAGGGGATTATAAAGAAGGAGATTACAGCGTCGCCTCACATGGAGGGTTACAGATGGAAAAAATACGGGCAGAAGAATATTCAGAACAGAAAATTTCCAAGGTGAAGTGGTTTATTTCCTAATTCCAGTTCTCCCATTTATCAGATATCATGCATGGAACTTCAACCAACTTAAGCTAATATCAAAGGCATTTAATACTTGGGAAGTATATCACTAGCAAGAAATTATAGCAATACATGCATGCATGGTTAAACTAGATTATACAACCTCTGTTCACTAATATATAAATCGTTTTGACAAGCTCATTTGGCTTGCCAAAACGTCTTATATTAGTGAACGGAGGGAATATACTCCAAACTGAGTTTGTCAAAATAACGCCCGTAAATTCTTATTTCTGTGATCTTACAAGTTTCTATGTACTTAAAGTTGCGAGACACATTTTTAGAATATATGAAGACGTTAAAATCAGACTGAAGTTTAGATGTCATGTATTAAATAAGTCAAGAATAATGATAGTTTTGAAATTATTTGTCTTATTTCATGCATCGACAAGTTGAACTTACCCCTATACTCACAAATTTCACATTTTAGTCTCGGAAAACGCTTTGAGGTTTTCATATATCCGTACTTCTGTACTCATTTACTTTTTCATAGATTGCGGGAAAGTCCAATTTCTATGTTGTTATAGGTCTTTAAATAATTAATTGTATATGATATATGTAAAAACAGTAAATATAAAAATCAAATTCATAATTTATGCAAAATATGTTAAAATTGAAAATACTACTAAAATGTTGTATTTAGACAGATTCGCAAATGGTTGTTTAATGTGGCGGAGATCCTAGTTTTTCTTGACACAAGTATTTCCCAAATCTCATTATTTTTACTTGAAGATTTCGTAGATTTGCACTTAATATTCCATTCTAATTAATAGATGCAGTACAGACCGATCGAGTGAGTTCCTAGTTTTCCAAAAAAAAAAAACAAATTAGTCTAGTTCCTATCGGATATGACAGCAAACTTTCCTCTTTAAGGATTCGCCAGAGAATATTTTCTTAGTTCAGGAATTGCCACTTATGATTGTTGACGTGTAGCTTGAGTGCTTCGTAGTCCACTTTTCAACAAATCCTAAGATTCCTCGCAGTACCTGACCTGAAATGGGTATTATTACAAAAAAAATTAAGAAACGAGTTCATGTTGACTTCATGAGTCACATCAAGCCGATTACGCCATGAGCATGCATTTTGGTATAGCTCGCTAGGCTACTGTGTTTCGAAAAAAAAAGTATAGCTCGCTAGGCTGGGGTGGCACCTAAAACATAGTGCTGTACTACTACTGCCCAAGCCAGGCAATGGCACCAAATTTGGCTATCTTCCAATCAAAGTCCAATTCATATGGAGTCAAGCAATAATTTTCCGTTATTTTGTTTGGAGCTAAGACATGCATGCGCCAACAACTTGTCAAACGTCAAGCCAGGCAGCCATGCTCGTAGACTCAACAACGACTCAACTTCCGGGGTCTCCTAAGATCATGTACTAGTATCCGTTCATTACCTGGCCCATCTGACTGATTTCTATCTGTATATGCGCTATGCAGGTTGTACTACAAATGCATGTATAGCCATGAGCGCGGCTGCAGGGCGAAGAAGAGAGTGCAGCAGCAGGATAACACGAGCGGCGCCCATCGCCCGGTGTTTCAGGTCACCTTCGTGAACGAGCACACGTGCCACCAAGTGCTTCCCAGCCAAAACATCAGCAACAATACAACGGCGAACACCACTACTACTATGACAAGCGACGGCGCCCATTTTGATCCTGCGGTCGACGTCGGCGACAACGCTGGACTGCAAAACAATGTCATGACCTGCGCTCTCGCCACGGTCATCGGCGGAGCTCCATCCCAGCCGCCGCCCGTGGAAGTGAACCAGCTGAGTGATTCGGCGTCGTACATGTCGCCGCGCCTGCCGGAGGTGAGCATGGATTTCTCCTGCGGCTCGCTATTTCCACCTCCCGTCGAGACACCTGCAGCTCCTTCGTCGTCGTCCCTGTCGCCGCTGCGGCCGGTGGAAGCGGGGTCGAGTTATCCAGTCGATGGGGAAAACATACCGAGCATGGACCTTATGACGATGGATGAGATGTTTTGTCATTTTTCGTGTGGCCCGCTATTTTCTCCCATTGCAGCTCAGTCGTCGATCAGCTGCTGGGACGATGTACCAATGGCTGTCGTCGCCGGCCGGTATACAGACACAGCGTCACCGTGGCCACACTATTCGTGAATACTAGCTAAACGTCTCGTGGTCTAGTTGTTCGGGGGCACCGAACAATAACTCAGCGGGAGCAAAGCATATCATTATATATTAGTTGTTGCCGATTTAGTAGAACTTCATACTAAATCCTCAACAACTAATATGGAACGGACAAACTACATGAAATCGGCAATATGCAGACTATATGTTCGTCTTAAGCGAAATATGGTTGTGGGTAGGGGGTGTGTATTTTCTTTTAGTTCGAGTTGTAAAGAACTAGTATATGCATAGTTGGAGGATGGCTGTAATCCAGCTCACCATGCATCGGATCTCTATTTTGCGCTCTATATTTGCTTGACGAAAATAAAAAATTCTATGTGATACAAACATTGTTCCCATGGAAAGCAAGGCGTCTATTGCGACCAGCAAAAAAATGACCTTCAAATTTTTGGTGAAAATTTGAATAAATATGTGACATTTCACTTCAGTAAGAAAACAATCAGGATCTTGGGATGAATGTGAACGTAGTAGTGTACTGGTGGCGGCCTTAGGAGTTGTTTGTTCGTTAGGTTCTGTGTTGGACTCATCTCATTTTACTTATTGAAAATAATTTCAAAGCTAGACTTCAAATCTGGCTGATTTTCTTAAAATAATCTACAAATTTGCGTTAATATATCAAATTTATGGATATCAATTTTGGCATGAAAAATAATACGAGAACAAAATATTTGACCTCATCTTTAGGAAACATAGTGATGTGCAGAAATGTGTCGATCTAGGTTTTATCTTGTGGCGCAATGTTCTTATGATGCAAAAAGAAATAATGGAGGAGCCCGATTGTGGAAGGCATGATTTTCTACTCGGAAATTCGGGTATTTCAACACCATACATTGTTTCTAATTGCAATCTTATTTGCAACAATGAATGTTTCTTTTAGTATAACGGTAGATCATGGTGAAGTAGATGGGAGAATCTTCTGGAACTACGAGCCACGGCGCCAACAAGGTGTACCCACGGCATGACGACAACAACTATAGCAACCTAGCAATGAAAGATGACCACGTACGGTCCTTGAAATCTAGGAGTTGTGGAAGCTATCGCGGCGCCAATTCATACAAAAAGGACGTAAATTGTAAACCTCACATGAGCCGAGCAATAGACATTGATGGTGATCTATGCAGTGTTGTAAGACTAATATACATTGACACACTACAACAACAATAGCCCTACAACAACAGATAGCCGGCAACGCTAGTGTTATGTGTATCTAAAGTCCACATACCTCCACGCCCCAACACTTCTTTTTTAACTCGTCTCACCCGGGCGGCCCGTATCCAAACTCCCATTCTATATTCTCCTCGTGCACCTTTAACCCTAGAATCAGTGCGCCGCTGCCACAAAACGAGTCATCTCAAGCTCGGCGCTGCCGCCGCCGCCACAAGTCAAGCCGTCCGAAGCCCGGCGCCTCCACTTCCTTGTCAGCATCGCCCTCACTCTCGTACTCCTAGTCGCTGCCCTTGTCTACCTCCCCTTCCCCAAAACTGTGAGGGGGACAACACACCACCGCAGATCCCCATCGCTACGGGGGCGCCGGGGTGTCGATCTAGTGCATGGCGGTCACCTGGGACTTTGACCACGGCCAGGCCTCCGCCACCGCCTGCAGGCCTACGTACCTTTGTGCCACGACAGAGATTGTTCCTGTGTCTCATGGGACAGGCGCAGACGCAACCATTAGTTCAAGGAGGTTTGTTGTTGTTGCTCGCCCAGACTTCACTTATTGCCCTCCTATCCAATGCTCATCAATTTCTACTCATATCCTCTTTGATTTTTTTAATTCGTCCAATGTCCCATTCGTAATCTAGTAATCTGCTAACATTCACATGATAGTTAACTGAAAGTTCTGTCAAAAATAGGATTCTAGAGCCCCAAGAAGATTTTTTTTACATCTATCAACCGGCCGGAGCTGATTTCAGAAGTGGAACTCAAACTCGCCTGTCCTGCACTCCTACTACAACAACTGCAGCGGCCATGTGCTTAACGTCAGCTAGCAGGTCCATGTCTGCAGCTAACGTAAGAGCCTTTTTTTAACTGGTAGGACTGAATCGTGTTTTACTTGTTGCAGTTTGTGCGGAAGACATAAAATTTTGTGATGGCTCCTGTTGTCATTGCTAGGGGGGAGGATGTCTCGTTAACTTCTGATTAACTTAGGGAAGTAACAGGCATGGTTGTCAGTATCCCGATACGTATCTTAGTATCTTACGATTTTACGATACTACCACGGTAAAACGATACGTATCGTGATGGTATCTTAATCTGGGTAGTATCACACTCGTATCTCGATACGTATCGTGGTATCTTTAGTATCTCGATACAAAAACGATACCATACGATTCCACACCTATAGTAAAAAATAAGGACACGCAGCTGTGGCAAGCTTAAGATTAAAATTGGTTTTGTAATCTCAAGGCTATCTAAGTATATAAATAATACAACATCCATTAGTTTGATTGATATGGGTTTAAAAAAGGACTTCGTACATGCAAGAAAGAAGTCAATTAGCGACTTGTGTGTATTCATTTTCTTAAACCCGGTCTTTTGTATTGTGGATTCCTAATTGATTATGTTTGTATTATGTATTATATGGGTGGGCCCATATTTATATTATAAATGCATCATTTTACATAATCAGACTCTATGAAATACATAAAATATTCTTAAAATTCAGATAAAAATTAAATTTAGATATATTTTTTAGGTATATTACTACTGTATACATATATTTTATTAAAAATAAAAATCTCATAGTATCATGATACTACGATACGATTCTATGATACGATACTGCTGACAAGAAAACGATACTACCTAGTATCCCGATACTGAAAACCCTGGTAACAGGTTTATAAATTGTATTTGAGCATGAAACGAGAGGGGTAGTATGTCTTTAGTTTACATAAATATTTGTGTCGTATATACTTTGATTGTACATGCAGGAATGGTTCAGAAGAAAGAAGAATCACACATTTTGTGTTCAGAAAATATTTCAACTTACTCTTCTTATTGTCATGCTCCCTGGTACGAATCTAATTGTGAATTCAATGATCATAAGAGAATACATGCCCTTAGTAAATAAGTTTTGCACATATATGAGAAATAAAACTGCAATTTTGTTTGAGATTTTTTCCAATCATTCTTTACTCAATAATCAATCATTTCTTAAGAAACAACATGAAGCATTATTGTATTATTATATGCTCTGTTCATTAAGTCCGTCCAAGTACTAACTGGTTGCTGAGCAAAGTGCTAGAATTCAAGATGTTTCCTTGTTATTCACTTATACTATTTTGATTTGTTCATACTGGTGCAGATTGACTCTTGTTTTGGCGAGGGGAATCTCGTTCTTCTATTGTTGATTCATTAGTATGTAATTATATTTCGACCTGTGTGGTAACGATTTAATATGTGCGTGTAATGTGCTGTTTCAAATTAAGGGATAGCACACATTATCTTGCTTGCTGACTTAGCATTGGCATGCTATTGTAGGGGACAAAGAATTTCCAAGGAGGACATTATGCAATTTCTTACTTTTTTGAAGGTGCCATCTACCGAGATGCACATTTTGTATTTTCTATCATTTCTTTGATATACTTTACTCTATATGTACGTACATCATGGATTGCTATGAATAGGATCTTGCTATTAAAAAAATGTGATATCTATTCACTTTAGCTAGGAAAGAATCATGTAGGTTGCTGCTTTCGATAGTTATCGCATGATGAGTAGTAGAGTACAAATCACTACAGCCTACCTATTGTTCTTTGCCAGATGGGTTCTGAAATTGTAATTTTATTTTTTCAGGCACAAAAGATCATCAAGGATTGTTATATTTGGATACCAACCCTACATTAGAAGGCAGAACATTTTGAGGAATGAATATAGGATGGCACAAAAGATCATCAAGGGTTGCTATATTTGGATACCAACTATGTAATTTAGAAGGCACAACTTTATAAGGAATAAATATAGGATTAGTTTGAATATCAAATTGTGACGCGAGATTGTAAGCTATTTATTATGAGGATAATTTTGATGTATTGGCTGGGATCCAAATAATCAATATTGAATTGTTCTTTCGTGCAATGAAATCATATTCTATGATGTGTGTTGTCGTACCTCTCTTATAACGTATATATTCTTTTGCTAAGGAAAAGATACTAACATCCTTGAAGAGATCTAGCCTGCCAGTCTAAAAAACAATATTTATTTCTAATAAAATTATTCAATCCACACATATTATCTAGCAACGTATACAATCGATGCATGGTATTTGTTGCAACTTTGCATCACTTTTAACCATTCGTTACCAACGCGTACATATGCGTTGCATTACATTCTTGCAACGCCCAAAATCGCAACGCATACTAAAAGCGTTGGTAAACATGCTTGCAACGCCTATATGGATGTTTAGGTACATATGTATGTGTTGCTGTAGGGTGGGTTCTGTTGTAGTGACAGTGATCTATGTAGTAATGCCGGTCGTTACCCATGAGAAAAACCGATGAAGATCTTGGGAAGCTATCAAGACATTGCATGAGGTAGCAGCCTTCTTTGGGACATAGTGTTGCGGTTGTTGTTTGATGAGAACATTTTATTGTCCGCCCTTCTAACTATGAAATAGAGATCCCCGCAGTGCCATGTCTCCATTACCCCTCAAGAATATCATCGATGATTTCATGCTTTTGATCAACCTACTTAAAACACGGAGTCGCATGGTTGCCGCCTCCTCGTGCATATCTTTATGCTATATATCGCCTGAATATGTAATCCCATATAATTAAATCAATTTTGAGTAATTCGATTCATTCATGGATCCTCTATCCTTTACCTTTGAAATAAAATGCAATTCACAAACTTTCGAGTAACATAACTCAAGTAGGGATCCTCCACCCTAGTGATTGTCCACCCATAAACGGGTAGGGTCCGTGGGGGTCCTGCACCCGACAATTTCTAAAAGAATATGCAATCCACGGCGAGGGATCATCCTCTTTGATTGTGAGATGAGTAGTATGCTTGTTCTTTTTCTGTTCACGTTTGGAAGTTACGACGAGGAATATTTTTTCCCAATATGGATGGCCGCATAGCTTTCGTATTGGTGCTCCAGCTTAGGCGAGATTACAATTGCTCACTATGATATGTAATTTTGCCTTTTTTTTTCTTATCCTTGTATCAAGACTACGTTGGGCTGTGTGCATCTTAGCTATTCAGAGGCTGGGTGTAAACTTAATAACTATTAAGTAATAAAACACTCTTTATAAAAAAAACCTCCGGAATAAATTAACAGTACGGTATATATGATATCTAGATAGCTACGTACATTAATTTGCAAGACAATTCACCCTTTTGATAGTTGTCCTCGTATTTCTCCTGATCGGGCATTGCCGCATTAGGGTTGAAGCCGTACTACCAAGATAATATCCAAGGGAAAGAGTCCTGACCCCGTCCCGTCTCTTTCGACCCCGTCCCCTTGCGGCCGCGTCGGGCCGCACCGGGGCGCCTCCGCCGGTGACCTCGGGGCCTTCCCCGCTCAGGAGCCCACCCTCCCGCCGCCGGCGCCGGGGGCGTCCTGGGGGCACGGTGGCGGCGGCGGATCTCGTCGGTTCGGCCAGGTCGGGGAGGCGGCGCTCCACTCCGACGATGGGCGGCGATCTGGCGGCTCTAGGGCGGCCAGGAGTGATGAGGTGTGGAGACTTCTCTGTGGGGGGCGCCGGAGATCAGCGGATGATCTTGAGGATGGCTAGGGTTTCAGGAGACGTCGTCGGGATGGTGGAGGCGGCGTCGCGTCGGAATAAGGGTGTCGGAGCTCGATCCCCATCTCGGCAAGGCCACTTGTGGCGGCGTCGGCGAGCTGCTGGCCTGGTTTCCTCTCAGATCTGCGGATCTGGGGAGGGTGGTTTCTCCAGGTGCGGTCAACTTTTGACATGGCCGTGGAGTTCTGGGAGTCTGTTCAGGTGTCGGAGAGCTGTTGATGTTGTTGTCTTCCCCTCGGCCGGCCGTGGTGGCGAGGGAGTGGAAGAGGATGGCACCACTGTCTTCCTCGTTAGGGTTTATCAGGGTCTTCTTTTGAGATGTGACTGTCACGGCGTGATGCTTCTTCTAGCCGGCCATGGTGTCAAGGGGAGGATGCGGCTCGACGTGACGTCGGTGGTTGGGACCTACTGCTCAGGGATCTGGGATTGGAGGTACTGCATCGTCTTCCCCATCTCCTGCCTGCCTGATGTTCTAGAAATGGATATTAGCTCTCACCCCCCGGGGTGGGCACTCTTGCGGTGTTCAAAGCCCATTGTGGCGATAGTGGCGGCGGTGATTCGATGGTGTCTGAAGATGTGCTGCTTCTGGGTCTGGTACCTATATTTGGGTGGTGACGATGAGGACGATGGGCTTGATGGTGCTTTGGAAGTATGGTGTGAGGTCATTCTTGCAAAAGTATGGGATCATATTGTATTTTCCTTTTTTTATGGAGTCGTTTGTAATCGGTTTCGCCATTGTTAAAATACGATCAGTTGTTATCTAAAAAATAAATATCCAAGGGGATGGATCTCCTCTTCACCTGCCCCAATTAATGCATGCATGTGCCATTTTTTCTGTTCAGTTTGATCGCCCAGCACGACGTCTCTTCCGCGGAATTGAACCTATACAGGCCATGCACGCGCCTTTTCCATGGTGCGTGTACTAATTCTACCTGTTTGTAGTTTTGGAATAACACTGGATCATACCAAATGAATGACCGCCGTACGTAAGCAATTAGAGGATACAACACCAGTCAACATAGATCTCAACTCAACTATTAGACTATATTACCTCCATTTTGAAATATAAGTCTTTTATAAAACTAAATTAACTCTCTAAAAAAGCTTATATTTGAAAACGGAGGTAGTAGATCTTTATATACACAAGTTAGATGTCGCAACTTTTACAGTTATCCTTGCATAATTTGCTATTGGGTCAATTTCATCTGTAACGGATTGGATGGTGTGCGATTTCGTTCACTGAATCACTTATTTTTGGTTTTATGTTTTGGTGGAAATAGTAAGTACTGTAGATGATGGCAATCCTACTTTGAAACTCACTTGCATTGCAGACTACGTGTCTACGGGCATGCAGCTACCGTTGCCAGACCAAGACGTACCGGTCAACCCTGCTGAAGGAACCATTTGGTTCCATCTCCCAGATCGACGGACCAACTGTGCTCGCGCATGTCACACGTCAATCAGGCACAAGATGGGGAAAAAATTATAAGACCAGGTCATACAACCAAAGAGGAAAATACCTAAGCAGTTCTCAGCGTGACAGCGTCCATCCAGCGCTATAATGTTTTAGCGGATAGCTGCCTATAAACACTGCTTCGGCAAGACGTACGTTCGGGCAAGAGGCTATAGCAGACAGAACAGCTCTCCGTGCAGTGTCTGTCCCCAGTCTCCACTAACTGATCTCCTCCTTCAATACTTGGATTCCGCATCTCAGTTTCAAGATGGCATTCAGGCAAGAGGCTGTAGAGCAACTGTCGCGGGAGCTCCTCGGCGGCTACAATCTCAACACCAGGCTCCTGGCCTTGCTCCAAGAACCTCTCGATAGCCGGAGCCAGGAGGCGGCTGTGGCGATGACCCAGGAGCTCTCTGGGGTGTTCAGGAACCTCATGGTGTCTCTGTCGATGCTCGAGCCTGACGACGGTAGTGGAGTGGTAGAAGTGAGGGCGGCATCGCCCAAGGCAACGATCTGCACGGAGGGCAGCGTCGATCAGCGCACTCCGGCGAAAGGTAAACGGATCAGGTACACTACTACAAATTTACTCAGATCTTTCCTTCAAGGAATTTAGTTGTTAATTGTGGGGCGGCTTCCTTAGTTACTCTGTTGTTTTCCGTGAACCATATAGACGAGCAGCTGGGCTTACTTCCCACAGAAAAGTGAGAAGAGAACAGGTTAGAGAGGAGATTACAGCCTCGCCTTTCAGCGATGGTTACCTATGGAGAAAATATGGGCAAAAGAACATTCAGAACAAAGAATTTGCAAGGTGAGATGTTTTTCCTAAAACGAGCTATCACATTTATCTGCAATATCCCAACAACTTTAGCAGGCACGAATGCCATTTATCTGAAAACAAAATTTTCCTTCTTTATTTATATGGCCAATGGTTACCACTACTTTCAAACTCAGTTGTTCGTAATTTTGAATACTTCATGAAATTACTTTAAAGTTTTCACATATCTGTACACATTTATATTTTTCACTCTATGTATTACGATTTTGAAATTTCCAATTGTCATAGAACTTTAGTCCAGTTCCAGCATTTTATCAGAAAATCTCTTCATTCTTTATTAGTCATAGAATATTTTTGTTAGTTCTAAATTCACCACTTCTACGGGTTGACTAGGTGTTGAGCGTTTTTCCCTACAAATCCTAAGACTACACCGACAATGCGTAGCTCGAAACTAAATGAGATTGATTTTTCTATAAGCACCATAATATCTACATCCCTACTTTATTTAGAAAATTTCGGCGTACCAAACTTTAAAAAATTAATCTACACACGGTAATAACAAACTTATATTGATCTGTGAAGTTTGCGGTTAATAAGTTGTGCTATTTGAGAGAAACAAAAAGATATAATCTGACATACTAGTATTTTTTATTTCCTACCACTTGTTATTTTTTTTTGTAGAACACATTCTATAATTTTTCCCTCTGAATATTTTGTGTGACATAGTATGATCTTGTACTACACATCAGTTTTGTGGATTTTTTTTGTTGTCTAGAAAAATACAAAAATTGTGAGTGTGTAGATGTCATGGTGCTCAATCACAAGTTTCTCAAAATAAAATAATTTTATAGAAGCAAATCAATTTGATGTTTAAATCATGCTGAAATGTAACTAGAATTCTGTTATAACACTAATGGCAAAATTCCCTTTCAAGATAATTGAGGTAAATGTTATTTCCGTGAGAGACCTGGGGCATGTACTATGGTGCTCTCTTAATAATGCTATGTAGGATAATTGTTGGATTCTGGGAGAGATAAGTAGTGAAAAAACGACGGTTTCATTATCATATCTGGATTAAAAAGATAACATACAAGATGCATTTTCTTAGTCATATGTTTCTATTTACTTTTTATCTTGTCATAGTTTCGGAGTATGCAAACATTAGTTGTTGTACAAAACTAGCAAGATGGCCCTCGCAAATGTGAGGCCATCATAATTACCTTGTTAAATGCATTTATGAAATATAAATTTTTGGTGTTATAAATAAGAGAAACATGGAATTCTATAGCTTCCACAAGCATCATGTCCGGCAAAATATACCTGTCCAGGAAATATTGTAAATTTTCTAATTAATTTGTGGTGAGTAGTTTTTACATTTTAGGCTTTCTTCTGATTGTAGAAATTTCAAATGATTTTTGTAGGATTCCAATGCTTAGGTTCTTCCTATGGATTGCCTTTCTATTACAAGAAGTCAAGAATACTTCTTCAAAAATTTATATGCGACAGATTCCTAATTCCAAGGGAATTTAAACATGCAGTATGATTTTGTCAGACTTAGTCATCCAAACAACTATGTCTACAATTTTCATGTGTTCAAAAATTTCAAGGTTCCTATATTTGTCAATCATAGGATCCGTAGAAGCCATATAACTACCTTGCCACATATTATAGAATTCTATTTATCTTAAAATGTAGGTAATGTTGTTCTATATATCTTTACTTTATTCGTGCTATCCTCTGCTCTTTAATCTAGTAGGTGTTATGTTGTCTCGCAGACATGAATATGAGTCCAATGGTATAATTTTTATATCAAATATCTCACAATTTTTTGACTAAAAGTAGTGATCAAAGTTTATCTTCAAATGTATAATTGTCCTGTAATCCGGTATGGAGGGAGTATCATGTAAGAATTACTACGCTGACTTGGATGACCCATACTTTCATTTAACATGTTGAAGGCAAAAAAGAATTCGTGGATAACAAATAATTTCAGTACTATCATAATAACAATACATTATTTGCTTAAATCGTAACCACAAATTTTAGATGCCACAATTAAAAATAATCCTTAAAATGTAGATTAACATGGTTTCTCAAAAATATAACCCTATATTGTGCTTTTAGTATATACATTATCATTGTCCATAATTACCCTGCAAACGGTCTTTAGCCAAAGTAAAATTTAATAAAATGTGACCAAACATATTGATAAAAATATCAAATTTTATAATATCAAATACATATAACATGATTTTTTTTTTGATAATTCCAATTCCAATGATATGTATTTTATATGTAAATGTTTATATTTTTGTTGTACGAATAGTTAAACTTTATAAAATTTAACTTTCACTAAACCTAGAATGCACGGTAATTTTGGACGGAGAGAGTAATAAATTGTCATCAATTTGCTGCATGACCTCTCACATAAAATATTTTAGATTCCCTTTTGCACCACAACATTTTTCTAAACTGTGATTAACACTCTTCGGTAGCATTGTTATATCGTATCACATATTTACCTTGGCACTTGCTAGCTTGTGTACGCATTTTTTTTTCCTAAATAAACTGCTATGCCTAGCGTTCAATTCATAGGTATTGACACGTTAATATCTTTGGCAGAAGGGATGATGTACAGACCACACGTACTTTGATTTTTTTTTTCGTTTTGCTGGATGAAGGCTCCTAGCAGCACATGGAATCCCGTTTCATATGGAGAAAATGTACCCAAACAAAACTACCGTGTAGGACCAAGACTCTGTTTCATTGATTTCCTATAAGTCCAGCTACGGGCCGATTTTAGCCATCAGTTTTCTTTTATGTGGTTATACGTGTCAGCTACCTATATGTACACATTTACTTATACGTAACGTCTTATTTTCTTTTAATCTTAGCCGTTAAAACTAAAATCAACATAGCATATATTTTTGGACTATGTGGATAAACGTGGTGTCTCTGTTTTACAAACCATGTATTGTGCTTTTAGTATATAGTAGATACTGAGAGATAACGAATTGAACAACACTGTTTTTTTGTCTCCTGATAACAAAATTCAATGCATAAAATAAGACCGTCCTATCAACCAATATACATACTCTAACTAACAGAAACAATACATCTACAATAGTAAAATAATCTATAGTACTCCCTCCTTTCTAAACGTAAGACGTTTTGGGAGTTCAGTTACTCTCCAAACTTCTTATAATTAGGATTAGATATTTTAAGTTAGAAAATTAGGTTTCATATATTTTATCCATGAACATAAAGTATTACATAGTAAAACATGGTTTCTAAAAATGAGGTTAACTGAATCATATATATCTCGCTCAACAGTAGTTTGTGAATTTAGATTGTAATTAAGTCTGTAGTGTAATTCTGGTTCTGCAGAACATGACAATATCAAGGTTAATAAGTAATGAACGTGCATTCTGTTATTTGTGGTCTCGCCCGCTAGCTAGACTGGTCACCGGAAACGTACTGTCCAAACCAGCTCACTGCTCATAGCAATAAATTTTCCCTCTGCCATCTGCGTCCAATGACTATAGACCGATGGAGTCAAGGTGTGTGAACTATTTGCTTTCTGGAGCTAACGACATGCGCGCATGAATATGCACTAACGATTCGGGAACAATCGATTGAGAACAGAATCAAGAGGAAATAAAACCAGATTGGCCTAGCCTGTTCCACCATACAGAAGTACGTACCCCCTTTTCAGCATATTTCGACTAGCACCATTTTAAGATAAACGTTTACTACTTTCATAAATAGTAAACACTGCAGTAAACACAGCATGCGATATACAATAGAAACATACCACAGAACTAAAACACACAATCCAGTTGAAAAAAATGCAATTAAGAACATGCCGTTGACACAAAACATGAAGTCAAACAAAATACGGCTGGACCACACAGTTGAAAAACACTTGGTTGAGCTACTGGATGCAGTTGCAACACGCGAAATATATACTTGAAACACACAATTTCATCTCAACCCTTGATGTGTTTAAAGTTTCGGGGAGGGGTGTACGGAACCAGAACCCAAGAAACAAGCGATATGGATTTCAGAAAATACAGTAGAAATGACCACGTAGCAATCTGATGCACCATTTACTTAATCTTACAGGATAAACGCATGTTAGCAAAATCATTTCAACAGATCCGCTTTGTGTTAGTCTTAATTCTATTGTCTTTTTTTTTAGGGAACCCAATCCTATTGTCTAAGTGGACGATCTGAACCGTTTTTAACTGGGCCTAGCTGACTCTATATCTGTAATTCTGTATATGCGCGCAGGATGTACTACAGATGCATGCATAGCCATGGCCGCGGCTGCAGGGCGAAGAAGCAAGTACAGCAGCAGGATAACATCAGCGGCAGTCGTCCAATGTATCAGGTCACCTACGTGAACGAGCACACGTGCCACCAAGTGCCTCCCGATCAAGATATGAGTGCTTCTCGACCTTTAACCCCCACGAACAACAAGAACATTAGTACGACGAGAAGCGGCCATTTTGACCAGCCTCAACACCAAGTTGTCGACGGCAACGTCGAATTGGAAAACAATATCATGACCTGGACACTGAGAACGGTCATGGAAGCGAGCCTGGGTGAGCCGGCGATGTCGCATAAGCCGAGCTTGCTGGACGTGAGCATGGGCCTGGATGGCTTGCAATTTCCTCTCGTCGAGGAAACTGCAGCTCCACCGTTGTCATCGTCCTTGCCGCCGCTGCCCGTCGAAGCGAGCTCGAGTTATCCGGCCGGCGGCGGAAACTTACCGAGCATCGACGCAATGACGATGGAGGAGATGTATATCATGTGCGGCCCGCTATTTTCTCCCGTTGCAGCTCAGTCGAACAGCCACTGGGGGAATCAGCCAATGGCTGACGGCCGGTTCCCGGACACAGCGTCGTCAGCATGGCAACAGCACTCTTGAATTCTCAGTGGACCATATGGCATGGGATAGCTAGGGCGTCTCGGACACGTGTGCTTTAAGCAATTTGTATTCGTGGAAGCGCCAGTACTTACCGTTGATCAATCGACTCTTGAGTTGTAAGTACTGTACGAGTAGCTAGTACAATTGGGTCCACCGCATGAAGCTAGCTACAGTTTGCGGGAACATTCGCTAGCTACAGTTTTGCCGAAAAGGCAAAACCACATAGCTATGGACGTCTAGGTCTTATCTGCTATCGTCCAATAGTGCTTTAAGATCTGTGCGTTGACTTATGGACATTGCAAAAAACACCTCAAATTACTTTGATTTCAAATCTAGACGTCCCTACGTTTTCACAAACTACAACACATATTTCTACTTTATCATATTTGCACCCACCGTGTCACAATTCTACATGTAAGAATTAGCAGAGATTTAAAGTAAACAACTAAGTTAATTACATACGTAAGAATTAGTAGATAACATCTTAGTTAATTAGAAACATGTAAATACAGAGATTAATCAAAGGTTAGTGATTAATTTCGTTTGTTTTATGCAATTAAACATACCAATATTCAGGTTAGTGATTTCCACAAAGATATTAGCTAAATATATGAAAGCAACTAACAGAAATTATTCAGGAAGAGTTTAGTCAAATATGTTCCAGGTCAGTGATTAATTTTGTTCTTTTGCTACATCTTATCTGGGTCATTGTGCATCTTATTACAAAGACCAATTGTTGATTAATTTATTTTATTTGCTGATCATTCCACATCTGAACAAACCAAAAGACGGAGAGCTACGTCACAAAGAAAATCACCGGAATTCCTGAAACCACGGAAATACGCAACAGTACATGTTCATTCCAAAAAAGCATTAACAAGATCCTAAAGGGAAACGGATCCGGATCCTAGCAGAGGAAAATAAAAATCGATCTGGACCGTAGCACAAAGAAAACAAACGGGAGATTCAGATCCGCAAACTAGGTTATGGAGAAGAAAATCATAGAAAGAATCTCCAGGCAAAAAACAAGAAGCAAAGTACAGCACCATCGATGGGGAGAAGCGCAACCCTGACACTTGAACAACGCCACGAAGATCTCGATGAGAATACCTCAACAAAGGCACTAAGCAATACAAAGCCACAAAACGACCCAAAACAACCGAGAAACCGAAAAGTGTCCATCAAGCGGCTGCGGGCGTCATTCCTATGGCGCCACTCTTCTTGTCTTTACACTTGATGGACTTCTCATTCCGGATACCAGTACGAGGGAAATCACCCACCTTCTTGCTTTTGCTTTTGCTTTTGCTTTTGCTCTTGCCCTTGGTTGTCATCCCCGTTAGAAGACAAACAATTGCTCTTCCCAATCCAGGATTAGCAGCCTCTAAGCTGCTGAGCAAGTCGCAAAGCTCTTTTGCAAACAGAGCATCAGGGTTAAGTCCTGGCGGTGATGGAGTGGGAGTGGAAGCCACATCTGATCACTCCGGTGAGCTCAACGTCGTCATTGAGTCCACATTCATATGCTCCCCTGACAGAGGCAAAGAAGGGCACGCAAAAACCTCCTGAAGCTCGGGCATGATCTGCAACACTGGAGTCACAACCGTAGAGATACCCTCGCTCTCAGACCTAGACAGAACAGAGGGCAAGGCAGACAACGACGATGAACCGTCTCCAACACGAGGAGAGAAATAGGCAAAGAGCTCCGCTCCCTTGTCCTCTGTGGAGCCAGCACCAACCTCACCAGGAGGACATGATGTAGGAGTGGTTTTCAACATAGGCGGGAAAAGAGAGAGTCTACTCAAAGCATCCTCTGCTCGCTCCAAAAATCTCCCAAACCGAGCCAAGTATCCTTGCAACTGCTCAACCTGAGTAGCCAAAGTGGACTGCAACACCACATCAGATGGAGGAACCGAGCCAACGGGAGCAGAAACAACCGACGCCCAAGACCTGCCATGAAGCACCTTGGAGGGGGTCGTGGATTCCACCGAACCCACACAAGAAGCTCGAGCATGACGACCCTCGACACCAAGGAGGGACACTGGCGGCTTAGCAAGGCATGCCAACGAGCTGATAGGACGCCAGGGATTGCGGCATTCACGCGCACGGTGGCCATTCTCTAAACAGCGGGAACACCGAAAGGAACCTCTGCACACAGCCGCGCGATGTCCATTGACAAGACATCTGCAGCACCTACCATAGAGCCAAGCCGGGATGACGCGAGGAGGCAAAGCCGAGGATGGAGATGCCTGATGGTGTCGACCTCACCGTGGCAGCACCTCATGCCAACCTTTGCTCGCCTCTGCATCGCGCCCAACACATGGGCTCGGGTGAGCTGCCACAAACGAGGTTGGCGGTGTCATCGGGGCCAGCTCCTCCTCATCGGTGTCATCGTCCTTGTCAGCGAGGGAGGCCCATGACGCAGTTGCCATACCCAGGATCCCGCTGGAGTAGAGCTCACAAGCAGCCGCCGGCAGCTGTGTAGAGCGCACAACCGCGTCGCCATCTCTGCCCACTTTACAACTGCTTTGCAGCCCATGGCGCGCCGGTTCCTGGGAGGAGCAGCAGGAACATGGTGGCGAACCAGGCACGCATACAGAGCTCATCCCCACAGCAGGGGGTGTCTTGGAGGTGAGCTCATTGAGGCAATCAGCGCCCGAGCCCAGAGGCGGCGGTGGAACTTCCGCCGACAGGGGCAAGGTGGCCGCAGATGTTGGGGGCTGGGGCAGGGAGCTCACATATGCAGAGGACGACTCCAGGGATGCCGGCAGATGGCCAGAGGAAGCGTCGGCGAGCAGCGGAGCCGGACAGCTCGCCTTCACAGCCTCAGGGAGGAGGGAGCGCTTCACCATCAATCTTCCTCGAATGGCAGGGTCCGCCTTGCTGGAGGCTAGGGCAGCCGCGGCAAGCACGGCAGCGGGAGCAGAGGTCGGGGAGGCCAGGGTGGCTGCCGTCGTGAGCATGGGGAGGCAGGGGCGAGCTCCGGGTGCGGCAGCGCCGCCGCGTTAGAAAATCCCGCCGCTACATGCCGCGTGGAGGGACTGGAAGAGGGCTCAGAGGGGAGGCCGGATCTGGTCGCGGTGGTCGGAGAGGACGCCGGATGAAGGAGATCAGGCCGGCGGCGCTGCCAACTCGCTCCGCGTCGCCATGGTTGCCACAGCCCCTGGATACGCTTCTCTTGGCCGGTCTCGGAACGTACTCTATTACAGGAACAATATTCGTATTTGCATCGATTACAGACTTCATCTCTTATGGCCGCCTTGCTCGTTTGGAAGAACCTATCTCGGCAAAATACAAACAGGCCTATGCACAACAATTATCACAAGTAAATTGTCAAACGGAGATTAGATTTTAATAATGCGAGGAGTGACAAGAATTGAGTTACTTCAGTACCAAGATAATAGCTCAACAAATCCAAGATCACTCATCTTGAACAAATCTTTCATTTGAGACTTGAACTTCTCAATCTCGAGTACTTCAGTCCCTGTGATCACCAGATCATCCACGTACACTCCCACCAACAAGCTGGTTTTACCTTTACCACGCTTGTACATTGCATGCTTTAATGGGCTCCTCCCAAAACTGAGTGATAACAAAGTGTCATCAAGCTTAGCATACCATCACTAGTGGAAAAAGAGGCTTCCATCCGCCACCTTTAGTCTCCAAACTATTTGGGCCGGGACTAAAGGGGTCATTAGTCCCGGTTCGTTCCGCTGGGGTACGGCCAGCACCCAGTCCTGGTTCGTAATGGACCTTTAGTCCCGGTCGTTAACACGGACCGGGACTAAAGGGGTGGCGGGCGGGAACCCCACGGGCGACGGCCTTTAGTCCCGGCCCGTGTTAACGACCGAGACTAAAGGGTGACCTTTAATCCTGGCCTTTAACATGGCCTAGGACTAAAGGCCTTCGCCTACAAAATGGAGCTTCTCTTCCCCCCAAGCCTGCAGTACAGTAATGGTGGTCGGGAGCTTGGCTTGAGTGGGGAGGTCATGCCCAATTTTTTTATCAAAATTATCCAAGATTTTGAGTTATTTCATCAATCTAATTGGTTCAAAAGGTTAGCAACTTCACTCTCTCATCTTTAATTGCTAGTTTAGCTCATATATTGCTCTAGATGTGGTGAGATTTGTGGCTTTAATTTGGGAGTAATTATGGGAGTTTATTTGATTTATATAGAATTTGAGCTTAAATTAATTCCTTAGTTTGCACATGTGTAGAGGTGGTGTACTTATATGTTGACCAAAATGAGTATGGAGTAGAAATTTTTCATGCACATATATAGCTCTTTTTATGCTCAAAAAATCGAGGGATTTGTGGAGTAATGTTAGAAAGTAATGTGGGAGTAATTGTGAGCTTATGTGATTTACAATAATAACTTTTGAGTAGGATTTGTTTGCAATAATAACTTGTAAGTATGAGGCATTTTCTTGATTCATTTCCATGCACATAGCTCTTTTTATGCTCAAGAAAATAGAGGGATTTGTGGAGTAATGTTAGAGAGTAATGTGGGAGTATATATGATTTATATGCAATGTGAGTTCATTCCTTGTATTAATTTGGTTTATTATATACTTACATAATAATGCAGATGAACCGACAATGGATGTACGGTAGCCGAGTCTCAAGCGAGTTCATTAGGGGCTTGCAGGGTTTCCTCCGTGTGGCTGATGCGAACAAGTGGAATGGTTTTGTTGTCTGTCCATGTAGTGTGTGTAAGAATCAGAAGAATTTCTCTTCCTCAAGAACCCTTCACGTGCACCTGCTTCAGCACGGTTTCATGCCTAGCTACAATTGTTGGACCAAGCACGGAGAAAGAGGTGTTACAATGGAAGACAATGAAGAAGAGGATGATGACAACTATCCTGAGTTCCCTAAATACGGTGATACTTTCATGGGAGAAGCTGAAGGGGGAGCTGAAGGGGAAGCTGAAGGAGATGCACATGATGAGCCCCCTGATGATCTCGGTCGGACCATTGCTGATGCACGGAGAGAATGCAAAACTAATAAGGAGAGGGAGAAGTTAGATCGCATGTTAGAGGATCACAAAAAGTCCTTATACCCAAACTGCCAAAATGGTCTGAAAAAGCTGGGTAGAACACTTGAATTGTTGAAATGGAAGGCAGAGGAAGGTCTATCTGACTCCGGATTTGAAAAGTTGCTGAAAATGATAAGGAATATGCTTCCAAAGGATAACGAATTGCCCACCAGTACGTACGAAGCCAAGAAGATTGTTTGCCCTCTAGGTTTAGAGGTTCAGAAGATACATGCATGTCCTAATGACTGCATCCTCTATCGTGGTGACTACGAGAATTTGACTGAATGCCCGATATGCACTGCATTGCGGTATAAGATCAGAGGAGATGACCCTGGTGATGTTGAGGGCGAGCCCCCCAGGAAGAGGGTTCCTACCAAGGTGATGTGGTATGCTCCTATAATACCACGGTTGAAACGTTTGTTTCGGTGCAAAGAGCATGCCAAGTTATTGCGATGGCACAAAGAGGACCGTTTGTCAGACGGGATGTTGAGACACCCCGCTGATGGTTCTCAATGGAGAAAGATCGACAATAAGTTTAAAAAATTTGCAGGTGACGCAAGGAACATACGGTTTGGTCTAAGTACAGATGGCTTCAATCCTTTTGGGGAGCAGAGCTCCAGTCATAGCACCTGGCCCGTGACTCTATGCATCTATAACCTTCCTCCTTGGTTGTGCATGAAGCGGAAGTTCATTATGATGCTAGTGCTTATCCAAGGTCCGAAGCAACCCGGCAACGACATTGATGTGTACCTAAGGCCTTTAGTTGATGAACTTTTACAGCTGTGGGCCAAACCAGGTGTACGTGTGTGGGATGAGCACAAACAAGAGGAATTTGACTTATGAGCATTGTTGTTCGTTACCATCAATGATTGGCCTGCTCTTAGTAATATTTCAGGACAGACAAACAAGGGATACAAGACATGCACGCACTGTTTACAAGATACTGAAAGTATATATTTAGCTAATTGTAAGAAGAATGTGTACCTATCGCACCGTCGATTTCTTAGCAAAACTCATGCCGTAAGAAAAAAAAGGCAAGCATTTCAACGGTAAGGCAGATCACCGGGACAAGCCTAAGTAACATACTGGTGATGATGTATTAGATATGGTCAAAGATATAGAAGTAATCTTTGGAAAGGGTCCTGGCGGACAATCTGTTCCGCATGACGCAGACGGACACGCACCCATGTGGAAGAAGAAATATATATTTTGGGAGCTTGAGTATTGGAAATTCCTAGAAGTCCGCTCTGCAATCGACGTGATGCATATGACGAAGAATCTTTGCGTGAACCTGCTAGGCTTCTTGGGTGTGTATGGAAAGACAAAAGATACAAAGGAAGCTCGACAGGACCAGCAACATGTGAAAGACCCAGAAGACCGGCATCCAGAACTGTTTCAAGGTCGCGCCAACTACGCTCTTACCAAAGAAGAGAAGATCGCCTTTTTTGAATGCCTGAACAGTATCAAGGTCCCGGCTGGATTCTCATCGAATATAAAGGGAATAATAAATATGGCAGAGAAAAAGTTCCAAAACCAAAAGTCTCATGACTGCCACGTGATTATGACGCAATTGCTTCCAGTAGCATTGAGGGGGCTTCTACCGGAAAATATTCGACTAGCAATTGTGAAGCTATGTGCATTCCTCAATGCAATATCTCAGAAGGTAATCAATCCAGAAGATCTACCACGGTTATAGAATGATGTGGCCCAATGTCATGTCAGCTTCGAGCTGGTGTTCCCACCATCCTTCTTCAATATTATGACGCACCTCCTGGTTCACCTAGTCGAAGAGATTTCCATTCCCGGCCCTGTATTTTTATACAATATGTTCCCCTTTGAGAGGTTCATGGGAGTCTCAAAGAAATATGTTCGTAACCGTGCTAGGCCAGAAGGAAGCATCGTCAAGGGATATGGAACAGAGGAGGTCATTGAGTTTTGTGCTGACTTTGTTCCTGACATTAAGCCGATTGGTCTTTCTCAATCGCGTCATGAAGGGAGACTGAGTGGAAAAGGCACGATCGGAAAGAAACCAATGATATGTAGGGATGGTCATTCTTTGACTCAAGCACACTACACAGTTCTACAAAATTCCCTCTTGGTGGCTCCGTACAGTGAGGAATACAAGAATATTGTACGCCAAGCAAACCCAGGGCAGTCTGAGTCCTTTGTTTTACAGCTCCACATGGCGACTTTTGGCGATTCGTTGCGAAGACGTCTCATGGATGACAATGTTGTTGAAGAGCAGCTGTACTTGCTGGCCAAATTACTATCTTCGACTATATTGACTTTCCAAGGGTACGAGATAAATGTGAATACATTTTACACTATCGCCCAAGATAAAAAAGAGCACCAACCAAAACAGTGATGTCTGCTTTGATGCAGTAACCGGCAAAGGGAAAATGGACACATATTATGGTTACATAGAGCAGATATAGGAGCTTGATTATGGACCTAACTTTAAGGTTCCTTTGTTTCGGTGCAAATGGGTGAAGATGGCAGGAGGCGGGGTAAAGTTGGACGAGCAGTACGGAATGACAATGGTGGATCTCAACAATCTAGGGTACCTTGATGAACCATTCGTCCTAGCCAAAGATGTGGCTCAGGTTTTCTATGTGAAGGACATGACTAGCAAACCAAGAAAAAGAACCAAAGCGAATACATCATGTAATGAACCAAAGCGCCACATAGTTCTTTCAGGGAAAAGAACCATCGTGGGAGTGGAGGACAAGATAGACATGTCACAAGATTATAATCAGTTTGGTGAAATTCCGCCCTTGAGAGTGAACACTGACACAAGCCTCAAGTTAAATGATGAAGATGCTCCATGGTTACGCCACAATCGTAAGCAAGGGACACTAGCGAAGAAATGATGTGTAATCATGTATTAAACATTTTATGTAATGTATTGTTCCAATATTTTGGGTGCACCATGGCATCACAATAAATTACTAAAGTATTTTAGTATTAATGAGCAAGTTAATAATGTTTAATACTTATATAATTAATTACTAAACCATTTTAATAACAAATATAGCCTTATTTGAGCATATTTCAAATTATAGCAAAGTGTATGAATAAATAAAATGAGCAATTTATGAATATACAAATTAGAGGTTTATAAATCTAAATAAGAAAGTTAATAATGCTTAATACTTATATAATAAATTACTAAGTAACAAATACATCCTTATTTAAGAATATTTCAAATTTTAGCAAAGTGTATGAACAAATAAAATGAGCAATTCATGAATATTTTTTCTAATTGTTTTCAGAAAACAAGACTAGCATTATTTTGTAGATAAATTCAAAACAAGACTAATACAATTGGTTTCACTAAATTTAGATTTGTAAATCTTTAGATATGAATTTTTAAAGTTTCTATAAGCATATTTGGAGTATTTTAATTATGTAAAATTATTGGATTATCATACAAATATGGGAACAGTGGCATTTGATAGATATTTAAATTTGTGATTTGTAGGATTTTGAATCACTCGATTTGCAGTTATAGATTTCTCAGAAATTTAATTCAAATTTTCAGTCAAGTTATGAATTGCAATTTGTTAAGTTTATTCAAAACACCCTTTAGTCCCGGTCGGTGAAACGGCCCGGGACTAAAGGTCTTGCACGCGCAAACTTTGGAAACCGCCAAAAATGGGCCTTTAGTCCCGGTCCTCTTTACCAACCGGGACTAAAGGTCTAAAGGGTGACATTTAGTCCCGGTTGGTAATACGATCCGGGACTAAAGGGTCTTTAGTCCCGGATTGCATTACCAACCGGGACTAAAGGTCCCGGGCTATATAAACGTGTGCCGCACCCATCCTTCTCCATTCTCGATCCGGCGATGAAGATGAAGGCGCGGCGGTTTCCAGTCAATCTCAAGCGGAAGCGAAGCCCTGCCGCCGTCGACCGCACCTCCGCCTCTGGCGTTGTCGCCGCCGCCGCCACGCGCCCGAGCCACCTTCGCCGTCACCGCGCCCGGCCGCCTCTGCCGTCACCGCGCGGTCGCCTCTGCCGCGCCGCCCGGCCGCCTCTGCCCTCCGACCGACGCGTACGGTCGTCGCCTCTGCCGCGCCGCCCGGCCGCCTCTGCCCTCCGACGCGCCGCCCGGCATCCCCTCTTCCGTCGCCGCCCGGTCGCCTCTGCCGCGCCGCCCGGCCGCGCCTCTGCCCTCCGAAGCGCGCGTTGCCCGGCATCCCCTCTGCCGTCGCCGCCCGGTCGCCTCTGCCGCGCCGCCCGCCCACCGCCGCAGCGCCGCCGTCATCCACGCCCGTGAGCACCGCCGCCGCCCGTGAGCACCATACACCACCGCCGGTCTTTTATTTTTGTTTAAATTTTTTATAGCATTTTAGTTAGAATTTAGTTATAGCATTTTAGTTATAGAATTTTAGTTATAGCATTTTTAGTTAGCTTTTTATACTTAGCATTTTTAGTTAGCTTTTTTATTTAGATTTTAAACTTAGCATAGTTAGTTAGCTTTTTTACTTAGCATTTTTACTTAGGAATTTTAGTTAGTTTAGTTAGTTAGAAAAATGTACATATGGGGGCGTTGGCCAGACGCCGACGCGGTGGGGGAAGACCCACCACCGCGTCGGCGCCCGGCCAACGCCCCCTTTTTTTGGTTATTGATCAAATATAGAAACGTTTGACGATGAAGGGCAAACAAATTAAACACCGATGCCGAACGGCAATTGCAACCAAATGCCGATGGCGAGGTATATAGATTTAGCTTTTGGTAATACGAAGATAATATGCATATATGTATTAACGACTCTTTCTTTTTTTAGCCCTCCGGATCGAGCAAATCGTATTCTAAACGAGGTCCAAGCCAAAAGTTGAATGCGAATCAGAAGCTGAGCATCGATGTAGTATCTCTAGATGGCAAACCGTTGGAGCCAAAACAGCACGCAACAAAATTTATAAATCAATGCAGAGTGATTGTTAGGGACATGATCCCGATCACGGTTCAAGAATGGAACGAGTCAAAGAAGGCACGTCTTGGAGCTACTTTAGTGAACAAAAGATCCAAGAAAGACCTTTGGAGGAAGCTCATGGCAAATTTCATTCTACCTCCGGAGTACTCTAAGAAGGATGATGATGGTAATGAAATTTCGGGTGGACGTCAAAGGAGAAGGAGACTCAAACAGTACGCTCTCAAGAAGATGGGTGAAACATTCTGGGGCTTCAAGAAAATGTTATACGCGAAGTATATCGTGAAAGAGAAAACTCCAGTATTCGAAGGAGCATACGAGAAGTTGAGATAACAGTGGTCTGAATTTGTGGCATTCAAGGCTTCTGAGAGAGCCAAGGAAATATTGAAAAAAAATAAGACAAATGCTGAGAAGAAGGCACATCACCATGTTTTGGGGCCAGGCGGCTACAAGAGGGTAGTGCCTAAGTGGGAAGCTATGGAGAATGAACTGAGGAATAAAGGAATCACTCTAGGTACAGAGGGATGGCCTGAAAGGGCCAAGCACTGGTGGTACGGACATGGAGGATCGTTAGACCCGGCAACAGGAGAGTGTGTTCATCGGAAACAGACCTTTACTCCCACAGCAAAACTTGTTAAGGCAATGAAGGATGCTCAAGCGGGATTGATCCGTGTCGACTAATACGTCTCAAATGTATCTATAATTTTTGATGCTCCATGCTTATTTTTACACCATTTGCTTAGTGTTTCGTTATACTTCGTGGAGGTTTATGCATTTTCTAGAACTAACCTATTAACAAGATGCCACAGTGCCAGTTCCCTGTTTTCTGTTGTTTTTGTGTTTCAGAAAATTTACACAGGAAATATTCTCAGAATTGGACGAAACAAAAGCCGAACATCCAGAAATTTACCGAAGCTTCCAGAGAACCGAAGAAGAGACGGAACGAAGCCAAGAGGCGGCCTAACCACCAGGGGGCGCGGCCTAGGGCCTGGCCGCGCCGCCCTATGGTGAGCCCGACCTGGTCCACTTCGGACGCTTCCCCTTTGCCTATAAAGAACCCCCGACGGGAAAAACCTAAACACCCGATTACTTTTCCAGAAACACATCGCGATCCGCCGCCGTCGTCGACCCGAGATCGGGAGGGTCTAGAAGCTCTTCCCGGCACCCTGCCGGAGAGGGGAATCGCCACCAGAGGTCTTCTTCATCGCCATGCTTGCCTCCGGCGCGATGAGTGAGTAGTCTACCTTAGACTATGGGTCCATAGCAGTAGCTAGATGGTTGTCTTCTCCACCATGTGCTTCATGTTTAGATCTCGTGAGCTGCTTTACATGATCGAGACTACCTTTATGTAATTCTACATGTTGTGTTTGTTGGGATCCGATGAATATTGGTGTTATGATTGAGTTGATGTGCTGAATATTATCTTATGCTATCTCTATGTTGTTTATGATCTTGCATTCTCTCCGTTGTTAGTAGCTATCTTGGCCGAGTAGATACTAGTGACTCCAAGAGGGGGTATGTATGCTCGATAGTTGGGTTCATGCCTCTATTTAATCTGGGGAGTGACAAAAACCTCTAAGCTTATAGATAAGCTATTGCCACTAGGGAGAAAACAACATTCTTATGTCCAAGGACATATGCTTTGTTTACATTACACACTTTGCTTAATGCAGTTATCTGTTGTCCGCAACTTAATACTTATGGAGTTCTCGGATTGATTCCTCATGAGTGGATTATTAGTCATAGATGCAGTTGGATGGCGGTCTATGTATCTTGTTGTAATGCCCAGAGTAAATCTCATAGTAATCCTCTCGACATATCACGTTATCTTTATTCTATCAATTGCCCAACTGTAATTTGTTTACCCAGCATGTGTTATTTTATCTTATGGAGAGACACCACTAGTGAACTGTGGACCCCGGTCCTATTTCCTTTATATTCCTATCACCTGTTTACTTTACTCGCACTGTTTACTTTACTCGCATACTACTATTGCTTTCCACTCGATACGCTCATTCCTTTGTTTACAGCAAACCAGTGAGATTAACAACCTCATCGTAAGTTGGGAACAATGTTTGGTTGTGTTGTGTGCAGGTTCCGCATTGCTACTAGTTGAAGGCATGTCGACAAGTGTCGTAAACGGCGCCCTTGTTGGAGTGTCACTTGGCTAGCAGGCATCACCTTCTGGAGTTTGGCTTTTTCCTGGATTCGACATACCTTGGTTTCTTACTGAGGGAAAACTGCTGCTTTACTCATCATACCTTCCTCTTGGGGTTCCCAACTGGATGGTGATTCACATCAACCGTACCGCAACAAGCAACAATTTTCTGGCGCCGTTGCCGGGGAAAAAGAAGACTTCTGTAAGGAGAGTTTCGCACGCACATCCTTTACTTTGTTTTAAGTTTTGCTTTACTTTACTTTTACTTGTTTTGTTTTATCAAAAACACACAAAAATTAGTTTCCTTTATAGTTGCTTTTATTTACTTGCTCTTAGTTTTGTTAGAATGAGTAATCCTAAAGTTGAAGTTCATACCTTTAAGCAACAAGGGGGGGAGAGCTTGAAAGATGCTTGGTATCGTATTAGCAATTCTCATTATAGGTGTACGAAGAAGCATTCTACCATGATCCTCCTTAGAAATCTTTATGTTGGTATAACTAGTTGGAATAGGTATGTTCTTGATACTCTTGCAGGAGGTAATTTTCTGGGTACTCCCGCTCTTGAAGCATGCACTTTAATTGGAAGTTTAGTGGGAGTACCACCTATTCATGCTGTTAACACTGAGGTCACTTTGGAGGAAGTTTTAGAAAATCTTAGCTCTTTAGAAAAAAGTTTGCCAAATATCCTTGATAATGCTAGCCATGTTAATGAATTGGTAGAAAGTATCGGTAAGAGAATCGCCGTTTTAGAGGCTAGCACTACTCTTGATAGTCAAAACCTTAGGATTGGGAAACTGGAGGAATCTATGGAAACTTTAAGTTCAATTTTCTCTTCTCTTAAGTTTAAGAAGGAGAAAGCTTTTGTTGGAAAAGAGCAAAAAATTATGTATGTTCCCAAGGTGTCTGTGCCTAAACCGCATCATGTTTTTAAGATTGGTAAGACTTTTAGTTCAACTAAGAGTGACTTGCAGGTTGAATCATCTTCGGGAACCTCTACAGTGCCTAGCGTGGTAAGTGGTGATCTTGAGGAAACAGTTGATCTTAATGCTTCTTTCGAAAATACTTGATTCGCACTTTCTGCGCCTAGCTCAAAGGCGTTAAAGAAAAACACTCTTGGGAGATAACCCAATGTTTTTACTTTCAGTTCTTTTTCTTTTATTTGAGTCTTGGAAGTTATTACTACTATAATAACCTCTCTTTATCATTTTTATTTCGTTTTTGTGCCAAGAAAAGCCTCTAATTTGAGTGAGGTAAGATTTGGGGATGTTGCTGTCCTGAAACAGATTTCAGTGTTGCACCGTAAAAATTCGTGAAAATTCTCTGTATATCTTTTGGACCTGCGACTTCTTGTGCATATGCCCCAGGTTATATCCAAACTTTCATTAGTTTAACACTTTTTGATTTTAGCAACAGAAAACCCTCTAAAAATTCGAACTTTGTCAGCTGTTCTGTTTTGACAGATTTCTGCCAATATTTGTGTTTGCCGCATGATTGCTTTCTTTTTGAGTTCTTTTGATCATGGAACATTTGGGGAAGTTGCTACAGTAGTATATGCTTTATATGTGGTGGTTTTGAGTTGAAACCTGAAGCAAAATGGGTTGATATAATATTATGCTTGCACTAATGTTGCTAATAGAATTGTGTTGAGTTTTGTATGAAGGAAGTTTTCAAGTGTAGGGATTAGAGAATGATGAGATGAGTTGAAGAATGGACAAAAGCTCAAGCTTGAGGATGCCCACGCACCCCAAGAAATATCCAAGAGGTACAAGCATCAAAGCTTGGGGATGCCCCCGAGGCACCCCTTCTTCATCGGCAAAATTCAGGTCACCTTTCGACACACTATATTTTTCTTGCTTCATGCACTATGCGTTTTTCTTGGAGCGTCAGTTGTTTTAGTTTTCAGTTTTGTTTAGTTTTGTTTGCTGCAATAAATGGTTGTACCCCAACAAATTTCTTTTTGAGAAGTTGCCTTGCTTTACATTTGCCAAGAACACTCTGTTTTTCACTCTTATCGTTCAACGAGTATTCTCTTTTTCTAGAACTGCGTTTAGCTTTTGTTTTTTGCCTTGATTTGCGTTCAGATCTTCTTATATCTTTACATCAAGGTGTATTTTGACCTCTGATCCATGTTGGTATTCATCAAAAGAGTTGTTTTAAAAAGGTTCGAATGGTTTTGGAAAAGAGAAAAAGCTTTATGCAAAAAAGTGGTACAAAAAGGAGCTTGTGTAGACTGCGGCCTAGGCTTTTGCATGCCGTGCTTGATATCTTTTTGATAGTATGCTTAGTGGTTTTGCTGTAGCATGAATTGTCTCAAATGACTGAGATTGCTTAATGAGCCTTTGAAAAAATCATGCGTTGGTTTTAATTATTTGGAAGCATTATTTCTATTTTCTCCTTGATGCTTTATTTGGGTTGACTTGGCGCATGCTCACACATGTTAGACTCATACAAAGTCGCCATTGCCTCTATGATCATTTAGTTTTTGACTTTTGATGCCATCTTATGCTTCTTTTAATGTCGCTTTGTCGCTTTGCATGATTATGGCCGTTATTGCTCTCTTAGTTGGTCGCTCCCAGTCTTTTGCTAGCCCTCATTTTGTACTGAGTATGAGCTCTACTCGTGCATCCAACTACTAAAAACCAAGTTGTTCCAATGTGTCCACCATACATACCTATTAGCAATTTGCTATTCCAAAGTACATTTGACTTGTTTTTATCTATCCTTCAAATTAAACTCTTTTTGGTGTTATGCAAAAATTGGTCAGTAAAGCTCTCACAAACCTGATGGCACACTTTACTTTTCTCGTTTTAAAATTTGACATTGTGGCTCTCTTATGTTGAGTTGTTATGCTTGCAAGTTGTAAGTTGGAAATTAGCCCAGCCATGCCATCATGGGGCAAGCTTTCAACATTGCACTATCTTTTATTTAAGTTGATATCGTGATCTTTTGTTTATGGATACTCGCGATGTGAAATAAGTTGGGAATCTTGCGGGATCATGGAGTTCTTATATGTGTTAGGGAAACGCCTGGGCCGCTAATCTAAGTCATGCATCATTCATGGTGGAAATTTACAGCATGCCCATAGTGGACATTCGAGGACGCATCTCACAATAAAAAGCTATACCAATGGTAAATAAATGAGATGTCGAGGTGTTCATTGTCTGTTTGTCTTGTTCCATGTCATCAGGCAGGAGGTGCCCCGTTGGCGGCTCGATGATACACATATATTTACAATGACAAGAGCCTGCTTGGGACTCTATGTCGAGTAGCATGAGGTTTGGGTATTCGTACTTTACGGGACATGAGGTTTTCAACTTATGATTTGTCAAGCATATGCTTCATAATTGTACTCACATTAACTCTAACCATTCTAGATGCCTATGATGGGGGCAATGAGAGCTCAAAGCTAGTAAGTACCATAATTTTTGAAGGTTTATAAAACTCGCAATCACTGCTTCCCTCCGCGAAGGGCCTTTCTTTTACTTTTATGTTGAGTCACCACCTTCTATCTTTATGCACCGTCTAAGAGAGCATAGTTGTCATTCTTAGTATAATGTGCATTGTCCCAAAGTTTTCATTGATTGACTCATGATGTTGGTTTCACTTGTTCTTAAATTATTTGTATCTAGTCGCCCTCTTAAACTTGAAGGTGTCCTATGCATTTATGTTTTGCTCTCTCATGAAGGACAAGCTGAAAACCATTTGTATGTTTTTCCAAATGATTTGAACACACGTTTGACTTTCATTGTTTCATTTTCATGATCTTTCGTTTGTGTTATTTTTCATGTTATAACATGGTTGCTAAGTTTCTTCTATCAAGATTATATCTTTCATGCCCATGTTTTAAGTTCTTTTGATCCCAGCACACAACGCTTACATATATGGTCAAGATTATGTAGGTGCATGTCACCTCAAAAATTATTTCTTTTGTTATCACTTACCTACTCGAGGACGAGCAGGAGTTAAGCTTGGGGATGCTGATATGTCTCAAACGTATCTATAATTTTTGATGCTCCATGCTTGTTTTTACACCATTTGTTTAGTGTTTCGTTACACTTCGTGGCGTTTTATGCATTTTCCGGAACTAACCTATTAACAAGATGCCACAGTGCCAGTTCCCTATTTTCTGCTGTTTTTGTGTCTCAGAAAAGTTACACAGGAAATATTCTCGGAATTGGACGAAACAAAAGCCGAACATCCAGAAATTTACCGAAGCTTCCAGAGAACCGAAGAGGAGACGGAACGGAGTCAGGAGGCGGCCTCACCACCAGGGGGCGCAGCCCAGGGCCTGGCCATGCCGCCCTATGGTGAGCCCCACCTGGTCCACTTCTGACGCTGCCCCTTCGCCTATAGAGACCCCCCGATGGGAAAAACCTAAACACCTGATCACTTTTCCAAAAACACATCGCGATCCACCACCGTCATCGACCTGAGATCAGGAGGGTCCAGAAGCTCTTCCCGACACCCTGCCGGAGAGGGGAATCGCCACCGGAGGTCTTCTTCATCGCCATGCTTGCCTCCGGCGCGATGAGTGAGTAGTCTACCTTGGACTATGGGTCCATAGCAGTAGCTAGATGGTTGTCTTCTCCACCATGTGCTTCATGTTTAGATCTCGTGAGCTGCTTTACATGATCGAGACTACCTTTATGTAATTCTACATGTTGTGTTTGTTGGGATCTGATGAATATTGGTGTTATGATTGAGTTGATGTGCTGAATATTATCTTATGCTATCTCTATGTTGTTTATGATCTTGCATGCTCTCCGTTGTTAGTAGCTATCTTGGCCGAGTAGATACTAGTGACTCTAAGAGGGGTTATTTATGCTCGATAGTTGGGTTCATGCCTCTATTTAATCTGGGGGAGTGACTGACGAGGGTTAACTCGACAAATATCCTAGATGAAGGACTTAGGATCGAGGGAAGAGGGCGTCGGATGAACTCGAAGGTAAAGTTAGTCGAAATAAGTATGTATCGAAAGTAAACTTGGGTGTTCAACCTGGCTTGCTTTCAATCTGGCCTCCACCGTCCCCTCCTGGCCCCTATATATAGGTGGCCAGGTCTTGAGGATCGGGTAGGGTCCGATACAGATTACAATATCGACATACGGTAAGAACTCATATCTTGACTATCATTACAATTGGGCCTAGCTTAACGGGCCTCAGGGGTACTCAACTAACGGGCTCTATTAGCTATACCCTTGTTAGTAGCCCCTGAGATTCTACCAGAATTGCAGATTCGGGTTGAATCTCTAATCTTTAAATCTTTGACTTGATCAATTCTTCGACTTCTTCATATCTTCAAATCTTCGGTCTTTCGACTTATTTTCATGATAATTTTTTGCAAGGGGTTTTGATGAACAAGCCTGACAACTCTGACGATCAAGAGGTCAGTTAACTGCCGGAACAGATACTTGTCACCTACTTCAAATTCAATCCCATTGGACTTGAATTCGGGATACCGGTCAAACCCACTCTTTTACCGCATTTAGGACTTACAAAGAATGAATCCCAGTGATTCTCAGGGTACCCAGTGCGTCCACCAGGATTTTCTTCGCGTCGTAGACACGGATACATACCAGCAGAGAGCATCCATGTGCGTATACCAGGCCACACAGGATGGATCCCGGGGTCTTACCTTCGTGATAAATCACGGCATTCGAGTTTCGTTGCGATAACGCAACTCGAGAATCTCATGTCGCAGTCTCTTTTGACTGATAAAATCAAAGAATTTTTGAATTAACTTCTTCCCACTGTCTCCCGATGGGAGTAATTGCTCTATATTTTTTCGACTACGTAGTTGAAGTTTGCATGGTAGATTCTCTTCATCTTCATTGTTGCTTGTATTAATTTCTATCGGGTGCGCGCTCAGCGCTCCCGATGGGAGTAGCCCCCGAGGCTATGGCTGGATACTTGTAGTCAATCATAGGCTCAAAATTCTCTTCTTCTTCTTCTTCCTTCTAGTTTCTCTTGTTTGGAAGCCCCCAAGCCCTAAGGCGAGGTTTTTCATATCCTTCGATCTCTATTTTTTTTCCTTTGTTATTATCGTCTGCTATATGCAGAATTTAACTCCTTTGTAAATATGTTTATGGGCCTTGCTTATCACGGGGGCCCGATAATATGTGCTTATAAATAAAGCATCTCTGGCAAGGGGAAAACCCTAATCAGACTCCTCCTCTGCCGCATCATCTCCTCTTTTCATCTATGGTTTCTAGTTTTCCCACTCTTCCACATGGCTGATGCAGATTGTTCTCGTCTGAACCTTGGCTCTCCGGTAGCACCGCGGGGTCGTGGCCGTCCTCGTGGAAGCAAAAACAAAACAACTCCGAGCGCCGCAGGTTCGTCATCGGCCGCTCCGGTGAAGCGTCGTCCTGGCCGCCCACCTGGTAGCAAGAACAAACCCAAGGTGACTGGCGTCGCCCCAGGTCCGAGCGCTCCTCCGCCTGCTGCTCCTTCTGCCTCTTCAAGAAATTTTTCTTTCTTCTGCATTGCCATGGCGCAGTGCCGTGAGATTCAGCGTCTGCCACTGAATTTCACCAAGTTCATGCATGGGCGAGAACTGCGAGAAGCGGTTTTTCGCGAACAATCTGGTGGAGGGACTCCATACGAAGTGGAGGTTTGGTATGAAGGTGACGGCGAGCAATACTTTAAGGGTGGTTGGTCGCAATTTGCAGAAGACTATGACCTCCACCAAGGCTTCTTCATGACCTTCGACTACCACATCGGCACGTCGAAGTTTGATGTGAAGATCTATGATGGCACCCAGTGCCAGAAGGAATATGAAGCGGAAGTCCACTTTCATTAGGATCTGCTTTATGTAATCTCTTTTTATAGTGTCCTTGCTGCCGTACTTTCTGTAATGAATACTCGTACTTTGCTTTGATGCTTTTAATAGTACCATGAGAACAAATCATTGTTCTGAGGTATGCTTTATATATATCGGGTTCTTTGTGAACCAATTATTTTGAAGAATATCGGGTTGTTTGCACAACCTAGTACTGTAAAAGATCTCCTTGTCGTGATAAAAGTTTCTTTCGTACGACCCGAGGGTTGAAGCCCCTAAGCGGAGAAGTAGAAATATTTGTACAATTTTGTCGAGTTCAACCCAAGGAACCCGACCTATGGCCTCATGTTCTGGGTTCAGAAGGCTAACTCAAGTTTACTGATACCACTAGATTTATTCTACGCGTAAAAACGTCGTAGCTGCTCCGCATTCCACGGGTTGCTTTCATCTTTTCCTGTCTTCTTGTCTTGTAGTCGATAAGCTCCTCCTGGTATCACTTCTGTGACGATGTAAGGTCCCACCCAAGGGGACGCCTCTGTTGATGTTGTTTCATCGTATGCCGTCACTCTTGGAGCTTCGTGTGTAACTTTGACTGGAAGCACGGCTTCTGCGCCATGGACCAAGAAGAAAGGAGTTTCTTGAGTTGCTATGTTAGGCGTGGTTCTTAGGCTCCAAAGAACGGAGGGCAATTCATCTACCCAAGCGCTCTTGGCTTTCTCGAGAGGTGTGATTGCCTAATTGACAGTCGGTCCTTGTGCGTGGTGAATGACCAGCCCGTTGGGAACCCCAAGAGGAAGGTGTGATGAGTATAGCAGCTGGTTTTCCCTCAGTTAAGAAACCAAGGTTTATCGTTCTTGGAGAGGAGAGACAAACGACTGAGGGTGATGCTTGCTAGTTTGCGACAGCTTCGGACAATCTATATATGGCGCCTCATCCAAGCTTTGCTTGCTAGCTGCAACGCAGAACCTGCACACACACAACCAAGTACTTTGTTCCCAACTTACGATGAGGTTGTCAATCTCACCGGTTTGCTTGAAACAAAGGTTATGAGTGTATCGAGTGGAAAACAGTAAAAGTATGCGAGTAAAGTAAACATTGCGAGTAAAGTAAATAGTGCGAGTAAAGTAAACAGGTGATAGCAATATGATGGAAATAGGACCGGGGTCCACAGTTCACTAGTGGTGTCTCTCCATAAGATAAATAACACATGTTGGGTAAACAAATTACAGTTGGGCAATTGATAGAATAAAGATAAACGTGATATGTCAAGAAGATCACTATGAGATTTACTCTGGGCATTACAACAAAATACATAGACCGCCATCCAACTGCATCTATGACTAATAATCCACTTATGGCGAATCAATCCGAGAACTCCACAAGTATTAAGTTGCGAACAACAGATAATTGCATTAAGCAAAGTGTGTAATGTAAACAAATCATATGCCCTTGAGCATATGAATGTTGTTTTCTCCCTAGTAGCAACAGCACATCTACAACCTTAGATGTTTCTGTCACTCCCCCAGGTTAAATAGAGGCATGAACCCACTATCGAGCATAAATACCCCCTCTTGGAGTCACTAGCAACTACTCGGCCAAGATAGCTACTAACAATGGAGAGCATGCAAGATCATAAACAACATAGAGATAACATAAGATATATTTCAGTACAGCAACTCAATCATAAACACCAATATTCATCGGATCCCAACAAACCAAACATGTAGAATTACATAACAGTGATCTCAATCATGTAGGGCAGCTCATGAGATCTAAACATGAAGCACATGGTGGAGAAGACAACCATCTAGATACTGCTATGGACCCATAGTCCAAGGTAGACTACTCACTCATCGCTCCGGAGGCAAGCATGGCGATGAAGAAGACCTCCGGTGGCGATTCCCCTCCCTGGCAGGGTGCCGGGAAGAGCTTCTGGACTCTCCCAATCTCGGGTCGACGACGGCGGCGGATCACGATGTGTTTCTGGAAAATTGATCGGGTACTTAGGTTTTTCCCGTCGGGGGGTCTTTATAGGCGAAGGGGCAATGTCAGAGGAGGGACTAGGCGGCCTCACGCCAGGGTGGCGCGGCCCAGGCCCTGGCCGCGCCAGCCCTGTGTGTGGGGCCCTGGTGGCCCCTCTCCTTCTCTCCTTTGGATCTCTGGAAGCTTCCGGGTAAAATAAGACTTCAGGAACTTGTTTCGTCCAATTCCAACAATATTTCCCGTGTATCACTTCTGAAACACAAAAACAGCAGAAAACAGGGAACTGGCACTGTGGCAACTCGTTAATAGGTTAGTTCCGGAAAATGCATAAAAGTGCCACGAAGTGTAACGAAACAGTAGGCAAATGGTGTAAAAACAAGCATGGAGCATCAAAAATTATAGATACGTTGGAGACGTATCAAGGTGCTAAGAGCCTCTTTTTTATCCCACTGCATATCAGGCCATTGGCTTTTTCGACTTGCCCATTTGTCTTTGGGTGTGCCACAGATGCAAATTTGAGTTTTATTCCTAGTCCTTCGCAGTAACTCTTGAATTCCTTCGAAGTGAAGTTTGTCCCGTTGTCTGTGATGATGCTATATGGTACACCGAAATGGAACACTATTGACTTGATGAAGTTGATTGCTGCTGTCGAATCTTGAGTTGTTACCGGAGCCGCTTCCACCCACTTGGTAAATTTATCGACTGCCACTAGCATGTAAACATGTCCTCCGGGCCAAGATTTGTGCAACTTTCCTACCATATCGAGGCCCCATTGTGCAAAGGGCCAGGACAATGGTATTGGTTGTAACTCTGCTGCTGGCGCATGCGGTCGAGATGCGAATCTTTGACATGCTTCACACTTCCGGACTATGTCTTTCGCGTCTTCGATGGCTGTTAGCCAATAAAATCCTGCTCGGAACGCTTTTGCCGCTATTGCCCTGCTGCTAGCATGATGGCCGCACACTCCGCCCTGTATATCTTTTAGTATTACTTGTCCTTCCTGAGGCGTTACACAACGCTGCAAAACGCCGGTAATACTCTTCTTGTATAATTTTCTGGCAAGACTTCATAAGAAGGAAATAAGTCAGAAGCGAGTCTCCAAACTAGAGAAAGAAACTATTGGAAGCTGGGAAGACCTCACAAGCGAAAAAGCCGTCGAATTCATGATTCCAACGCCTAAGGTCCCCACGGTTGGATATGCCCTTCGGGTACCCACGGATTAGTATACCGGGTTCGGCCCATTAAGGAAGTGGACCGGAGCTAGGACTCGAAGATGACTTGGAGACAAAGAAGGAAGGTTCTAATACGTATTCGACTAGGACTCTTGTAAAACCTTAGCCCGGTTGCATATATAAAGCCAGGCAGGGGCGCCCCTAAAGGCAGAACTCAAGATATCTCATAGACAACTTACAACATCGACATCGAGAGCTAGAACATACAAGATAGATTAGACATAGACTAGACAAAACTCCGCCTACGGCGGCACCATGTAAACACCATTGTGATCATATACTATATTGCTAGCAGGATGTAGCGATCCTCCACCGCGGGGACGTGAACCTGGGTACATCGTGTGCCAATCTCGATCCCGGAATCTCTAGTCGTTGCTCTTCCCCCGATAATAAGTCCTTCATCTAGGACATTTGTCGAGTTAACCCTCGTCAGTGACAGAAACCTCTAAGGTTGTAGATGTGTTGTTACCACTAGGGAGAAAACAACATTCTTATGTCCAAGGACATATGCTTTGTTACATTACACACTTTGCTTAATGCAGTTATCTATTGTTCGCAACTTAATACTTGTGGAGTTCTCGGATTGATTCCCCACGAGTGGATTATTAGTCATAGATGCAGTTGGATGGCGGTCTATGTATCTTGTTGTAATGCCCAGAGTAAATCTCATAGTGATCCTCTCAACATATCACGTTATCTTTATTCTATCAATTGCCCAACTGTAATTTGTTTACCCAGCATGTGTTATTTTATCTTATGGAGAGACACGACTAGTGAACTGTGGACCCGGTCCTATTTCCTTTATATTGCTATCACCTGTTTACTTTACTCGCACTGTTTACTTTACTCACATACTACTATTGCTTTCCACTCGATACGCTCATTCCTTTGTTTACAGCAAACCGGTGAGATTGACAACCTCATCGTAAGTTGGGAATAAAGTATTTGGTTGTGCTGTGTGCAGGTTCCGTGTTGCTACTAGTTGAAGGCGTGTCGACAAGTGTCGTAAACGGCGCCCTTGTTGGAGTGTCACTGGGCTAGCAAGCATCACCTTCTGGAGTTTCGCTTTTTCCTGGATTCGACATACCTTGGTTTCTTACTGAGGGAAAACTGCTGCTTTACTCATCATACCTTCCTCTTGGGGTTCCCAACTGGACGGTGATTCACATCAACCATACCGCAACAAGCATCGACCGAGAGAATGACGAGCTGACACACGCCCTCGGGAATCCAGAACACACAGGACAAACACGAGGCAAAGGCACCGATGTTCCATGGAAGGAAGGGTTTTCCTAGCACGAAGATCCGTACGGTTACAAAAGCCATAAGAGAAAGAAGGATCAGGAAGCAGATCGGATCGTCAAGGTAGAACGTGAATTAGCCAACATGAAGAGGATGCTGCATCAACTTAGCCAGGGAGGCGGATCTCGGCTGCAGGAAGATCCAGCACTGGATCTTAATAGTCAGCGGAGAAGCAGCGTGGCTTCCACGGAGGTCCCAGCTGATGAGCATGATGCACGGATTATCGATGATGCACCGGGGTCTCGATACCCCGTGGATGATGTTAGGGAGATGACAAATTCTGAGCTACATCAGCCAATGAAGAACATGACCTTCAAGGTGGCGAGCGGCGACGCTTTACCTTGTCTACCTGAAGCACTCCACCATGGGAACCCGATACCGGCTAGCTATGCTCGTGTCTCGGTGCTTGACATAGTATCGGGGTTCGAGGACCTAGAGCTTGATTTTGCTACACCTGAAGGGGATCAGAGACTTGGAGATGTCAAGCGCCAAATCGTTTTATGGCAAAAGAAATACATCAAGTTTCCAGGCTTAGCGCCAAGGCCATCGACTCCGAGGAATCCAAGTCCACCCTCCCCCGGTGAACGTCGTCCACCTACGCCGCCCCCGAATCCACCTCAGGCGCCGCGTCAGCCGACGCCACCCCCGAGTCCACCTCGGGCGCTGCGTCAGCCGACGCCACCCCCGAGTCCACCTCGGGCGCCGCGTCAGCCGACGCCGCCCCCTAGTGCACCTCCCGCGCATCAGCCAACATCGTCCTCCAGTGCACCTCTCGCGCGTCAGCCAACGTCGTTCTCCAGTGCACCTCTAGCGCGTCAGGCGAAGCCACTCCCCAATACTACTCAGACGGGGAAAAAGCGGAGCAGGGCCGCTACGGTTAGTACTACTGATAAGGTAGTACATAAGTCCACAAAGATACCAGGGTCATCGCTAAAGCCTCTTCCCCAGAGAGCAGGTGAACGGACTTACGAGGAAAACAAAGTGATATCAGACGCCAAAGTGAAGGCCCATTTTGCACGGAAAGAGCCTGAGCCCAAGCCGACATACACCCCGAAAGAGAAGAAGTGGGCTATCGGTATGCTTACTGCAGAGCCCCAATATAAGCAAAGTCTACCATCAGACTATAAACGTGAAATTGAAAGGCAAAGTGACTTGGCCAAGGTAAAAAGAAGCGGGAAACAAATTCCCCAGCTTGGAGAACAGAAGAATCAATCGGTCCCCCCGCTCATAGTCGGCCCCCCGATATCCATACGTCCTTCAGAGCCGATTTGAATATGGACCGTGAGTTATTGGACCCCAGAGTAGTAGGAGCTGCAAAACTATTGGGTATAACTGTAATGCCGGCCAAAGAGACAGCGACCGGATTGAATATGCCTCTTCTGGCTTTGTTAGGCCTTCAAGAAGCGCCAGTGGGAGAGATAGTAGAGAGATATGTTATAGGGTGGACTCTGATCAAGCCTGAGGAGGTAGGCGGTCTATCAACAAATATGCGAGATCTGCTCGGCCGGTACGAGGTGCACATAGAAAAAAAGGACTTCAAACGTTTTATCACCGCGGGCGTTAGAGAGGAGCATTACTTTAAAAGATACATGATACATATTCCATTGGATGAATTGTTTCAGTTATTCAATCAGCGTGACCTCGACAAGTATATCATGAGTTGCTATTGTCTGTAAGTGATTTATATTCAAGTATCTAGCTAAGCTCGTTCATTGCCTATAATATATTATCTTAATTAACTATATGATTTTTGTACGCTATTATGCAGATTTAAGATGTTCGAATGCAAAAAAGGGAATCTATGACGTTGGGTTCATTGACCCATATATCGTTAATGAAAAGATGTTACAAGCTCACCCCAAAAACGTGGAGAATGACCTGTTCCGATTTTTTTCCAAGAAAAGTCTTAAAAGGGAAATTCTATTTCCTTACAACTTCAAGTGAGTGTTTCTATCTTGTACACATTATTTTTTTGCTTACTCGATGTGAAGTGTAATTGATGAGTTATGCATGTGTGTCTGCAGTTACCACTGGATTTTGCTAAAGATTCAATTTGACACATCAATTGTTGTAATCTTGGACTCATTGGATAAGCCCGACGTCATGTTTAGCGACATGAAAGCAATGCTGCAGAAGTAATTTCAATCATTACCCGACTATATCAGCTTCTTTCATTAATTTCCTGATATCAAGTATTTAATAACTCATTTGTTTATTTTCTTTGCCCTGCAGCGTTTGGACACATTTTAGAAGGTCGGTAGTAGGTGAATTCAAAGAACAGCTAACTTTTGAAAAGACAAAGGGTTTGCGGCAACCACCGGGGACCAATCTCTATGGATTCTACGTCTGTGAGTTCATCCGGTGGTACACCAGTGAGCGGAGAGCACATTCCACGGACTTTGATGTACGTAAATAATATTCACAGTTTTCTTTTATTATAATCAATTGTGTTGAGTTTCATCCAACTTATATATATCCATATGGATCTTCTTAAAGTTGTATGTGATGCGGGAGAAGCTCCTACCAACCCAGCGCATAAAAGCAATTCAAGAGGAGCTGGCGGGATTCATGCTGAGGGAGGTCCTCCATGAGAAAGGAGAACACTATGTGGAGGACGAGGAACTCTATCTGTAATTTAGTGATCTCCATGTAACTTATCTTGTTTGAAACTTGTTTGAAAAATAGTTGTACATAGACTTGTTTGAAATTGTAGTATATACAGTCGCAAGACATCGTATATAATATTATTATATATGCATGTACCAACGTGTAATGTGTATGTACTAGTCATAGAATATGGGTACGAAAACTCGCTTGAAATTAAAATGAACCCTAATTAACCATAAACCCTAAACCTATAATCTGAAATAGAAATGAAAACAAAAACAAAACACTTTTGTCCCGGTTCTCATTACGAACCGGGAATAAGGTCCCCGAGCCGGCGCTCCCAGCCGTGCCCACGTGGACGGCCATTAGTCCCGGTTCATTTGTAACCGGGACTAAAGGGTGGGGGCCTTTAATCCCGCTTTGCTAGTCCCGGTTGGGCAACCGGGACTAATGGCAGTTACGGACCGGGATTAATGGCCCTTTTTCCACCAGTGCATGCTCTCAGTTGCTTGACTTTGTCCATACAATGCCTTCCATAACTTCAAAACTTTGTGTCATTCTCCCTTTTAGTGAAACCTAGTGGTTGGCTCATATACACCTCCTCCTGCAAATCACAATTGAGAAAAGCTGACTTTACGTCCATCTGATGTAGCTGCCACCCCTCTAAGCTGCTAAAGCAATCAACAACCGTATAGATTCCATCCTCGCAACTGGTGCAAAAACCTCCTCGAAGTCAATCCCATGTTGTTGCACATAGCCTTTAGCTACTTGACGTGCCTTGTGTTTCACAACTGCGCCATTTGAGTCGTTATTTAATTTCAAGACCCACTTGAGTCCTATAGCATGCTGTCCATCCAGTAGATTAACAAGTGACCAAATGTTGTTCTCCCGGATTGAACTCATCTCCTCTTGCATTTCTCATTGCCATCTCTCTTCACTTCTTGCTTCTTTGAAGTTTGCTAGCTCATCCATGCCGAGCAAGTATCTACCACCTTGGGCCGCCCTCTTCTCCGCTTCTTCAATTCTGTGGCGTACCGGCGTAGGATACAAGTCCAACACTGGCCTAAGCTTCTTAGGCATTGAAGGTCGCTGATGGTGACCGTCTAGGGCACACGACCCCACTGAAGATCCTGCTGAAGCTCCTTGCGCAAGCCTGGGATCTGTCGCCGATCCTGCCGCGGCAGCCGTTTCGGCTGTTTTCGTTGATGTGGCAGCGTTTTCTCCATTCTCTTCCGCGACGGTAGAAGACTTTGCCGCGATGGCAGAAGATTCTGCCGCGGCAGGGTTTTCGCTCCAGTTCTCTGCCGCGGTAGATGAGTGCCGCCCTGAGATTTCTGGTGTCCCCTGTGTAGCTGAGTACCGTTGGGTTCTGGATCATCACCATCACCTGGATCATCATATACAACATGAAAGATGTCATTAAGTGGTAATGCCTCCAATTCATTTGTATCGCCCCATGCCCAAGCCTTCTCTTCCTCGAAAATAACATCTCGAGTAACTTGGACTTTCTTTGTTGCAGGATTGTACACCCTATATGCCTTCGATCCTGTCTCGTAGCCAATAATCACCATTGGTGTGCTCCGATCAGCAAGCTTGCTCACATGACCAGCCATCGTCTTCACATGTGCGAGACAACCAAAGGTGTGAAGATGATCCACCGTAGGTTTGCGCCCACACCAAGCTTCATACGGAGTCATAACAACAACACTCTTTTTCAGCGCTCTATTCCACATGTACACGACCGTGTTCACAGCTTTGCCCCAAAATTTTCCCGGTTGGCCTTCGATCTTCAACATACTCTGAGCCATGGCTACCACTGTTTGGTTCCTCCTCTCTACCACTCCATTCTGTTGTGGTGAGTATGGTGCGGTCATAAAACGCTTGATCTTGTGCATCTCACAGAAAGTGATGAATTCCTTTGACTTGAACTCACCCCCTATCCATACGAAAGGCTTTTAACTTGACTTCTGCTTTGACCTCTGCTGCGGTCTTGATTATCATGAAGGCTTGCAACATTTGATGTTTGCTCTTTAGCAGTACAATACACATGTATCTACTAAAATCATCAACTACGAGAAAGAAATACTTATCACCACTTGGGGTTGCTGGTGTGATTGGGCCACACCAGTCACCATGGATTCGAGCACCTTGCCTGCCATATAGATAGCTTCGCGTGGGAACAGTGTTCTCCATTGCTTTACAACTAGACACCTGTCACACAATTGCTCGATATGCTCAATGCTAGGCATCCCATGAACCATACCCTTATGTCCGAGTTGCCGCAACGATTGGAAATTCAGATGACCATATTGTGCATGCCACTGATGGGTTCGTAGCATGGAAAACAAAAAAAATTTCTACGCATGAACACAAACTAGCCAAGAAAACTCTACGAGATGGTAGCAACGGACAACTAACCCTCGAAGACCGCAAGCGGGGATTAGGTTCCCACACAAACATTGTCGCTGGAGACTTGACGAAGACGCACGTAGTCGACCTAGTCGTTCACTTGACGATCTCAAGATCGTGTACAAGGCACCACAACCGGCGGCACCTCCGTACTCGGTCACACGTACGGCTTGTCGTCGTCTCCTCCACGCCCACGGTCCAGCGGGGCAGCAGAAGAGGGGATCCGCCGGACACTCCAACAAACACTTATCCAAGTGTATGAACTACGAACTAAAAATCCGGCAGAGCTTCGCTAAGCTAAGACGGATATTGGGCAGCAACTATGCAGAGAAGGGGAGAATCAAGAGTGTGAGAAGAGGGAGAAGAAGGCTCCTTTTATAGGAGAGGAGGGGGCAGCCCCAAGGGGGGTGTGCGCCATCCCCTAGGAGAAAATCTCCTCCCCTTCATGGTGGTAACGCCCTCTTCAAGGTGGTAACCCCCTCATCAACATGAGGTAACCCCCCCCCCCCATTTAATTTTGCATGACATTCATGCTAATTAAAATTCACACTAATTGATTTAATAAAACATTCTTATTTCTTTAATATTTGTTAATTCAATCAATTAACAAATATTAACAAATACCCCTTGAGTTATTTCGATATCCCAAAACAGTTTCGGTGCTTTTCTAAAACAACCCTCATGATGTCCTGTAATTCGATCGGAGTATCGTATCCACTCAAAAATAACGGTGAACCTTAAGTGTGTTACCCTACGGTTCGTGAATAACGTGGACATGACCGAGACTCCTCTCCGATCAATAATCATCAGTGGGATCTGGAAATCCATGACGACTCCCACTTACTCGACGATGAACTAGTGATCGTGTGAACCAATAATGAACATAGTTAATTCATTTTGTCTCGCGATATTATTACTTGTCTGAGATCCGATCATTTGGTATCAACCATACCTAGTTCGATCTCGTTCCCGACAAGTCTCTTTACTTGTTCCGTGATAATGCATTCCCGTGACCTAGTCACATGCTTGCAAGCGATGTGAGTGCAATATCATCGAGAAGGGCCCACAGAATATCTTCACGTCATCGAGTCAGACAAATTCCACTCTTGATCCATGAGCCTCAACTAACACTTTCAGAATACCCAAATCAACCTTTATAATCACCCGGTTATGGTGTGACGTTTGATATCATCAAAGCATTCTTCCGGTATGAGTGATTAACATGATCTCATGGTCCGAGGATTAGAACTATTTTGTATGAGTTTGATATAGCAATTAAACTTGATGACTTGATTGTATTGCTATTCGTACTATGGGTGTGAGTGTTCATCACATCATTTTTCTAATAATATGACCCTGTTATTAACAACATCCAATGTTCATGATCAGAAAACCTTGATCATCAGTTAATCAACGAGCTGGTATAAAAGAGAGGCTTTAGTAGGAACCTTTTAGTTTATTAATCACACACGTATTAATGTTTCCAATTAATATAATTCTAGCATGAGAAATAAACATTTATCATAAACATGGAATATGATAATAACCACTTTATTATTGCCTCTAGGGCATATTCCCTTCAGTCTCCCACTTGCACTAGAGTAAATAATCTAGTTGATACTTGCGTATATAACACTTATGGCATTCACGTGTTATCCATATGCGTTGCATGTGGTTAATCTGATCTCCAGATCTAACACTTTCAGTTCTGTATGTATTTGCATGTTGATACGTCCCAAACTTATCTATAATTTTTGATGCTCCATACTTGTTTATACACCATTTGCCTTGTGTTTTGTTACACTTTGTGGCGTTTTTATGCATTTTCCGGAACTAACCTACTAACGAGATGCCATAGTGCCAGTTTCTGTTTTCTGCTGTTTTTGTGTTTCAGAAAAGCTACACAGGAAATATTCTCGGAATTGGACGAAACAAAAGCCTTCTATTTTTCCCGAAGCATCACGAAGTCCGAAGATGAGGCGGGGGGGCTAGAGGCCAGGCTCACCCTAGGGCGGTGCGGCCTGCCCCTGGCCCGCACCACCAGGGGGTGAGACCAGCTGGTCCACCTCCTGACGCCCCCCTTTTGCCTATATATTCCCCTCGACGGGAAAACCTAGAGGACAGATCACTTTTCCTCGAAACATACTGCAAGCCGCCGCCGTCATCGTCGCGAGATCAGGAGGATCCAGGAGCTCTTCCCGGCATAGTGCCGGAGAGGGGAATTCCCGGTGGAGGCCTTCTCCACCACCATGGTCGCCTCTAGAGTAATGTGTGAGTAGTCTACCTTGGACTACGGGTCCATAGCAGTAGCTAGATGGTCATCTCTTCCACCATGTGCTTCATGTTTAGATCTTGTGAGCTGCCTATCATGATCAAGATCATCTTTGTGTAATTCTACATGTTGTGTTTGTTGGGATCTGATGAGTATTGGTACTATGTCAAGTTGATGTGCTAAATTATTATCTTTATGTTATCTCTATGTTGTTTATGATCTTGCATGCTCTCCATTGCTAGTAGATATCTTGGCCGAGTAGATGCTAGTGACTCCAAGAGGGAGTATTTATGCTCGATAGTTGGGTTCATGCCTCTAGTAATCTGGGGGAGTGACAGAAACCTCTAAGGTTGTAGATGTGCTGTTGCCACTAGGGAAAAAACAACATTCTTATGTCCAAGGATATTTTCATTGTTTACATTATGCACTTTGCTTAAGGTGATAATCTGTTGTTCGCAACTTAATACACGACGGTTGCTCAGACGACATCCGGAGGGTGGATTATTATTCATAGATGCAGTTGGATTACGGTCTATGTATTTTGTCGTAATGCCTAGAGTGAAGCTCATAGTGATCCTCATGACATATGTACGTTATCTTTATTCTATCAATTGCCCAACTGTAATTTGTTTACCTAGCATGTTGTTATTTATCTTATGGAGAGACACCACTAGTGAACTGTGGACCCCGGTCCAATTTCCTTTACATTGCTATTACTGTTTACTATTTTACTTGCTTATTTACATTCCCACATACTATTACCTTTTACCACTCGATACACTCAATCCTTTGTTTATAGCAAACCGGTGAGATTGACAACCTCATCGTAAGTTGGGGCAAAGTTCTTGGTTGTGTTGTGTGCAGGTTCCACGTTGCTGCTGGTGCAAAGCAAAGCCCTGGACGAGGCGCCATATAAATTGTCCGGAGCTGTCGCGAAGCTCCGATTAAACCTTGTATTCACAACTGAGGGAAACTTGTTGCTGTGCTCATCATACCTTCCTCTTGGGGTTCCCAACTGGGCGGCCAACACCGCACCATCACATGTTTTTGCGTCTCTACGCATCACTCATTCTCAAATGATATAGTTGGGTATAAAGTTGGTCCTTAGGTGAGATCTTAGTTCCTTTAGCTAAAATATGTTGACACTATTGTCACACAATAGATCTTCACAGTTTTAGCCCGCTTGGAACAACACCTAGTTTGATAACAAACTTCTCGACACAAATGCCCTCCTTTGCTACTTCTAAAGTAGTCATATACTCAACCTTTGTTGTAGAATCTAGCATAATGTCTTAACTTTGGAACTCATCCAAATCCATCATGGAACTTCCTTCGATTACATTGTGCCGCCTAAACACATAGCTAAAATTGAGATAAACTTAATTTGTATCTTGTGACAAACTTAGTATCAATGTAACACTTTACAATGAACTATGTGTCACTTCGTCATACATAATATACATCCTTAGTCCATCCAAAGCACATAAGGATATCCTTACTATTGTCTGGTGATCATCTTATGACATTTATCACTCTGGTATATGCTCATAATATTTAGAGCATAGGACATATCTGGATATGTACATATCACGGTATACATGATCGATCAAATCATTCATGAGGCTTCTATCATCAAGTGTCAAAAACACCTAAATCTTGTTTCACCCTCTTCCATGCGGCAAGAAATTTTCTCGTCGTTTCCATATTGAACTTCATTCAATATTTCATCTATGTACGTTGGCACAATCATATTGGCATCTTGATCTATCTACATAGACATCGATACCCAATATTTTGGTTTTGCCTAAGTCTTTCATTGAAAATCTAATTTTAATGAAATTCTTAACCTGTGTCAATAAAAGATACATCCTTTCCAATTAACAATATGTCTTCTACATAATGTACCGGAAATATGTCTCACCGCTCCCACTTAATTTCTTGCAAATGCAAGCATATTCATCGTCTCTGATGAAATTAAACTTTTAACAATTTTATCATGGTGAATATTCCAACTCCGCGATGCTTACTTCAACCATTGAAGTTTGCATGCCTTTTTAGCATCCTTTGAAGTCACAAAACCCATTAGACCATGTCATGTATATGTCCTAGGTAACCATTCTATTAGAAGAATGTTGTCTTGTTTGTTCAACTAATATATACCAAACTTGGCATATGTAGTGGTTGCTACAGTAATCCGTCCAGACAAAATATCGCTATGAAAGATCAAATCTTGTCACAGTCAACTCACTGAACACAATCATAAACTCTTTTAACGATGTGTCGACTACTTCATAGATGTAAAAAACATCCATGTCTATTTATAGATCCAAATACGTTCATTAGGCTTCATGCCTTTTGAGGGTCTTCCAAGTTCAGAAACTTGGTTTCTTGTGTATGGAACAATCACGAATTTTATGGCTTCTAGCCATTTGACTGATTCAGGGCCCATCATCGCTTCTTTGGATGTAGTTGGTTCATCATTGTCAAACAATAATGATATATTCTCAAATCTAACTATTTAATTGTTACCCGACTCACGCAGTTCAATAGGAACTTAGATATCTGTGACCACAACCTTTGAGGTACTGTAGCCATGCACATTGTGGCCGCCTCCTGGACACTTCCCGGCGCTGTGCTACTCAGCACATATATCTTAGGTCCAACAACCTAATCAAAGTTCTATTGTCCTCCCACTTATCTTTTCGCGAAAAATTCCTTCTTAAGAAATTTGACGTTTTCAGCGACAAATACTTTTCTCTTCGGTGTTCTGGATGAATACCCAACAGTTACTTTGGGATAACCTACAAATACATATTTATCCAACTTTGGTTGTAAACATTTTACATATGCCTAGCATACCAAAATTTTAGATAAGACAACTTGGGTTCTATCCCATGCCATAACTCATATGGTGTCATTTCAATGAATCATGATGGCGCTCTTTTCAATGTAAAAGCGGTAGTCTCTAAAGCTTTATCCTTAAAATATAACGATAGTTTTATAGATGACACCTTTGATCCAATGATGTCAAACAAAGTTTGATTTCATCTCATACTCCTATGGTGTTTCGGGAAATACAAGTCTATGGAATGATTCCTCAATTTTTAGGTGTTTGCTAAACTTGTATCTCAAATATCTTCCTTTATGATCTAATCATAAATTCTTTATTCTCTTGTTACAATGATTTTTACTTCATCCAGAAATACTTTGAACATTTTTCAAATATTTCATACTTCTTCCTTATCAAGTAAATATACACATATATCTACTCAAATCCTTGGTTTAAGTAAATGAAGTTCAAAGATCTGCCACACACGGCTACACATAATGAAGAATATACATCAAAATTTACAACGTCCAATAAGTTAGTCGTCCGTTCTTCTTTGGCCTACAAACGGAGTTTTAATCATCTCTAGGAAATTTTCACAAGTGTCAATTGATTCAAAATCAAAAGACTCCAAAATTCCATCAATATGGAGTTACTTCATGTTTTCTTTCCAATATGATTTAAACGGTGGTGTCACTCATAAGTGATCTTCTAATCATTTATCTTGATATATTTTTAGCATCAGTGTTATGGATGTGATTTCTCCAACAAGATAAGCGTTCATCCATATTTTATGAATGTGGTAATAATTTGAACAACCATTGTTCTCATAATACCAGAACAAAATAACAATTATCAAAACAAATCTTGAAGTCTAGGTTTAATTCCAACAACACACAATAACACTTTATTTGTTTTCAATGAGAATCATCCCATATTCATTTGCTAGTTAATTAGGCCATTGTAGTTCTTGTATTGCGTTGTTCTGTATGATAGTTCGTACCAACCAATTTAGTATCAAATACCTAAGAACCATATTGTTTTAACAAGCAACAAATACACCCATAACATGTATATCTTCTATATAGCTGAGCTAGACATTTCAGTATTTTCTTTTCCGCCAGAATAAATTTTGGATTATCTTTTAGCAATTCTTTTCATTCTAGAAGAATCTATCAATATCAATAGTGGCGCCATACACATGGCACATAGTTCAAGGCATGATTAGTCAAACACTAATACCCTTGGACTTACACTTTGAAGTAGATCATAATCATCAAATATTTGGCATTCTTCTAAATTCAATTCTTTAGTAATCTTTTAATGTAGTAAACATTTTACCTACACCTTGTATTCATCCTATCATGACAACTTTCATGATCAAGCAACTATAGCTCATGAGGATGAATTGTGGGTATAATGTTAGTTCCCAAAACCTTTTTAGGATATCTAGATGCCTAGCGTCTCCAATCTTCACAAATTCTCATACAATATGAGATCATATGTTGTACTAAATTATACTCTATCACATTGCAACCAAACATTGTTTCAGATATCACAATATCTTCCACACATGATAGTTTATGAAATAATTCTTTCAACTCCTAGATAACCTTGATACTAAAACAACTTTTGAATATCAATGATCATGGAGGCAAGTGTGATACTTAGATCCTAACACTGGAATTGTTACTCTTGATTTAATACTACTTATTAAATTTTATCGAGTAAACAAGGTTTGCTAAAAGTTTGCAATAGGACTTTAAACTTTAGATTGAGATTCAAACAATACGATACCAGTTCGTAAAGTTGACATCTAGAATTCTATAATCTATTATCTTAATTATAGCTAATCGCAAGGTAGTAAACGGATGCCAATGACTACAACAAACTATACAAATTCACTTTGATTTAGTTTATGATAAATTGAGTTCTATAATTCAAAATTACTAAGTGAACTCCGACTTAAAAATAACATCCCTCTTAGTTTTCTTAAGTGATTACACGAATCAAAATTCACTATACTGCAACTGTTCATCACGTGCAACGACATAGTTTCAAAGGCGAACATCACCTTGTTGATCATATCAACCATATGACTCATACTTAACCTTTCGGTTCATGTTCCGAGGCCATGTCTGTACATGCTAGGGCCCGCCAAGTAGAACCATAGCACTCGCGTGTGTAAAACTGTCTTGCACCCGTCGTATGTGAACGTAGAGTCTATCACACCCAATCATCACGTGGTGTCTCGAAACTACGAACTTTCTTGATAGTGCATGCTATGGAAGAACACATTTTTATCTTGATATTTATGTGAGAGGGATCATCTTATAATACTACCGCGCGATCAAATCTAAGCAAAATAAGATGCATAAAAGGATAAACATCATATGCATATATAATATGATATGATATGGTCCTTCATGCATTCGATCTCCATCTTGTGCGTCATGGCATGATCTCCATCATTTCACCGGCGTAGCACCAAGGTCCATGGCACCTCCACCTTAATTGTCTTCCTCCATTACAACATATCACTTAGATATATATATATATTCAGCACACAGGCCATAAAATGAAAAGACAACCATATGGCTCCTGCCGGTTGTTTATAACTTACAAAAAGGATCATTGCATACAATTTGTAACATAAACAATTTAACCATATCACATCACATGCCCTGCAAAAATAAGTTAGACGTTTCTAATTTGTCTTGCGTATTTTACGTGGTTTGGGGCTTTCTAGGAAGAACCGTTCTTATCTACGAATATGTAGCCACAACGGTGATAAAAATATTATTAACAACTCTTTGTAAAATAGATCATAACTATAGTGGGAGAAATGTGCACCCGCAAAGCCACATACGCCGAAGCATGTCAAGTGTGGGACAAGTCTCGTGAATACGGTCACGTAATGTTAGTCTCGAGTAGCTTCAATCCCACTATGCCACTATGATCCAATAATACAAAAAATAGCAATAACATGATTATCAACACTCACATCTCCATGTGTTCTAATCGTGCATACCAACTACGCATAGAGATGGCTCTGATACCACTGATGGGTTCTTAGCATGGAAAACAAAAAAAAATCGTACGCATGAACACAAACTAGCCAAAAAAATTCTACGAGATTGTAGCAACGGAGAACTAACCCTCGAAGACCAGAAGCGGGTATTACGTTCCCGCACAAACGTTGCCACTGGAGACTTGACGAAGACTGACACATCCCAAAATTTTGGAATGTCAAATAAATAAAATAGGAACCATGTATGTTTGTCTTGATTGAAATTTCACAAGGAATTAAAACTTTTTGATTTATTCAAAAACCTTATTAGAAAACCATTTCAATCTTTCTTTTATTCCTTGAAGAACTACTTTGAAAAAATAGAATTCTCAAAATATTAAATTTGCATTTACCCAAACCTATGCAAACTCAATGCAAGGCAACATTTACAAAAGGTTTTATATCAAATAAAGTTTGCTATGCCAAAGGAATGTTTGAAAATAAATTTCAAAAACTATTTTTATAAAGTTGAATCTCTGAATTTAAAAGGATTATTTTCAAACCATTTTGTGTTATGCAAATAAGCCCTTTGGCTAATTTATAAAGTTTTAAATAAAAATCTTATTTTATTATGAAAACATGTTTCTTATTGTCCTGACTTGTTGCCTTGAATTTTAGAAATTTTTAGAAATTGGTTTGAATCAATTTGGACCAAATTTGAAGAAGCTATGGAAGAAAAAGAAAAACACAAAAAGAAAAAAAAAGAAGAGGAATTTTTTTTAGAAAAAGGCCCCGGGGATACCTTTCGGCCCAGAACAAAAGCCGGCCCATGGCCCAGGAAGACGATTTCCAAAACGGTACCTGCTCCTTCTCTTTTCCACGCTGACATGTGGACCCCACATATCGGGCCACCTCATCACCCCTAACCTCCAACCTGATTTTTCGCCTGGGAGCTCGCTGAGCCCCGTGATCCTCTCCCCCTTAATTCAGTTGATCTCCTGCCAATTTCTTCGCACCACTACGCCTATAAAAACCCCGCGCCTCCCTCTCTGCTTCCCCTCTTTTTCCCTAACCCTAGAGCCGCCAGGCTACTCGAATCAAACCACACCGCGCCGCCACTACTGTCAGCGTCCATCGGCGATTCTGGTAAGCTCCGACTCCCCCTCGCTCCCTCGTCTGCACCACAACCTCTCCTTCACCAGTGCGCACCTCCCAGACATGATCGTTCTTCTTCTCATGCCCCAGAACAATGAGTTCATCCTCTACAGGATCTCGCCGTCCGTCACTGCAACTCTGGCGAGCAATTACCAGAGCGCCCGACCTCCTCAAGCTCGCAGACTTCACCACTGTGTTCGCCTCGACTCCGTCTATCTCCTGGTAAGAGACTCGCCTCCTCTTTTCCCCTGTAAATGTTGCGCTTGCCCCACGCCCAGAACAACCCGACGTGCCACTAACTCTGGCCACCCCTCCCCAGCATTCTAGGAAGCGCAGATCTACTCCGTGGACACCAACGTGCTCCCCACATCGTGCTGAAGCCCGTCTGCCACTCCATCTCCACCGAAGACTCCTACAACTCTGACGCCATCAACTCCCGAGCCACCGCCGGCGAGGTCCACCATCTCTGGCGCCAAACCCTAATCCCAGGTGAGCTCGATCTACTCTGGCCGTTGGATCTAGATCTAATGGCGCAAATAAGATCACTTAACTTGAAACGGTACTGGGAGATCTACATAAAATCCTATGGTTCTAATCAGTTCCAGATCCGAAGCGGTACCGGTGAATCGGAGACCGCCACATCACCGCCACGTTAGGTTTAAGTTTCTGTTTGTTTTAAAATAGCTATAATAGATTTGAATCTTGTAAAATTCATATCTCGAGTTCTACAGATCCAAAAATTGCAAATAAGATGTCCCTGGATTCCTAAAAATATGTAGAACACAATTGTGCAATAAAATTTACCTTTTGAACTAGTTGGAAACATTAAAATTTTAATACTCCCTTCGGCCCGATTTACATGGCCCCCCGGCGGCCCAGCCCATGAAACATAAAGTTTGCAAAAACCCCCTCCCTAAAATGTGTCTTCTCCACCGGCGGTCCTAGTTTCAAAATCGAGGGGACGGGACGGAGCTGGTCCAGCGCCCCCGCCGGCCGGACCTGGACTCGCGCCGGAGCTTGTCCCGCGCCCCGCCGGCCGGCCGCGACCGCTCCAGTAGCGGAGGAGGCGAGCCCTCCAGGAGAGGAGGCGGGGCCTCCAGGAGCGAAGGAGAGGTCGAGCTCCCCCGCCGGCCGTCTCCCCATCGTCCTCCCCGGCCATCGTCGCCGTCGTCCGCTCCCTGGCGGAGGGTGGGGATCCTCTGCTGATTGGTATCCCCGTGGAGGTGGGGCGGAGAGGATCTCCCGACCGACTGGACTCGGCCGGCTTCCCGCCACCTCCGCCACCTGAGTCGACCTTGGTGCCCTCCTCTGCCAGCGGCCGCCAGCTCGCCGTGCTCGTCATCCTCATCTACAGGACCAGCTCACCGTACCCGTCATCTCTAGGTGCTTCAGCTTGCAGGCAGCAGTAGCATGTAAGTGTACTAGACAGTAACCCTGCAAAGGAGTAACTCTGTTTCAGCCAGATCAGTTTTACTTACAGAGATCATCTTTGAAGCATCTGACCGGGTTTGAAAGACCTTAGATAGTTGTGGATGCGATTCTACCATTGTTTCATGTGAGCTACTCCCAGCACCAAGTGTACTAGACAGTATTCCTGCAAGTCCAAGACACAACAGCAAAAACAGTTTTAATTTTCTGTGTAACAGCAACCCAGAAGATCCAGTCGGCATTGGTTAGCAGAGGTTGATGATGAAGTGAGTAGTGGAAATCTGTAGCTGCTATTGTAGGGTTTTAGGCTGATCGATGGAATGAAAATGGTACTAGTTGAAACAGACCTTGTGGTATCACCAGATTCTGGAGCAGCTGCTTTTGTTTGGCTGCCTATGTTTTATTATGTCGAAAGAGAGACCTTGTCTTGATCTTTCATTATCCTGTACTCCAGTTCTGGTTCTGAACTTATTCCAGTTCTGGAGTACCATCTTATTCCAGTTCTAGAGTACCATCTTATTCCAGTTCTGGTTCTGAACTTATGCATTCATTCTGCATCTGCAAATATGCAAACTGCAGAAGAAATCAGCTAGGTACTAATACTACACACGGCAACAGTCCTAAGAAAATGAGTTGTCGGCTTGAATTCAGTAGAGTTCCACTGATGGTAAAATTAAACTCAAACAGTTCAATTCTGTTAAACGGCTTAACTTCCTAGCATATCAGGAAAAAACGTAAACAAAAATAATCAGGAATGACTAAAACTAAAAATCAGAGTATAGATCAGAAGAATGGATTGCAAGCTAAATTGCTGCATTACCAAGAACAAACTTGACTTGCAACAAGTTACTCTTATCCATTTGCAACCTCATATTTAGCTTTGGAAGAACACAAAGATCACATGGCCAAATAGACCCACATTGGCCAAACGAAGTGGGAGTACCACCAAATTCATAGCTCCTTGGCAGTAAACAAAATGCAAGAAGCAAACATGATACTCCATACAAGGGATTCTTTTCACCAAATTCATACCAGAGATTCTTCTAGCCTTTTAGTGCTAGCATATGAGCAAATTAGACATATCATCAAGTTAAAAGGACATAACCTGTGGAATTGAACATGAAGCAACATCAGAAGCTATTATTCAACTCCAGAATGAGCAAGTCATCAAGTTAAAAGGACATAACCTGTGGAATTGAACATGAAGCAACATCAGAAGCTATTATTCAACTCCAGAATGAGCAAGTCATCAAGTGTGTAATAAAAACAAATTCATAGCTCAAGATAGTTCACAGGTGTAATAAAAACAACCCACCCTTTCAACTTGATACTCCTATATTTTAAAAGGATCTCATAAAAATGTGAGAAAATGGGCACATATAAAATTACTCTTAAGATGTTATAAATTACTGCAGCACTTATTCAAGCAATGATTTTGCAAGCTTTTCATTGACATCACTGTGCTTATTACAACAGGCACGAGAAGAAGATGGACCTCGATCTCAATTTGACTCCACGGGAAGAAGATGTGCAGCAGCCACAAAAGGAAGATGAACATCATGCACAAGAAGAAGATGTGCAGCAGACACACCATAGGGAATTGCCAGATAGTCATAGATATGCGATATATGTTGCATTAAAAGCTCTCGGGAAAGATAGACAAGTTATGAAGGCAGATAAAAAACATGTAGCTGCTCTTTTGGAAACAAGTCTTACCACTATTCGTAGAATCTGGACGGCGGCACAAGAACAAGAAAGAGAAGGCAAGAGAATAGTGGAGGTAGATGTGTCCAGTAAAAAGAAGAGGAACTGTGGAAGGAAGAAATCAGAGCTTGGTCTATCAAGGATTCCTTCCATTGAGCTGAACAAGAGATCTACACTGAGGGGGCTCGCAAGGGAACTGAATGTCCCCTATGCCACATTGCAGAGAAGGTTCCAATGGGGAGGAGTAATACGCCGACACACAAGTTCAATCAAACCAGCACTGAAACCTGAAAACAAGATTGTGAGGCAAAATTTTTGCACGTCAATGTTTGATCAAGCAACAACATCTGATGACAAACAATCGTTTCTCAATATGGAGAACATAGTTCATATATATGAAAAATGGTTTGACATGACGAAAAAGAATAGAACATACTATCTCCTCTATGAAGAGGAAGATCCCGTGCGAACTATACACAACAAAAATAGTATCGGGAAGGTCATGTTCTTAACAGCGGTGGCGAAACCCCGATACGATGAGCAAGGAAAGGAGACATTCGATGGTAAGATCGGAATATGGGCGTTCGTGAAAGAAACGTCAGCTAAGAATGACTCCAAGAATAGGCTCAAAGGAACCATGGAGCTCAAGTCAATAGTTGTAACTAGAGACGTGATGAGGGAGTATATTTGTGAGAAGGTAGTTCCGTCTATCGCAGCTCTATGGCCTGACAACAAGGAAACCATATTTATACAACAAGATAATGCGCGGACGCACATTCTTCGAGATGATCCAACGTTTCTTGCTGCCGTGAAAGAAACGGGACGCGATATTCAGTTGATGCAGCAACCAGCCAACTCCCCGGACTTGAATGCCCTCGATCTTGGCTTTTTTAGCTCAATTCAGTCCATCACAGTTCGCTATGCACCTAACAGTCTCCAGGAACTAATAGAGTCGGTTGAAAAGGCATATGATGAGTATCCTGTGGATATCCTAGTGAAAGTGTTTATAACCCTTCAATCTGTCATGATTGAAGTCATGAAAGATGAAGGAGGAAACGTCTACAAGATAACACACATGGGCAAAGACAAACTGAAAAAAGAAGGAGATCTGCCTTTGGTTCTAAAATGTGATGCTACCATCTATCGGAAAAGCATGGAGATCATAGCAAATCATGATGCCGCATTGGCTCAACATGCAGGTATAGGTTCCTCCCTAATGATATTTTCTTGTCCTCTAGTTAGTTCCTCCCTAATCTATCGGAAAAACTTGGAGTTTGATATTGCTTGATGATTCTTGTCCAGGGGATCCATTGAACCACTCATCGAAGAAAAAAGCACGCCGGACAGGCCCCAAAGTGATTGTGGATAATGAGACGATAATCAAAAAAGATGTGTATATAAAATGGTTGGAGGACCCATCAAGCCTTGTCTCCAAAAGGCGTCGAGTTGGCGAATTCCAAGAGGACACGGGACAACTGAAGTTGGCGCATCGGCTCAAGAAAGCACAAGCAACTATAGTTGACACACCTTTTATGGCATAAACTACCGTCTGTGTGACTAAATTGGAGTACCGTCTGTGGTGCATAAGCTCCTTGTTAGTGCTCTAATGTGTGCACTGTGTCAATGTGAATACTCCTGGGATTTGCACAATGGACCTTAAGAGCTGGTAGGATGTTACAGTTGGTGTTACTTGACCAGTATTGGCATGCGCAAGATGCTTTCCTATAGGCTTCTCTGAATGCATGGTCATAAATAATTAGTGTTACTTGACCATGTATCAGACAGAATGTATGCAACTTAAAATAGGCTTCAATAATGAATTTGCTTCAATAATGTATGCAACTTAAAATGGGCTTCAGTACTCCATATCAATCATTGTACCTTCAACCACAAAAGAAAGAAATGCAAATTGGATTTGTACTCGGTCATTCTTGTGTTAATGTCAGTCTTGTGTAAACTGAATCTAGGGTCAATTTTTTGAACTAATTTTGTACTGTGAAGAAAAAGTTTGCAAACTGAAGAATCTTGTTCTCAACTCCCAAGAATTTTTTCCACCTAACTTAGTAGTCAGTCATAAGATCGTTGAGAGCATAGATGCAAAACATCATCACACTTTTCCTCTCTTTTCTTTACCACTAGAAGCAGAAGCAGGGATCTTCAGACAATTGCTAACAGAAGGGCTAATATACTCCAGACCAATTACAGGAGTAAGTTCCTCTAGACAAATAAATCATACAGCAATGGCAACTAAAGCAGTATATACTCCAGACCAATTACATCACCAATTTAACACCGCAAACAAGATTGAACAAGAGAGAAATGGTTCCAGCGATACCTTCCGATGACCTGGGCAAGGGTCTTGATGTAGCTGTCGATGATCTCGTCGCGCATGATCTCGGGGTTGGAGGGGTCGTCGGGGGGCGACTCCATGACCAGCCAGTGCTCGAAGTCGCACCCCTCGAGGAGGATCATCTCCTTGGGCGGGCGGTTGCTCCAGTTGGGGGAGGAGTCCCACAGTGACGTCAACGTCGACTGCGTCCCTGCGCGTGCGCCGGAGGCGCTGCTTCTTCCGCTCCCTCCGCCTCTCCCTCCTTGTAGACACCGGCAGGAGATCGTCGGTCTCCACGTGGTCGCCGTTCCGCGCTGCAGCCTCCAAGATAGAATCTTGGGTGGCTAGATCTCACGAAGGCTCAAGCGGACGAGCGAGGGCATGGTGGCCGACGAGGCGGCGTCGGCGAGCAGCGAGCGGCGGGGAGTGAGCTGCAGCGAGCGGCACGGAGGGGAGAGAGCGGCACGGTGGCAGTGAGCGGCGCAGAGGGGAAAGTGAAGGTGGGGAACAGAATGCTTGTCGGTAATTCCATGGGGGGTTTTCAAAAAAAAGTATAGGGGCCAGGTAATTCGGGCCGGAGGGAGTATGTGAGTTTGAGTGTTTTTAATATAGTTCAAATTCTATAAATCCTTTTCAGTTGATTCTTTTTGCAAATGCATCACATTATTGTCCTCTGTCCAGTAGAACCATTGCACAAATTATTTGAACCAAATTTATCAAGTATTCAAATTCAAATAAGGATTTGAGTATTTTCTCTCTAGATTTAATTCTATAAATATCTTAGGCATAATTCTTTTTGCAAAATTGCTTATCTTGATACTAAAAACCCACCAGAACACTTCACACACTTTTTCACACTTTTCCAAGAGTCAACTTCACTAGTTCATCTTTTTGCAAGATATAGATGTGTTAATTGAGCACCTTGCAAATGCCAATCCCTAACTCCTATCATGCACTTGTGCTATTCGATTTTTGCCCCACTATGCAAATGGTGTGGGATATCATAAGTCCTAATGACCAACTCTACCATGACTTAGTGAAAATCTACTCTCTATCCTTGCCCAAGTGCAAAACTATCAATCCCATCTTATCCAAAATTCTTCTTAGTACTTTGACTACCCCATCCAACACTATGACATAGAGGTTTTCCCATATCAAGACCATGGAGAAGAAGTTGAAGAGAAGACAAGAAGTTGAAGGCAAAACAAGAAGTTGAAGAGAAGACAAGAAGTTGAAGGCAAAACAAGAAGTTGAAGAGAAGACAAGGAGTTGGAGTCAAAAGAAGAAGATCAAGGGAAGAGAGCCCAAGTCAAGAAGATGAAAGTGACAAACCTCATGACTTAGAAATTATCCATCCAACTTCTCAAACCAAGCCTAAGAATACCCTTAAGCTATTTTTGCTAAGTGTTTGACACCTCTAAATAATTTAGAAAACCCCCATCAATCTTTAAGTCCTTGACTTAGTCATTCTCTCCATCCTTATCAAGTCAACTTCATGATACAATGTTTTGTCCATTTATCACTAAGACAAATCAAGACTAAGCTAAAAAAAATAAACACTTTTGTTGTCTTGTTTGATTATGTTGTCTTGAATGGTGTGTTTATGATTGTGTTACTTTCTATATTATAGTTGTACGGAGAGATACGTGTGTTGATTAAGAGAAGTACAATCTTCGGAAAATTCTAAGGCAAGTGTCACTCTTGTTCATAAAATTCCCAATGATTTTACTATGCATGTAGTGTTTCTTTTATTTTAATAATATGCATGTGTAGATTATTATGCTTGCTATCTCAGATTTAGGATATCCCTGATTTACCTATTAGAAGAAACACCGTAAGTGTAGATTGCTTAGTTGTGCTATAGAATTCGTGGTTGGGATTCCACATGTTCTTTTATTAAGTATGAAAACTATGTTTTGCAAAAACTAAGAAAATAACTAAGTTAATGAAACGCCTGGGTGGAAATTGGTAAGATGGATTTATGTTGAGTGGTTACACCGGAGCCATCTCTATGGCAGTCGTGTGTATCTCACTTGTGGACAGCCACCCAGGAACAAAGAGATTGGAGACGTTCAAGTCGTGAAGCTTCCAGTGCAACCACGAGTCATATGGGCTCTGTCTTGACCAATTAAGTTGCGAGAACTCAGCCAGACGGACAGAGGGTGGTAGTGATTTGTAGGATGCAACGCATCCGGGTTGGTCTGAGGGATTGCCTCTGAAAAGTCTCATCTTAGTCTTCACTTGGCCATTTGAGCAAAATGAGTATCATGACAAAAGAGGTTGACTGAGTCTTGTGGGAAAAGTGCACCACCTTTGCAGAGGGTTAAAAACTAAGTACTTAGCCGTGTCCCCGGTTACGGACAATTTTGAGCGACATGTGTTTGAAGCTGTTCAAGAATCTCCTCATCCCAACTTCTTTAAATTAAAACTTGAGTGGTTAACAAGGGATTATTGTGTGATCATAATTATGTACACCTGGTGGATTCATGTGTGTGCATAATTAACTAGGAGCACCTGGTGGATTCCAGTGTGTCCAATAGTGCTTTAAAAAGAAAAATGAGATCTTTTGAAAAGTTGGATAAACAATTGCTTTTCTGCAAGCTTAGCCTGAAGCTCCACTTAGCCAAATATTCATTTAAGTGTTAGGTTCCATTTGTGTCCACCCAAAAGTGACATCTTGCCAATACAATTCAAGTGTATTGACCCTTTGTGGCTGCAACGTTTCATGTTGCAGGTTTTTGATGATAAGAAAGGTATGACAGGGTTACGAGTCTATCCGCAGCATGTTCGCCTGTGGCACATGAAGAAGAAGGACTCCACGATATTTTTGATTTCATTGTAAACTCTGAAAGCTTTATGCTATGAGCATTGTAAGGTTTATTTATGTAATTGCTGGATCATGCGATGTAATAAAATGACCTTTGTTTCTCGATATTACATCTTAAACTATGTGTGCTAGCGTTTGATCCATGGACTAGCACTAAAAAGCACAGGGATCGTCATCCTTAAAAGGTGAGGTCACTACAAAGACGCACATAGTCGACGTAGTCGTTCACTTGAGGATCTCAAGATCGTGAACAAGGCGCCACAACCGGTGGCACCTCCGTACTCGGTCACACGTACGGCTTGTCATCGTCTCCTCCACGCCCACGGTCCAGCGGGGCAGCGTAAGAGGGGATCCGCTGGACACTCCAACACACATTTCTCCAAGTGTATGAACTGCGAACTAAAAATCCGACAGAGCTTCGCTAAGCTAAGACGGATATTGGGCAGCAACTATGCGGGGAAGGGGAGAATCAAGAGCGTGAGAAGAGGGAGAAGAAGGCTCCTTTTATAGGCGAGGAGGGCGCAGCCCCAAGGGGGTGTGCGCCATCCCCTAGGAGAAAATCTCCTCCTTTTCATGGTGGTAACCCCTTCTTCATGGTGGTAACCCCCTCATCAACATGAGGTAACCCCCCATTTAATTTTGCATGACATTTATGCTAATTAAAATTCACACTAATTGATTTAATAAAACATTTTTATTTCTTTAATATTTGTTAATTCAATCAATTAACAAACATTAACAAATACCCCTTGAGTTATTTCGATATCCCGAAACAGTTTCAGTGCTTTTCTAAAACAACCCTCATGTTGTCCTGTAATTCGATTGGAGTATCGTATCCACTCAAAAACGATGGCGAACCTTAAGTGTGTCACCCTATGGTTCGTGAATAACGTGGACATGATCGAGACTCCTCTCCGATCAATAATCACCATTGGGATCTAGAAATCCATGATGACTCCCACTTACTCGACAATGAACTAGTGATCATGTAAACCAATAACGAACATAGTTAATTTCTTTTGTCTCGCGATATTATTACTTGTCCGAGATCCGATCATTTGGTATCAACCATACCTAGTTCAATCTCGTTCCCGACAAGTCTCTTTACTGATTCCGTGATAATGCATTCCCGTGACCTAGTCACATGCTTGCAAGCGATATCAATGCAATATCACCAAGAAGGGCCCAGAGAATATCTTCCCGTCATCAGGTCGGACAAATTACACTCTTGATCCATGAGCCTCAACTAACACTTTCAGAATACCCAAATCAACCTTTATAATCACCCTGTTACGGTGTGACGTTTGATATCATCAAAGCACTCTTCTGGTATCAGTGATTAACATGATCTCATGGTCCGAGGATTAAAACTATTTCGTATGAGTTTGATATAGCAATGAAACTTGATAACTTGATCGTATTGCTATTCATACTATGGGTGTGAGGGTTAATCACATCATTCTTCTAATGATATGACCCCGTTATTAACAACATCCAATGTTCATGATCAGGAAACCTTGATCATTAGTTAATCAACGAGCTAGTATAAAAGAGAGGCTTTACTAGGAACCTTTTAGTTTATTAATCACACAAGTATTAATATTTCCGATTAATATAATTCTAGCATGAGAAATAAACATTTATTATAAACATGGAATATGATAATAACCACTTTACTATTGCCTCTCGGGCATAAACCCTTCAGCCACTTCCATGCCGCCTCCTCAAAGTTTGACAGCAAACACACCAGAGCAGTTCTTTTTAGGTGCAAGATATAGAGATGATTAGGCTGTCTCTTTACCTTCATCAAGAGCATCTCTATCGATCATAGGCCCACAAGTAGCCATCTTCCAAAATGATCTTGCAGCCACGCTCCTCTAGTTCACCGAGACTAATGATATTGCTCTTCAACTTAGGGATAAATTATACCTCGGTTAGCGCTCTGTGCTCGCCATCACGAGCTTCAAATAGGACAGTGCCTCCTCCCTCAATTCTGACTATTGAACCATCTCTTCGCATCGTTCCACCCATGGCGTAAATCAACTCGAAGAACTGCAACACATCGCCGGTCATATGATTACTTGCGCCTGTATTGAGATACCACATGTAGGTTGCTGTTTTGGGTCGTATGTTGTCGTGAAGGAACACCTTATCCTCGACTAGCATAACGTTCTATGTGACCCCATCCTGTGAACTCCATGGCTTCTCCTCCATGAGCTCACACGCCTCCATCATGAAAAGATGTGCACCTTCATCGCTTCCTTTTGCAGCCACTAGGGCCGTCTCCTTAGGAGGACTAAGACACTTAATCTTGAAGTGCCCTAGTTTGTTGCAGTTGTGGTAGCGCACCTTGCGCTTGTCGAATTTTCTTCTTTTTCTGATTCTGCCTCTTGTCTCCGCCTCCTCCGGTGTTACCCGATGGGCTGTGATCTTCCGCCTTTCCACTACTTCTGGGTGCACCTCGATTTTTGTACTCCATAGCGACCATAGCTTTTAGTTGGTTGCGTGTAAGCATAAGAACCTCATCCTCCTTTCCAACAATCGATGTTATCTTCATCTTCTCATCATGTGCCTTGTACCTCTCGACTAGTTCTTCGATCGTGAGTGTCTTCATATCGACACACTGCTCGATCACCGATACTACAGGTATGTACCGTGCAGTCGTGGCTCGGAGGAAACATCACACGACTGAGATCTCTGTTAGAATCTCGTCGAGCAAACGAATTCCATTAACCAGGGGCACAACCCTGCCAGCGAACTGTTCTACGAGTTCATCATCACCCATCTGCAAATTCTCGTAGGCTTTCAACATACTCTGCAGCGAGGCCTCTCGCACACGCCCGTGACCTAGTTGAATGTCTTGATTGTATCCCACACATCATTTGCAATTTCCTTGGGGATCAAGTGTTGCATGATGTCCATCGGCATAGCCGAGTAGATAGCCGAGGCCGCCTGACGATCTCGCTGATGCTCCGCTCCATCCTTGCTGAACTTGGCGCAACGTTCTAGAGCCCGTGCGACTCCATGGTGCACTGCATCAAAGCTGCCCAAACTCCATAGTTCTCGCGGTACTGATCGAACCGCGGTAATTGTGATGATCCTGTCGGCGCTGCATCTTGGAATGCCATGCCAGAGAACTCCACCAACCCCTTCTTCTTGTCATCGTGGTCACCCATAGCTGTCATACAAACTGATGGATCTTACGACAAACGAATCTGCAGAAGAAGATTAGAACCAAGACCTAATTCAAGCTACGTTTAGAAAGAGAATTTGGCACAACAAATAGGGTGATTTTCTGGTGCTTTTTCATTGCAACTTTTGTCGCGCCCAACACAACTCTAGGCCCAACACGACGCAACCCGGTTTAGAACCGTTTTACAACTCTTGGGTAAAGATAACTTGGAAATGACCTTGAACTCCTAACAGCACAAACCGACCTAAGCTTATTATTCCTAACAGTGGTGTCCCATGACGGGTTGGCGGGGTAGGGCACTGACGATGCTGGGGCGCAGTGGTACGACGCTAGTGAAGCAGGGGGCGCTAGCTTAGTTGTAGTAGCCGTAGGGGCTGGTGCCTGCTGATGGAATGCAGTGAGCCCGTAAGCGGCAAGGCACGATGATGGAGCTCCGGGACGTGGTAAGAGGATGCTAGGGGCGCCTATGGGGTACATGTGGATAGACCCCATGCATGGATGTAGGGGGTGGGGTAGGGCGGTGCGGGGGCAACAGGGACAACGATGTAGACCTTCTTCTTCTTACCATTGTCTCGTAACTAGCAGGGGCGACATCGGACGTGGAGGAGGGCCGCCTGGCCCGGGTGCATTGCTACCACCGCCGCCACCGCTGCGGCCCGCGTTGCCATAGAGGATGGTAGCTGTCGATGAATGACCTCCGTGATGTGGCTTTGGCTCCTTGAGAAGAAGCATGTTGTCAAGTTGAAGGAAGGAGGGAAACATGGTCAGAAGTGGGATGAGGGCAGTGACGTGCTTGTATTCCTTGTCAAGGTCCTTGAGGATGTTCCACACGAGGGCGCCGTCGGTGACCGGGGCGTCGAGATCGGCGAGGGCATCGGTAACGGGCTTCGTCTTGAGGCAGTAGACCGAGACGCTCTTGCCCTCGTGCTCGAGGTTGCGTAACTTATTCCCGAGGTAGCCTACAGGTTGTCACGGAAGAGGTCGACTATGTGCATCCAGAAAGAGAAGGCGGAGGTGGTCTCCTCCATGACCATCTCAGTGATGCCTGGCGCGATGGAGCCATAGTATGGATGGAGCTGTAGAGCCAGCGTAGGACGGTGGAGTCCAGGCAAAGCCACTCCTCATCGTTGGTGGGCGGGACGGCCGTTGTGAGGTGGGCGGCGAGGGCGTACGTGCGGACGGCGATGAGGACCATGTTGCACCACTTGGTGAAGTTCGAGACCTTTAGGTCGAGGGTGACAGGGATGAGGCCCTTGACACTTTGGATCGATGTTGCTTGCGCCTAGAGGGCAGCGGTGCGGTTGTCGACCATGGCGGTGGAGGGGGAGGGAAAGGCGTTGAGCAGCAGGCCGGGGCCAGCGGCGATAGTGGAGAGGTGCGGAAGCGGTGAACTAGCGCTTGGTTGATACCATGTAGAAAGAGAGAATAGGATGAATTAGGACGCACTTGGATCCTTCATCGTAAATCGTTTATTTAGGCAAACAATTATTACAAGGCAACGCACGATTATAATCGTATGACATAATCACCACACGATTGCAATCTTCTACCATAACAGCCTGTATCAGCTAAACATAGAAGGCTCGAGATATGCTATTAAATGGGAATAATAAATGAAATATCTTCTAATATTGTCGCAGATATTAGGTTGCCAAGGAGAACGACAAGGTGTCCACACGATTGGACTGTGGATGGTGGCCTGCCTTGGCTGTGCCAGAGCCTTCGCAATTAACAGGGCCATCAGCCGCTTGTCTGGAGGTGTTTTGGCGTAACATGATGACTACTCCCTGAAATACAGGGACCTAACACATGCGGACACACAGTGCCTCAGTACGTATGCTTGGACATATATAACCACTGGCCGCCCGTATGGACCAAACAAATGCAGACAGACACTCGCAGTACAGTCGCCCAAACGGGCCGCTTATCATAGTTCTATGTCAAAAACGGGTGGTGGCCAGAGCCAGAGGGCAGAAAAATAAAGCAGCAGGAAACATAAGCGCGTACGAAGATTGTTGTTCTATCGGCTCAACAACGCTTACCACGTGCGGGCATCGGCGAGGTGCGATGAACGTACACTACGGGCAACGCGCCCACGCACACGCACACGCGTGACGTCGACGCGGCGGCGGAGCGTGACGCGCGCGCTCGTGATGTCACCGTCGGACAAACCCCGGAGAAAGTATTACCTCAGTTCCCTTTTAATCGACGCGGACGCTACTACCATTAAAGCATATTTTGTGTTGATTAAAACGGTACGGGGGAGAAAGTAATTTGGTAGGAACATAAGCAAACTACGTCTGGTCAACCCGGCCGATCAGGTCACACTGGGCGAAAGGCTTAAAGCAATCGTCGCAATCTCGCAGGACGAATGTTGGAAAATCTGTCCCCTGACCTGGCTACGTCTGTAGTACTATGTCGTTAACGCTTAACGTCAAACAATTATGACGGGCCTATTTTCGCCGTGCTTTGATTCGATGTACTTATATCCCTTCTTTTCCAGAAAGCTCGAGCTGTCTTGCTCTGCTCCTTCCATTTGCTGTTTTCTGTTTTTCTTTCATAGAGGCGATTTGATGTACTCTAGTGCCTCCGATGTAGCAAACCATTTGGCGATTATGACGTGCTGTACTACGTTGTTAACACTTAACATCAATAACTATGACGGGCAAATGGATTACGGAGATATTTTTGGGCCATTATTGGAGGTGAAAATAGTCTAAATAGATGAATTTTTTTATTAAAAAATACCTAAATTAAAGAAATATTTGGCAAAAATTATTGGGCTGGGGGCGGTGCCCCCCTCCCCCGGAACTATATGTCTAGCTCTATAGATAAATACCTACACCTCGTTGGTTAGAGTCTTTCAAGTTTTATTTAACTAGTCATTTAACCCGTGCATCTGCATGGGGCTAGTATTCTGAACAAAGGAACATGATACTCCACATCCCAACGTTGAATAGGGGGGGAAAGATGCATGTGGAGGTCCCGAACTAAGAATGCAATTAAGAATTATCAATCTTATGATAACACTGTTAACATATTGTGGAATCATCAGTAATTATAGAACTGGAACAGAAATATATATATTTGTGCTTCGTAAATAAATACTATATATTGATGGCCTCGATGGTATATATGTCAGGAAGTAACATTCAGTGTGTTACCCTTTTTATATGTTGAAGCCCATAGAGATGGTGTGTTGTATACTGCAAACATTAAAGCTTTAAAATCAGTTAACATTTCTTTGGCATTGACAGTGAGACTATTTTCAAGTATAATTATATATGGACATGTCAGTAGTACAGATCGGGCCTTTTAAGGTCCCCCGTCGCAAACAAAAAATCTGTGATATGTGCGATATCACGTGTGGCATACGGGTCAGGAATTATACAATGTGCGGGAGGCTTGGGTGGGCTCCAGCGTGGACATAACGCAAACGGCTATATCTAGATAACCGTGTATGGAAATATCGAACACGGATTTTATTTAGAGATCATCACTAAATTCACACACGGCTTTCAACCGGCTGTTGTGTGCTTTAATTTTGTGACACTTATATTGTGCCAATCGTCTCCTTTTTCCTGCTCTATCATTGACATGTTAGCCACATTAATCATGTGTGTGTTCCCAAGGTTTCCTCCTAGTATTCCGATCACCGCGTGCGCTCTAGCCTTCCTCGTACGCGCTGGCGACAGTGGCGCTTCCTTGGCTAGTCGCCTGAAATTCGGCGCCACCATGCTCACATTGATCATGAAATTAATGACACGGTGATAATGCACTATAAAATCCTAAGATCGATTATGAGACGAGATCAGCACCCCGGCCACAGTCCTACCGTTCTCTTCTTGACCTTTCCATCATTCTAATGCATCGAAATCCAGATACCGATCGAGTGCTTGCTATGGCGGCCGTACCTAGGAGCAGGATGTACAATTTCGTCGAGCAAGGCATGCGATTCAGGGTGACGGTCACTCTCCGAGCATCGCGCTTGGAGAGTTGGATCCGTTGCGTGCATCGGGAGTTTCTCGACCGCGCACCGGAGAATTAATTCTAAGTGCGTTGTCCTGGACTGCGAGTACACCGATACCTAGGATTCGAGATTGCTAGGAAGAGCTTTCAATTGGCTGGGTACAATACCCATGTTGATCGTCTCAATGTAGCTCTAAGTGAATAAGCTTAATTATGTTATATATGAAGTTATATATTTTGAATTTAGTTAAGATAAAGTGGTTGTCCAGTAGTTAGCCATATGGGATAATTTTTATCACACACTGTTCTCATCATACATACCGTGCGCGATATTTACTGACGCAAATAGTTCTGGATCAAAAAACATATGTGATATGCGACCGTTGTTTAAAATCGCACATGATTTCAATGAAATGTTTGTGTGTGAAATAAGACCCATAAGGGCCCAGCAAGCCTAACCCTACCTTACTCCTTATCTATAAGTACGAGACCAGCGGTCCCCGTCCGGTCACTTGCATTCCACAACCGTCACACTCTTCCTCAGGACCAGCAGGGACCCGGCCGGCCGGTCTCACTGCCGGCGACAACCACCAGAGCTCCTTCTTTGTGGATCTTCTCTTGCCGGTCTCGTGCCCACCAACGCGGTTGTAGGCTCCATGTGCCGCCGAGAATGTCGGTCAAGCCGCCTCGTCTTCGTCAGCTTACACGTGTGTACGCGACGTTTCCCCATAAGTATATGTTGTTAGCATGCATTTTTACTTATATATATTGCAGATCTGCTATGTAAGCACTGTTAGCAAGGCAGGATCCATTATAATATAGTGCGGATCTACTATGTAAGCAGTGTTAGCAAGGCCGGATCCATTACAATATAGTATGGCTCTGGTATGTAAACACTATTAGCAAGGGCGGATCCATTAGAATATAGTGCGGACCTGCCTATGTACGCACTATTAGTGTTGAAATATTAGACCTTTTCCTAGTGGTCCATATTAGATTACAGAAATTTCTAGAAATCTAGAAGCCCATGTGTGTGAGCCCTTGTGACATGCAACCTAAGTTTTTGTCTGCACAAAGGAAGAGGTGGGAGCTAAGTTTAGTCCCACATGGAAAGTTGGGAAGGATGTAGACCAATATATAAGTGGGGTGTTGCACCACTTGGTAAGTGAGTGAGAATAGGAGTGCCACGCGCGCGCTCCTCCTCGACCCCTCGTCTCCTCTCGACTCGACATGTCGCGCGTGCTGCGGTTTGCAAAATTGAGCCTCGAAGCCGAGGTTATCTTTTTTGCTGCATAAGAAAACCGAGTGTTTCACCAAGTCTTTGACGGACATGTCATAGTGATGCGGGCAGGATAACCACCCAGTTGGGAACCCCAATAGGAAGGTATGATGAGCACAGTAGCAAGTCTTTCCCTCAATAAGAAACCAAGGTTTGTCGATCCAGTAGGAAAAAGCCAAACTTTAGAAGGTGATGCTTGCTAGCTTCGTGACACTCCAGCAAGGGCGCCGTTTACGATTCTTGTTGGTGCGTCTTCAACTAGTAGCAATGCGGAACCTGCACACAACACAACCAAGAACTTTGCTCCCAACTTACGATGAGGTTGACAATCTCACCGGTTTGCTGTAAACAAAGGTATGAGCGTATCGAGTGGAAAAAACAGTAGTAGTATGCAAGAAAGTAAATAGTGCGAGTAATAGTAAAATGGTGTAACAATGTAAAGGAAATTGGACCGGGGTCCACAGTTTACTTGTGGTGTCTCTCCATAAGATAAATAACAACATGCTGGGTAAACAAATTACAGTTGGGCAATTGATAGAATAAAGATAACGTGCATATGTCACGAGGATCACTATGAGATTTACTCTGGGCATTACAACAAAATACATAGACCGCCATCCAACTGCATCTATGACTAATAATCCACCCACGGGGATATCGTCCGAACACCCCACGAGTATTAAGTTGCGAACAACAGATAACTGCATTAAGCAAAGTGTGTAATGTAAACAAAACGAATGTCCTTGGACACAAGAATGTTGTTTTCTCCCTAGTGGCAACAACACATCTACAACCTTAGAGGTTTCTGTCACTCCCCCAGATTAAATAGAGACATGAACCCAACTATCGAGCATAAATACCCCCTCTTGGAGTCACTAGTATCTACTTGGCCAAGATAGCTACTAACAACGGAGAGCATGCAAGATCATAAACAACATAGAGATAACATAAGATAATATTTAGCACATCAACTTAACATAACACCAATATTCATTGGATCCCAACAAACACAACATGTTGAATTACACAAAGATGATCTCGATCATGTAAGGCAGCTCACGAGATCTAAACATGAAGCACATGGTGGAGAATACAACCATCTAGCTACTGCTATGGACCCATAGTCCAAGGTAGACTACTCAGTCATCACGCCGGAGGCAAGCATGGTGATGAAGAAGACCTCCGGTGGCGATTCCCCTCTCCGGCAGGGTGCCAGGAAGAGCTTCTGGACCTTCCCGATCTCGGGTCGACGACGGCGGTGGATCGCGATGTGTTTCTGGAAAATTGATCGGGTGTTTAGGTTTTTCCCGTCGGGAGGTCTTTATAGGCGAAGGGGCAGCGTCAGAGGTGGACCAGGGGGCCCTCACCACAGGGCGGCGCGGCCAGGGGCTGGGCTGCACCCCCTGGTGGTGAGGCTGGCCCCTGGCCCCTCTCCGTCTCCTCTTCGGTCTTCTGGAAGCTTCATTAAATATTGGGATGTTTGGCTTTTGTTTCGTCCAATTCCGAGAATATTTCCTGTGTAACTTTTCAGAAACATAAAAATAGCAAAAAATAGGGAGCTGGCACTATGGCATCTTGTTAATAGGTTATTCCCGGAAAATACATAAAAACGCCACGAAGTGTAACAAAACACTAAGCAAATGGTGTAAGAACAAGCATGGAGCATAAAAAATTATAGATACGTTTAAGATGTATCAGCATCCCCAAGCTTAACTCCTGCTCGTTGATGTCTACGCACTTCTATTCTCGTAGACACTTGTTGGGCCTCCAAGTGCAGAGGTTTGTAGAACAGCAGCAAGTTTCCCTTAAGTGGATCACCCAAGGTTTATCGAACTCAGGGAGGTTAGAGGTCAAAGCTATCCCTCTCAAGCAACCCTGCAATTACGATACAGAAAGTCTCTTGTGTCCCCAACACACCCAATACACTTGTCAGATGTATAGGTGCACTAGTTTGGCGAAGAGATAGTGAAATACAAGTGGTATAGATGATTATAAGTAGCAAACGTGATGTGAAATAAATATCGCTGCGAGCAAACAAGTAACAAAATAGCAAGTAAACGGTGTGCAAATCTTGGAAACAAGGCCCAGGGATCATACTTTCACTAGTGGACACACTCCCAACAATATAACATGAATGAACAAATAAACAACTTCTCTCCACTATGGTACTCTGAATTACTCTCCTATTGAATAACACTAATCATTGTGTAGTGGCTACAAAAGCACCCCTTAAAGTTCATCAAGTACTTGACAAACACCACTCATAGTGACAAGGGTATAGTTAATAGAGCCCGTTAGTTGAGTACCCCTGAGGCCCGATAAGCCAGGCCCAATTGTAATGATAGTCGAATACGAGTTAATACCGTATGTCGATATTTGTAATCTGTATCGAACCCCACCTGATCCTCGAGACCTGGCCACCTATATATAGGGGCCAGGAGGGGACGGTGTGGGGCAGACTGAAAGCAAGCCAGGTTGAATACCCAAGTTTACTTTCGATATACACTTATTTCGACTAACTTTACCTTCGAGTTCATCCGACGCCCTATCTCCCCGATCCTAAGTCCTTCATCTAGGACATTTGTCGAGTTAACCCCACGTCAATTGGCGCCGACCGTGGGGACTCTGGGCGTTGGAATCATGAATTCGACGGCTTTTTCGCTTTTAGCCAACAGCAGTCCAGAAGTCGACGGAAGTCAAGAGGTAGAACTAACAATTGGAAGTTTGAGCATCTTCATCGGGCCGTCGGGTTCCTCTCGCCTTTCGGATCCGACGAAACAAGATCAAGATCCGTCGGCACAAGAACCCGAAACAACAATAATGATGGAGTATTCTGAAGGCTCTTCCAGTGAAGTAAACTCGCCGGTCAGCCTAGAAGAAGTGCAAAAAGAAAAGATCGCAGAAGACGACGAAGAAAAGGAAAATTTTGACGTGGAAGTCCAAATCAACGATCTCACGATCTGCCTCGACAATATCTCAGACAATTCAACAGACACATGGAAGACAGGGTTAGAGCTTTCTGAAGACAGCAACTCGATCTTTTCAAGCTTTAATAGCAACATCGGCAAGCAGTGCCAGGTACTCGCCATTGTGGGCGACAACTCAGAAGAATTTGATGAAAATAACAACCCAGTGATAAACCCAGCAAATATCGATAGAGGAGCAAATCACCTAGCAGAAGGACAAACAGTGGAATCCCTCACAGCCAGGGAGAAAATTCGACTATCAGTTGACGAGTGGAAAATAATAAGAGAAGCCGTAGAACACGGCACGCCAATACCATCCAGTTCCAGCAAAGACATGCTTTTTGGGTATCATTACGCCCTCAGGCAGCAAGCAAAGCAATTAGCAAAGGAAAAGGTAGAGATACAAAGAAGAAAAGATTCAGCCATTGCAGCCAGTGAAGCTGCTCGTAGAGCACGAAGCGACGCATCGTACAGCAACGCAAGGAAAAATCGTCGACATGGTTCAAGGTACGATAACCTCGAGTATTCTGACAGGCAAAGTATTTCCAAAAACCTCGACTCGTCCTTCCTATCGGTCGACGAGCAGGGAAACATCCTACCAAAAACTCCTGAAGCAGCACTAGTGGCAGCACAAGCATATCTACTTACAACTCGACCAAGTCCAGGAGATCCTAGAGAACATATGCATAGAGCAGCGCTAAACGGACTCAATATGGTGGGCCACAAGCTATCAGCAAAAGGAGAAGAAGCACATCACCACAAGGAAGCGCACAAAGCAAGATCACCTCGCCGTCACAATAGTCCTCGGCATAAAAGCAGCAAACACCGATCTCGATCGCCATCACCAAAACAGCACGGTGGAACTCGAAGATCGCGATCCCCAAACGAAAGGCGCGACTATGAGGACGACGAAAAGGAGATGGGGGCATCATGCTTTGCCCGTAGGGTTCGCATCACGCCAGTGCCTAAGGGATTCAAGCTACCTCATGATCAGCAAAAATACGACGGATCACAGGAACCGCAATCATGGCTCGCAGATTATTTGCAGGCAGTCCAAATACTAGGAGGAACCAAAGAAACAGCAATGCAAAGTCTGCAACTACACCTCACCGGCGCAGCAAGGTCATGGTTGAGCAAATTAGAGAAAGAATCCATTGGAAGCTGGGAAGACCTCACAAAGCAATTTACAAGCAACTTCAGGTCGACATACAAACGACCAGCATCAATAGAAGAAGTCAAGGCATGCGTACAGCAACGCGACGAAACATTACGGGCGTACATCCAAAGATGGAGCCTCATAAAAAATTCAGCAGTCGAAGTTTCAGACGAAAGAGCAATAGACGCGTTCATCATTGGATTAAGGCGAAGAGACCTAGTCGAAGAGATGGGTAGAATCAAGCCAAAAACAGTGTCAGATCTCATGGACACAGCAAACAGATTTGCAGATGGAGAAGATGCGTGCAACAACAAATGGACACGATCTCCAGAGGACGACAGAAGAAACAGATACGGAAGTCAAAGGAGACGATCCCGAAACTACGACACCTACGGCTCTCATAACCAAGTCGCCGCAGGATATAAAGACAATAGTTATCAGGGAAACGAACGCAGAAGCTCAAGAGATCGCAGCTACGGAAGAGAGGAATATAAGAAGTTCCCACCAAGAGAATCCAGAGAGTACAACCCATCACCAGAGGATATGCTCAACGGGCCTTGTCATATACATTCAGCGTTCGTCGACGGGAAGCGAGTATCAAGGCACGCGATGAAAGACTGCACAACATTCTTAAAACTACAAGAAGCAGCAATAAACAAACAAACCGAGGCAAGGCGACAAGGATTCGAAGGAAGCAACAATCCCGCGACAAACCAGCAAGGAAACAATGGAGCTCCTCAAGGACAAGACCAGCAAAACAAGGGACACGACGACGACGACGAAGGGTACGTCCCATCAAAAGGACACATTACAGCAATGATACAACCTGTGCCTAAGTCGAACAAAGAAGAAAAGAGTATAACTCGACAAGTCAATCTAGCAATCATGTCGCCTCCAGCTACAACAGAATATCTGCATTGGTCAGAACAACCAATCGAGTTCAACAGAGAGGACCACCCCATAACAGTACCTCGGCCAGGAAACGCGCCTCTGGTACTCAAAGCTCAAATCGGCACGTATGATGTCGACAGAATATTCATGGACGCAGGAAGTGGAATTAACCTGATATACGCGAAAACACTCAGGGCGATGCACATATCATTGGAATTCCTAAAACCAACAGATTGCTCCTTCCATGGAATCGTACCAGGAAGTGCTAATTACCCATTGGGTCGAATAGCACTCAATGTTTGCTTTGGCAACCGACAAAACTACAGAAGGGAAAAACTAGACTTCGAAGTCATGGACTGGCCATCGCAATATCACGCGATCCTCGGACGACCCGCGTTTTCGCGATTCATGGCAGTGCCTCACTACACATATTTGGTACTTAAAATGCCAGGACCAAAAGGAATAATCACAGTGAAAGGAAGCTTTGAAGTTTCAGATCTCTGCGACAGGGAATTCCACAAGATGGCGCAAAATTTTGGCGTAATAGCCAACCATGCAGAAAAAGCAAAGAGCGCGACTACAAAAGGCGTCAAGCTACTCGAAGGATGCACCGCGGAGCCCGAAACAAAGAAGCCACGAACAGGAACATCAGGAGAAGACACAGGCACAGAAGAGAAAGGGAAAGCTACGGCGACATAAGCATCATAAAGACAATAGAGTAGAACAATAAAGGCCGTAAAAGCCACGAGTTATTCCAGGGGCAATGCCCTCCAGAACACGGGTCACAGGCCAGATCTCTTGGGTCACCCCATGTATCTTACATTAAAAGTATAAATAAATACAAAGCGTTCCTCATATTCGAGTTTACGAGTCTTTCAAAGAGAATATGCGGCAAACGCACAAACCATACAAATACGCCTTGAGAATAAATTTCAGACATATAGTCGCGAAATAAATAATCTCTCGCGTTCCACACATACTTTACAACATCGGGTTGTCAGAATCATCTACGCCTAAAGGATCTAAATAATGATACTCGCGGAAAAACGTGGCATCCGCCTCTAGAAGCCTAGCTACAAGTCTTCGAGCAGGTTGAAGCGTGTTCTCCATATGAACCCGAAGGCTAGCTCCACCGGGAGCTAAACTTAAGGACATCGTGCTATAATTCAATCTGGGGTGCCACTTGCGTATCCACCCGAGAGCAAAATTGGCACCAGCCACTAAGTTCAGTTCTATTAACCTATGAATACGATGGCTGGATCGGAAAGCATCAAGAAGAAGGGGGAAAGTTACAGGCAAAGGATTACGGGGAAGCATAATGGAGTGCATAGTTGTAAGAGCTCGCCGGCAACCATCAACTGACTCGCCAATGTGCTGGGCACGATCTTGAAGCAATACAATGGCGCTACGGCGTTGAGGATCAGACCACAGAGTCTCATAGCCAGTCGACATCTTCTCCAAAGCAGCATTTCGCTCAGCAACTCGACGTTCTTCAGCAGCAAAATCCAAGCAAGTACCTACAATGACAAATATATCACAAAAGAAGTGCACAAACAGCCAAAAGAAGAAGTCGAAAGAAAACTCACATCGCAACAGTTCGCCAGCAGACTCGACAATTCCAAGAATGAAAGATTCGCACTCTTCATTGTAAACAACCTTCGCCGTTAAGCTGGAGACCTTTTCTTCAAGTGAAGAGATTTTCTTCATATAGCCGCTGGCCTGGCTAGCCTTTTTAATCGCCATCTGTGCTTGGCGTTTAGACAAGGATAGGCGAGTCTCAAGGTCGGAAATCCTGGAAGAATATTCTTCATAGTGACTACATCGACTAGGAGTCGACGAAATCTGAGGATTGAATCCGCGAGCAGAGGAAGGAGCAGGAGCATGAGAAGAAGGATCACTGTCACGCATCGACTACAAAAAGAAAGAAAGGAGAAACAATTTCAGAAAGATAGCATAATACTCCATGCAAAGAAGATATATTTACATAAGAGCATAACCCTCTGGCTAAGATTCTCGGGTTGCACTTAATTGGAGTCTTTACATTCAAAAGGAGAAAACTAAGTACTACAAAGAAGCTGAATCTACGCCACCTCAGCATTGTGCTCCGTGGAAGAAGGGGGCGCGGCCAGTTCCTCGCTAGAAGTCGATGGTGGCACCGGAGCTTTCGGCGCTGGAGGTGGTGCAGCAGGCACAGCAGAGGCTGCCGAAGGAGAAATTGTGTTCAGCAATGCAGGCGCCAACTTCTTCGCCTTCTCGAAAAACACCTTCATCTCGTCGCGGGTATAGCCATGAGGGGAGTTAACTTTCTCCCAGTCAAAGTCTGTACCATGCGCAAGAGAAAGGGCAATGGCACCTTCGGCGCCGCGCTTAATGGACAGCCCCTTCAGATGGAGAGTAGGGTCTTCATCGCTGTCAAAAGTCTTGGCGAGTTCAGTCAGGTTGCCCTTCGGGATTGCCATCTTTTTCTTCGGCCACAACCCGGCAAATAGCCGTGACAAAACGCGGCCAACCAACTCAAAAGTTTCCTGGATAGATATCCAGTTCTCTTCGAGTAGGTTAACCGCATCCATAAGAGGATCATCGTCCGTTTGCAGGGACGACGGAGATACCCCTGAGAATTCTACGCAATAGAAAAGAAAAGAAGAGGCAAGTGTCAACAAATACACCAGTGCAACAGGGGACGAAAACAGAAGACAAGTCGAAGAACTTACTTTCGGCAGCAGTAGACATGGTGTGAAGACGCTCGGCCACGGCCTGCTCTCGTTGAGCATGCTCTTTGTTGGCATCTGCTAACGCCCTCTCAGCATTTTTCGCCTTGGCAAGCGCAGATTTTTGCGACTTCTCAGCAATTGCCTTAGCAGAGGTCGCAGCATCATAAGCTTTTTGCGAAGCTTTGAGCTCCGCTTCCAGCGACGCAATGCGAGCATTGGCTGTCGCTAAAGCAGCTGTGAAAGCAGACGAAAGGAAGTCAGATAAACAGCAAAAGACAAAAGGGCAGAAGAAAAGTAATGATTGAATATCAAAATCGCACCTTCGGAAGATTTTGCAACCTTTAGGTACCCCGCACACTCCGTGCCCAGGGCGATAAATCTCTTGACTAAAGCCTGATAAAAGAAGAGTATAAGAGAAGAAGTGCATGAAAGGAAAGAAAAAAAAAGTATCGCTCACATCATCAGAAGAAACTGTAGAAGCATGGGCCTCCAGAGAAACCTCGGCTTCTTTGGTCTTCTTCGCGCGTTTGAGGTTTCGGGCTTGAGTTTGAGAAACCTTCTTTATAGAGGCCCTGGTAGTCCTTGGAGCAACATATGGTTCGACAGGCTCCTCAGTCGCCACAGGAGAAGGTGGTGGAATAGCCGTCGCACATGTTGGTGGTTCTTCATCGTCACTGCATGAAAAGTATAAGTTATAAGCACTAGGCAAGAGCAAAGCAATTGAAAAGTTCGACTACAATACTTACGATGCAAGCATGTCAAAGTACTCCATATCTTCTGCAAGAACGGGGGTTTTTCTAGCCGCTGCAGAACTCGATGAAGCAATTTCGTCGACACGTTTCCGTTTTTTTTCGACACCAACATCTTCAGCAAGAGTAGGAGGAGGAGATGTCGACGAGCTAGTCTCATCTTCTGATTCTTCGACATCATCTCCGTCCTGACTTTCGTCAGCCTCGGGGGCTTCAGATGCAGGAGATGCTAGATCAGCAGGAAGGGGCCCTTCCTCCGGAAGAGGGGGACGAGAAACAATAAATTGGTGACCCTGCATATTAATAAATCAGCAGAGTGCAGAGGCAAAGAGTAATGCAAGTCGAAATTAAGAGAAGTTTGATAAAAGTGGATGCAGCGATGTATACCTCAGGAATAGGGTGCACGGAGTCGAAGAAATCTGCCTTCAGGTCAGCAACTGAGTGCTCCTTGGTGAGCTTGGTGAGATTCCTGACTCGCTTGTCGACATCTTCTTTCGACATCAGATCTTCAGATATGCGAGTAGGGTCTTCCAAGCCAGAATAAGACCAAAGCTTGGTGAGGCGGTGCTGTAGGGGTTGAACTCGACGTTGTATGAAAAACGCCATGAGTTGGGTACCCGACAAAGCACCTCCTAGGCCTGTTTTCAGATTTTTAATGCGGGATAGAAGAGGAAGGATTTGTGCAACTTCCGCATCTGAGGGAAGTGAGTCCCATGACTTCAATTTCTTCACCTCTTGAGACGCGTCAAAGGGAGGAAGGCCGAACTCATCTTCGGGAGAGGATCTGCGGTCCTTGATATAGAACCACTTTGTCCTCCACCCTTGGACAGACGCGGCCATAGAAAATTCAAGATATTGCGTCTCAGGGCGCACAGAAATGACGGCTCCGCCCAGTTCGGGTTTCCTTGCCAGAGAAACATTGGGGCGGAGTCGAAAGATCGATCTCCAGAGAGCAAAGTGAGGCTCAATGCCCAAAAATGACTCGCAAAGAGTCACGAAGCAAGCAATATGCAGAAGGGAATTTGGTGTGAGCTGATGAAGCTGCACACCGTAAACAAATAGAAGCCCACGGAGAAACTCATGGGCAGGAAGGGAGAAGCCGCTAAGAAGGAAAGCAAGGAATATTACCCGATAACCGCTCGGGGGCTTCGGGATCCGTTCAGTACTGGGGAACTTGACGGAGTCCTAGGCGGCGATGAGGCCGTCTGCCGTGGCCTTCTCCACCTCCTTCTTGGTGATGGTGGAGCGAACCCAGTTGGTGGCAGATGACTTGGCCATATCGCTCTTGGTGGCCAGATGCTTCACGCGCATTCAGCACAAAAGTGCGCTTGGGGGCTCCGCAAGAGAGGAAGAGGCAGAGGAGATCGGTAATGGAGGCGGCGGAGGTAACGAGGTGGTAAACAGTACGATTCCCCACTATGCCATTTATATATCTTCTGAGAGAAGGATCGTGGGTTGCGACGTGGCGCAAAGATCGGAAACGGCAGCCCACCAACGGTCAAAAATCGTGCAGCCCGTTAAACGGTCATAAAATCGCGGAAGTTACAGTGTTACCCATAAAACGGTTCGCACTGATGAAGAGCTACATCATCATTGACACGATAAAGTAAAGGTACAAGGATGGCGCCGACAAATGCTGAATTTATGGAAAGGATCATCTATGAAGAATTTTTAGGTTATAGCCTTGGGGGCTGTTACTTTCAAAGTTAGTCGAATACAACTCTTCATTAAAATGGTGGACTAATACTCGATGACAAGGTGTTCTTGAAAGTATCTCGAGTTGAAGAACTTCGAAGTTGAAGTGTTTCAAGTTGAAGTACGACGAGCTACATTATGTCTTGAGCCTATACTCGAAAAAATCCTTTTTTCGACTATAGCCTCGGGGGCTACTCCCATCGGGAGCGCTGAGCGCGCACCCGACGATATTCATTGGCAAAGCATTGAAGATTGGAGAAGTGTTACTCCCATCGGGAGCGAGTTTTATGGTTATAGAAACCCGAATATTTTCAGTCAAACTTTGACTGCGACATAAGATCCTCGAGTTGTGTTATCGCAACAAAACTCGAATGCCGTGACTTGTCACGAAGGTAAGACCCCGGGATCCGTCCTGTGTGGCCTGGTATACGCACATGGATGCGCTCTGCTGGTATGTATCCGTGTCTACGACGCGAAGAAAATCCTGGTGGACGCACTGGGTACCCCGAGAACCACTGGGACTCATTTTTTGTAAGTCCTAAATGAGGCAAAAGAGTGAGTTTGACCGGTATCCCGAATTCAAGTCCAAGGGGATTGAATTTGAAGTAGGTGACAAGTATCTGTTCCGGCAGTTAACTGACCTCTTGATCCGTCAGAGTTGTCAGGCTTGTTCATCGAGACCCCTTGCGAGCAAATTATCATCAATATAAGTCGAAAGACCAAGTCAAAGATTTGAAGATAAAGTCGAAGAATTGATCAAGTCGAAGATTTGAAGATTAGAGATTCAACCCGAATCTGCAATTCTGGTAGAATCTCAGGGGCTACTGACAAGGGTATAGTTAATAGAGCCCGTTAGTTGAGTACCCCTGAGGCCCGATAAGCCAGGCCCAATTGTAATGATAGTCGAATACGAGTTAATACCGTATGTCGATATTTGTAATCTGTATCGAACCCCACCTGATCCTCGAGACCTGGCCACCTATATATAGGGGCCAGGAGGGGACGGTGTGGGGCAGATTGAAAGCAAGCCAGGTTGAATACCCAAGTTTACTTTCGATATACACTTATTTCGACTAACTTTACCTTCGAGTTCATCCGACGCCCTATCTCCCCGATCCTAAGTCCTTCATCTAGGACATTTGTCGAGTTAACCCCTCATCACATAGAGATATCCAAATCAGATCACAACTCAAGATAGATATCATTGCAACTTAGACCAAGTACTAACACGGTGCACACACTGTCAACATTACACCATGAAAGGAGGAATAGATCACTCAAACTATCATAGCAATAATTATTCTCATAATCCACAAGAGATCACAATCATAGCCTAAACCAAGTACCACCATGATGCACGCACTGTCACCGTTACACCAAGGCAGGAGGAATAGATTACTTTAACAATCACCACTAGAGTACACATAACATCTGAATAATAATATCTACTTGTTCAACATGATACAAAGCTCACGATCACATAAAGATCACATCATGGGAGAGAGAGGTGAACCACATAGCTACCGGTAGAGCCCTCAGCCCCGGGGATGAACTACTCCCTCCTCATCATAGGAGACAGCAAGGGTGATGGAGATGGCGGTGAGGTCGATGGAGACGGCGGAGACGGCGATGGAGACCGATGGAGATGGCTCCGGGGGCACTTCCCCGTCCCAGCAGGGTGCCAGAACAGAGACTTCTGTCCCCCGAAATTCGTCGGCGACGGCGGCGGAGCTGCGGAACTCTTTCTGGAAAATTGCCGAATCCCTTAGGGTTTTCCGTCCCAAGGCTTTATATAGGCGAAGGGGCGATGTCAGAGGTGGCCCCAGGCCCCCTCACACCATGGCGGCGCGGCCAGGGCCTGGGCCGCGCCAGCCATGTGTGTGGGGCCCTGGTGGCCCCTCTCCTTCCTCTCTTCGGATGTTTGGAAGCTTCCGGGTAAAATAAGACTTCAGGAACTTGTTTCGTCCAATTCCGAGAATATTTCCTGTGTATCACTCTGAAATACAAAAACAGCAGAAAACAGGGAACTGGCACTGTGGCATCTTGTCAATAGGTTAGTTCCAGAAATCGCATAAAAACGCCACGAAGTGTAACGAAACACAAGGCAAATGGTGTAAAAACAAGCATGGAGCATCAAAAATTATGGATACGTCTGAGACGTATCAGCATCCCCAAGCTTAACTCCGCTGTCCTCG
>QXEO01000378.1:1659646-1811088 GCA_007115705.1 Dactylis glomerata
GCACAGCCATCGACTCTCGAGGTTCAGACTGTTACGAGCAGGTGTCAGGTTACATGAATAAGCTACTGAAGGAATGCCTCGAAGGCACGGAGGGCGTCAGCACGGACACGATCCACCTCGGCGATCTCGGCTTCGTCATCATCGTCCTTGCCCGTCACTAGCTGCTTGCTCAGGGCACGTATTTCTGCCAGATCAGTCTTCAGTTGAGCTTTGAGGCCTTCTGCTTCGTCTTGGGAGCGGGCGATGAATGCTTCCTTGTCATGAATGAGCTTTTTAGTCGCCCGGACCTTCTCTTCGAGATCTTCCAATTCCTTTTTTAAGGATGCAAGCTCGGCGGTGCTGACAGAGGTGTCAGTTTTGGCATCCAGAGACGCCTTTTTCTCATTGAGCCGCTGACATTTGGCTGCAATATCGGCCTTCAGTGGGAGTTGGGCGTGGCGTAGATTGATCCTCTCACGAGCCAACTTCACCCTTGACCCGTAGAAAGACAGAGTCACAACTGGCCAAAGCTTCACCTGCAATGCTACCGGGAGTTGGTCCTTGATTTCGTCAAGAACACTCTTCACCTCTTCAGAACCCTCGACCAACTTCTCGATTGGGGAGGACAGCAAGGCTTTGAGACGCTGGAATTGAGGTAGAACAGCGCTTGCTCGTGGTTCATCGTTGGCGGCAGAGGGAGCTGGTTCGATGGATTCAGGGTCGAACGTCAGCAAGCCTGAGATATCACAACCCTGGCAGGCAGAAGTGGCGTCAGTATGCGTCAAACAGGGAAGGATGAGTCGAAAGAAGCGAACATACCTCTCCTGAGATCAGGGGGATAGCCGACGGCGAGACAATCGGCTCGTGTGTTGTTGCTGAGGGCTTGGCCAGATTGGCAACCGTTTCATCTACACCTTCAGGGATTACTAGATCCAGGCTTGCGGAAGGCATCGGCACTTCCCCGACTTTCCCACTAGAAGTGTCATTCGTCTGCATGAAAGGTGCTTAGCCGATGTGAATAGCAATGAATCGGCATAAAAAAGGAGTGGTAAGAGTATGGAGGATAATTACTTTCGAAGCCTCCTGGCTCGAAGAAGAAGTTTGCAGTCCCTTGCGAGCCCTCTTGGGGCTCACAGCTTGCCCCGCCTCGACTGCTGCTCGGGGGGCAACAGGTTCAGGAACAGGCCTTTTCCTGGAAGCCGATGGTGGCACATCTGGCTGGCTCGGTGTGGTGGTTCTCTCAGAGTCTGCTGAGCTTGAATCTCCTCGATTGGATTGTGTTTCCTCGCTGGAGGTGTCTTCGATGGAGACCTGTAAGAAAGGGAGAGTTGGTAAGCACAAGCATGTTTACAAAGATAAATGAGATCAACCAAGGCATGAATCAGCGTACGTGCGAGCTCTCTGGAGAAGGGCTCCGGCGCCTCAAAGTTTTTTTGGCCACTACCTTCCTCACCGATGTTCTTGTTTTAGTTGGAACTCGGGAGGCAGCTGACCCGGAAGTTGCTTGGCTCTTGGAAGCCGATTTTGGTGATATCGGCTGGTTCTGCATCACGACCTGTTTCAAAGGTGGCGAGTTTTTGCAGAAAAGGACCACAGGAGCTGGTGGGAGGAATTCGAAGGGGGAGCCATCCTCGTTAGTAGGTTCTGGACCATCTTGTTGCTGCAAGGAGACAGAGCAGGATATTAAAAGAATCGTCGTGAGCTGCATCAAGAAAATTTACAAGTAGCAGTACCTGTTCTACGGGGATGTCATATTCAGCATCGAGCTGTTCCAGCAATGGTCCCAGAGCTCTCCTGAAGGCATGAGTCTTCCACATCGACCACCAGTTCTCAAAACCATCGGTTGATGAAGCGAAAGTGAGGTTGTTAGGAATTGGGATGGTCAGAGCATCGAAGAAAGAATAACACCTCTGACTGGTGAGAGGATCGGGCAGGTCAGCTCTGCTCTCTGTGAGGTGGTGGAGAAAGAAATGAGGAGGTACTTGCCCAAGGCCAAATTGCCGAGCTGCTACGACCGGCTGGTAGAACTCGTATCCAGGCTTGATTATTCTGTTGGATGTGCTCATGCCAACTGGGAGGAAGCAGGGACGGATCACGGTGGAGAATAGCTGCCGAGTGCTAGTGTCATCGGCAAAGTTGTCCAGCCTGAAGGAGATTGGATTTTCAAAATTTTCCGATTCCTCCGTGTAAGGAAAGAAGATAGGATTGTCCAGGCCTTGGAAGAAAATGCTGAACCACTTGGATGCTTCATGAGGGGTCAGTTTACTACCTGGCAGGCTATACAGAGCTTGGCCGTAGCTGGTGCATCGGATCTGCTTCCCTTTGGCATCTGGAAAGGTGCAACTTGCCAAAAGGGGGAAGTTTGGGATATGGTTTTGAAAGTACAGCTGAGCCCATAGTTGAATAAACCACCAAGGACCTCCTGTTTTGACTGCTATGTGGGAGGATAGTTTGACAGACATCAACTGGAGATATCGATAGACTTCTCCAAGGAACAGTTTGCCGATGCCAAGTTGAGTGCCTCTGGCAAGTTCATAGGCCAAGGAGAGATAATTCTTGGTTGGGGCAAGGGAAGGGCCACAGAATATGAAATGTTCCAGCCAGAAATTGAGGAAGGCCGTGTGTTCTTTCTCTGTGACAGGGCCCTTAGTTTTCATGTGGCTTCGAAGATAAGCACCCCAGTTCGTGCAATCTGTTTTGGAAGAAAGCTTGAAGGGGACTTTTGGCAGCATAAAAGCAGAGGGGCTGGGTGATGTGACGTCTAGACCAGTAATCATCACCACGTCTAACAGAGTTGGTGTCATGGGGCCATGGCCGAACATGAAGCAGTTCAGAGCATCAGACCAGAAATAGCCGATGGTTTTTAGAAGATTTTCATGTTTCTCAAGGGGAGACAATGACAAAGTCAAGGCATCGGCTATTCCCGTGGTTTCCCATTGGGATTGGTAAGTTTTGGCTACCCTACTGTACCAAGAAACCCAATATTCGGGAGGATTAGGCCAGGCTCGTAAGCAGTCGGCCCAAGAATCCAAATCTAAGTTTTGGCTTACGAAGGGGATTCTGTTTGCCTCGCAAGAGATCAGATGGGCAGGACTAGATTCTGTACGGGGGCCAAGGCAGAGAGAATTTGGGAGAGAAGGATGCGGTAGCGGAATGTCTGAAACCTAAAATTTTAATGATGGGATAAAGCATTAATTCAGGTGTTTGCTATTAATTCTAGCACCGAGCTCGGATTGCGAGGAACAGTTAAGGATTACCTTCAGACCGGAGACCGCTGTGTTGGCGCTGGACGATTCCGCCATCTAATTTGCCGGCGGAGATGGATCTATGCGGTGGGGAATCTAGGGTTCGTGTCGCCGTGAGCCCGATTTGTTCAATGAGGCAATTGGAGATCTGAGTTAGCCTTTTTGAAGATGGTTGCAGGTTACCGTTGAAATTGGAAAGTGACCGCTCAGACTTGTCTAAATAAGCGACCGAGTTTGACCTTGCCAACGTTTGTGGGAAAAGCCGATGTGTTGCCATCGGCTCTTTGGGCTTTGACTTGGTTGATCATATCAAGCGTGGTATGGTGAAAGCCGATTCGTTACTATCGGCTTTTGGAACGTTGACCTATTTGACTATCGGCAAAATCAAATTGGGAAAAGCAAGCTTTGTTGATTCCAAAGACGGTTGTTTACCATGAAGCCGATTGCTTACAAAATGGAGATCTACTACTAGTACTACTACTACTAGTTCCTAATCTAGAAGGCGGCGTCGTCGTCGTCGCCGTTGCCATTGCCGCCGCCGTCTTCGCTGTCATTGGCACTGCTGCCGGCGTAGTCCTCACCGCTGCTGCTGAAGTTGTCAGCGGGGGCCTCCTCGTCCTCGTCGTCGTCGTCGGTGTCCTCGCTGGACCCGGCGCGCTTCACCGGCGGGTATTCGTCGGAGGAGGTGTCCTCCTCTGCTTCTTCCTCTTCATCAGAAGAGCCGATGTCCTCGCCCCAGGACACGGCGTCGTCGGCGCTCTCCGCCTCCAGTTCCCCGTCGACGAGGAGTTGGAGGTCCTCCTCGCCGTCGGTCAGGGACTCGTCGTCCTCTGACTGGGCGGCGAAGTCCCAGTCTCTCTCGTCCCACCATTGTGGGGCGAGAGCTTCGTACGCCGCCATTGGCGGGTGCTCCGGCGTCGGCTCCCGGTTGACGGAGTCGGAGGATTGGAAGGAAAGGCCGGATGTGTTGGAGGAAGAAGAGGAGGCCATGGCGGAGGAAGAGGGTTTTTTGGCTATTGGAGAAGAATGAGGATGCAAATGGTTCGGATAGATTTAAATAAGGGGAATAGTGGAAGATGGTTCAATGCCATAGCGGTTTTCGAGAATGTGGTGCCAGAGTTGTCAAATCGTGTACTGCGGAGAAGTTGAGAAGGCAAGGCATCATGATGAGGAGGCGATATGACGGTTCTGCTCTGCAACGCGTGACCCGATGAAGAAAAAACAGAGTGGTTTTGGAATTATTATTGCCAAAACCAGGGGGGCATGTGTTATCGCCACATTTTGGCCAAATGAGGAGATGGGCCGTAATCAAGATGGGCTTGGAGGCTGGATCGGCCTTGCGCGTGGATTTGGGCTAATTGCCCGTGTATCTGTATATTATGATAGATTACGTTTCGGTTTAAACAAGAGATAGAGTTGTTAGGTCTATTCCAAAGATAGAAAGTCTCCGGACTATAAATGTGTACCTAGGGTTATTGAGAAAGGAGGACGATCACGTTCACAACAAACACAATCTCGGCGCATCGCCACCCCTTGTTTCGAGGGTTTCTTTCAGGTAAGCGTCGTGCTGCCTAGATCGCATCTCGCGATCTAGGCAGCATCTGCTTATGTGTTATTTGGTGTTGCTCGTACTGAAGCCTTGTTGATGGCGAGTAGTACTGTTATCATAGATCTGTTTGGGCTAGCATCGGTGCTTTTGGTTATGTTTGCTTAGTCATGCTGCCCCTAGAGATCTCGCTGCCTTTGCACCTATTTTGGGTGTAAGGGCAGCATCTTGCTTGATCTTTATTCAGTCGATTCAATCTGTCATAGTTGTTCCTTGTTCTCCAAGGATTAGTTTGATATCCGCATGGTTAGGCCTCACAAACGGGTTGAACGATCCAGTAGTACGTAAGGATATGGTTTGCCAATTCGAGAGGAGTTGTTCCGGGAATTGACTCTACGTTGGTTTTTTGGCCTCCTCTAGGGTTAGTTTTCTGTTATCTTTCGTATCTACCAGGCTCAATTACGCGTGGGATGTTCCAATTATGTGGTGAAAGCGTTAAACTGTCGTAGATCGATTTGACTTGTATTGATAAAGCAAAACCCCATGTTATCGTAGATCCAATGCAGATCCATGGGACAATCGGCTACATGAGCCGATTCACAGGGAAACCTGAGAGCCGATCGAGGCTCGTATTTAATGTTTACGTGTCTGCCATGCAGGAAACTAATCGAAGCAATCCATCACCTTCCTGATCAGGTATAGGTCAGGTGGCACGCCCTTGCATCAGCCAGGACGTGTGCCGGAGTTTTGCGGGCCGTTGCCCGAGGGACCAGGGCCCACCAGCAGTTCTGGGAGCCTCCCGGCTCTTCGTGTTGCTCGTCGCTGCTCGCCGGTGGGTTTTGACAGGCAACAGCATGCTGTAAATTTCCACCATGAATTATGCATGGCTTAGATTGGCGGCCCAGGCGTTTCTCTAACACATATACAAACTCCATGATCCTGCAATATTCCCAATTTATTTGACATTGCGAGTCTCCATAAACAAAAGATCACGATTTCAACTCAAATAAGAAGTGCAATATTGAAAGCTTACCCCATGACGGCATGGTTTGGCTAATTTCCAACTTACAACTTGCAAGCATAACAACTCAACATAAGAGAGCCACAATGTCAAATTTTTAAGAATGAGAAAAGTAAAGTGTGCCATCAGGTTCGTGAGAGCTTTACTGACCAATTTTCGCATAACACCAAAAGAGTTTAATTTGAAGGATAGATAAAAGCAAGTCAAATGTACTTTGGAATAGCAAATTGCTAATAGGTATGTATGGCGGACACATTGGAACAACTTGGTTTTTAGGAGTTGGATGCACGAGTAGAGCTCATACTCAGTACAAAATGAGGGCTAGCAAAAGACTGGGAGCGACCAACTAAGAGAGTAATAACGGCCATAATCATGCATAGCGACAAAACATCATTAAGAGAAGCATAAGAAGGCATCAAAAGTCAAAAACTAAATGATCATAGAGGCTTATGGCGACTTTGTACGAGTCAAACATGTGTAAGCATGCGCCAAGTCAACCCAAATAAAGCATCAAGGAGAAAACCAAATTAATGCTTTCAAATAATAAAAACAACGCATGATTTTTCAAAGGCTCATTAAGCAATCTCAGTCATTTGAGACAAGTCATGCTACAGCAAAACCACTAAGCGTACTATCAAAACGATATCAAGCATGACATGCAAAAGTCTAAGCCGCAGTCTAAACAAGCTCCTTTTTGTACAACTTTTTTGCATGAATTTTTTTCTCTTTTCCGACACCATTCGAACCTTTTTGAAACAACTCTTTTGATGAAAACCAACATGGACCAGAGGTCAAAATACACCTTGATATAAAGATAAAACAAGATCTGAAAAAAATCAAGGCGAAAAACGAAAGCTGAACGCAGTTCTAGAAAAAGAGAACACTCGTTGAATGATAAGAGTGAAAAATGGAGTGTTATTGGCAAATGAAAAGCAAGGCAACTTCTCCAAAAGAAATTTTTTGGGGTCCAACCATTTATTGCAGCAAGCCAAACTAAACAAAACTGAATACTAAAGTAAAGACGCTCCAAGAAAAACGCATAGTGCATGAAGCAATAAAAATATAGTGTGTTGAAAGGTGACCTGATTTTTGCCGATGAAGAAGGGGTGCCTCGGGGGCATCCCCAAGCTTTGATGCTTGTACCTCTTGAATATTTCTTGGGGTGCATGGATATCCCCAAGCTTGAGCTTTTATCCATTCTTCAACTCATCTCATCATTCTCCAATCCCTACACTTGAAAACTTCCTTCATACAAAACTCAACACAATTCTTTTAGCAACATTAATGTAAGCATAATAAGGAATCAACCCCTTTTTGCTTCAGATTTTAACTCAAAACCACCACATATAAAGCATATACTACTGTAGCAACTTCCCCAAAAGTTCTGTGATCAAAAGAACTCAAAAAGAAAGCGATCGAGAGGCAAACACAAATAGTGGCAGAAATCTGTCAAAATAGAACATCTGACAAAGGTCCATTTTTTCGAGGGTTTTCTGTTGGTCAAATCAAAAAGTGTTTAACTAATGAAAGTTTGGATATAACCTGGGGCATATGAACAAGAAATCGCAGGTCAAAAAGATATTCTGAGAATTTTCACGAATTTTTACGGTACAGCACCGAAATCTGTTTCAGGACAGCAACATCCCCAAATCTTACCTCACTCAAATTAGAGGTTTCTCTTGGCACAGCAACGAAATAAAAATGATAAGGAGCGGTTATTACAGTAGTAATAACTTTCAAGACTCAAATAAAAGAAAAAGAACTTAATTAAAACAATGGGTTATCTCCCAAGAGTGCTTTTTCTTTAACGCTTTTGAGCTAGGCGCAGAAAGGTGCAAATCAAGTTGTATCAAATGAGGCATTAAGATCAATTGCAGAAGTCTTTTCAACAATAAATTGAATTGTGTCCAAATGATTTTTTGAGGATCCCTTGTGATCACGCTTTGGTACACTACTTTCATCAAAAGGGTTTTCAGGACAAATCCAATCGAAATTCTTTTCCAAAGCTTCATGCAATCCTACAAGTTTGCAAGGAATTGGTACTTTGAAATATTCATTGTTTGTACCAACAACATTAACAGGTGAACGAAGCATATTAAAATGCTTAAAAACTTTCCTAGCTTCAATAACAACATCTCTAAATTCTCTACGCAAAGTCTCCAAGATAAAATCTTTCTTTTCAGAGTATTCAATATCATGAAGCTTAAGAAACATGTGTTGCATAAAAGGATTAAGACTAGCAAACCTAGCTTCCAACATGTGAACTAAATAAGCAGAAGCAACTTCATAACTAGGAGCAAGCTCAGCTAAAGATTTATCCTTAACATCTTTATGCATGCTAATATGATTAAAGAACTCCTCAATGTTACTTTTCCCAATAATAGAACCACTACCTACTGAGAGGTCCTCCAAAACATACTTAGGGAACAACATAATGAACTAAAGTAAAGAAATAACAACTATAAAGGAAACTAATTTTTTGTATTTTTGATAAAAATTATGCAAGTAAAAATAAAATAAAGCAAAACTAAAACAAAGTAAAGGATGTGCGTGCGAAACTCCCCTTGCAGAAATCTTCTTTTTCCCCGGCAACGGCGCCAGAAAAACAACTTGATGCGGGCAGGATAACCACCCAGTTGGGAACCCCAAGAGGAAGGTATGATGAGCACAGTAGCAAGTCTTTCCCTTAATAAAAAACCAAGGTTTGTCGATCCAGTAGGAAAAAGTCAAACTTTAGAAGGTGATGCTTGCTAGCTTCGTGACACTCCAGCAAGGGCGCTGCTGGTGGTTGATGGTGCCAGGAAATTACTGATGGTGCCAAGTTGACGTGGGAGCAGACTGTCCTTGTGCGTGGTGAATAACCAGCCCGTTGGGAACCCCAAGAGGAAGGTATGATGAGTATAGCAGCTAGTTTTCCCTCAGTTAAGATACCAAGGTTTATCGATCAGGAGAGGAGAGACGGCGACGACTGAAGGTGATGCAGACTGGCTTAATAACACTCCAACAAGGGCGCCGTTAACGATACTTGTTGACTCGTCTTTGGCCAGTAGCAACACGGAACCTGCACACACACAAACAAGTACTTTGTTCCCAACTTACGATGAGGTTGTCAATCTCACCGGTTTGCTTGAAACAAAGATTATGAGCGTATCGAGTGGAAAATGATATAGTATGCGAGTAAAGTAAATAGTACGAGTAAAGTAAACAGGTGATAGCAATATGATGTAAATAGGACCAGGGTCCACAGTTCACTAGTGGTGTCTCTCCATAGATAAAATAACACATGCTGGGAAAACAAATTACAGTTGGGCAATTGATAGAATAAAGATAAACGTGATATGTCAAGAAGATCACTATGAGATTTACTCTGGGCATTACAACAAAATACATAGACCGCCATCCAACTGCATCTATGACTAATAATCCACTCCCGGGGATATCAATCCGAACACCCCAGTAGTATTAAGTTGCGAACAACAGATAATTGCATTAAGCAAAGTGTGTAATGTAAACAAAGCATATGTCCTTGAGCATATGAATGTTGTTTTCTCCCTAGTAGCAACAGCACATCTACCACCTTAGAGGTTTCTGTCACTCCCCCAGGTGAAATAGAGGCATGAACCCACTATCGAGCATAAATACCCCCTCTTGGATTCACTAGCAACTACTCGGCCAAGATAGCTACTAACAACGGAGAGCATGCAAGATCATAAACAACATAGAGATAACAAAAGATAATATTCAGTACAGCAACTTAATCATAAACACCAATATTCATCGGATCCCAACAAACCAACATCATAGAATTACATAACGGTGATCTCAATCATGTAGGGCAGCTCATGAGATCTAAACATGAAGCACATGGTGGAGAAGACAACCATCTAGCTACTGCTATGGACACATAGTCCAAGGTAGACTACTCACTCATCGCTCCGGAGGCAAGCATGGCGATGAAGAAGACCTCCGGTGGCGATTCCCCTCTCCGGTAGGGTGCCGGGAAGAGCTTCTGGACCCTCCCAATCTTCGGGTCGACGGCGGCGGCGGATCGCGATGTGTTCTGGAAATCTGATCGGGTACTTAGGTTTTTTCCGTCGGGGGGTCTTTATAGGCGAAGGGGCGATGTCAGAGGAGGGGCCAGGCGCCCTCACATGGGGCCCGCACGGCCAGGGGCCTGGCCGTGCCGCCCCTGTGTGTGGGGCCCTGGTGGCCCCCCTCCTACTTCTCTTCGGATCTCTGGAAGCTTCCGGGTAAAATAAGACTTCAGGAACTTGTTTCGTCCAATTCCGAGAATATTTCCTGTGTATCACTTCTGAAACACAAAAACAGCAGAAAACAGGAAACTGGCACTGTGGCAACTTGTTAATAGGTTAGTTCCGGAAAATGCATAAAAGTGCCACTAAGTGTAACGAAACAATAGGCAAATGGTGTAAAAACAAGCATGGAGCATCAAAAATTATAGATACGTTGGAGACGTATCAAGCATCCCAAGCTTAACTCCTGCTCGTCCTCGAGTAGGTAAGTGACGGGGTTTATCCCCGGCAATGCCCATGTCGAAGGGCTTTCGATCTAGGAAGCGTATTGGGGACCTGGCGAACTCGACGGCGATCAGACGAAAGCAGAGGGACACAAGGATTTACCCAGGTTTAGCCCCCTCGAAAGGTAAAAGGCCTACGTCCTGCTTGTCTGACTTTGTATTGATGGTATGGTTGTGATGATGGTGTTACAATGGCGGCGTAGATTGGATCTAGCCGAAACAGAGAGCTCTAAGCTGTCGAGCGCTCCGGCGTGAGGTGGGTGGAAAAGCGTCTAGGGTTTCGAGATCTCCCTCCCAGCCTTTTATATGAGAAGGCTGGGTCTCAGGATTGTTTCTCAAGCCAAGTACAGGTCGGATCGAAATCCAAACGACAACCTAATCTAACTCTGATTCTTCGAGTCCTTGCTTGCACGCCAAGTTCAGCTCCTGGGCCACGTTGAACCGTTGCCTTGATGGGCCTCGAGAGCCTTTCGTAAGACACCCTTCCTGGACCGAAAACCAGGTAGACGAATATCGGGGGCCCGTTTGTCATTCCTTCGTCAGTAAGTGATAACAAAAGAATAATTTTTGAGGTGACATGCACCTACACAATCTTGATCATATATGTAATCATTTGTGAGCTGGGATCATAAGAACTTAAAACATGGGCATGAAGATATAATCATGACAATAAGAACTTAGCAACCATGTTGTAAACATGAAAATGAACACAAACAAAAGATTATGATAATGAAACAATGAAAGTCAAACGTGTGTTCAAATCATAAGGAAAAACATACAAATGGTTTTCAGCTTGTCCTTCAAAGAGAGCAAAACATAAATGCATAGGACACCTTCAAGTTTAAGAGGGCGACTAGATACAAATAATTTAAGAACAAGTGAAACCAATCATCATGAATCAATCAATGAACTTTGGGACAATGCATATCACACTAAGAATGACAACTATGCTCTCTTAATGGTGCATAAAAAAGAAGGTGGTGACTCAACATAAAAGTAAAAGAAAGGCCCTTCGCAGAGGGAAGCAGTGATTGCAAGTTTTATAACCTTCAAAAATTATGGTACTTACCGGCTTTGAGCTCTCATTGCCCCCATCATAAGCATCTTGAATGGTTAAAGTTAATGCGAGAACAATTATGATGCATATGCTTGACAAATCATAAGTTGAAAACCTCGTGCCCCGTGAATACGAGTACCCAAACCTCATGCTACTTTACTTAGAGTCCCAAGCAAGGCTCTTGTCATTGTAAGTATATGCATATCATTGAGAACCGCCAATGGGGTACCTCCGTGCCCGATGACATGGAACAAGCTCACACCAAAATGACAGGACAAGCAGACAATGAACACCTCGACATCTCTTTTATTTGCCTTTTGTTTAGCTTTTTATTGTGAGATGCGTCGTCGAATGTTCACCATGGGTATGCTACAAATTTCCACCATGAATTATGCATGGCTTAGATTGGCGGCCCGGCGTTTCCCTAACACATATACAAACTCCATGATCCCCACAAGATTCCCAATTCATTTCACACCGCGGGCATCCATAAACAAAAGATCACAATATCAACTCAATTAAGATGTGCAATGTTGAAAGCTTGCCCATGACAGCATGGCTGGGCTAGAATCCAACTTACAACTTGCAAGCATAACAACTCAACATAAAAGACCACAATGTCAAATTTTTAAGAACAGGAAAAAGTAAAGTGTGCCTTCCGGTTCGTGAGAGCTTTACTGACCGAATTTTGCATAACACTGGTAAGAGTTTAATTTGAAGAGAAAATAAAAGCAAGTCAAATTTACTTAGAATAGCAAATTGCTAGTAGGTATGTATGGTGGACACTTTGGAAAACTTTGGCTTTTAGGAGTTGGATGCACGAGTAGAGCTCATACTCAGTACAAGGCGAGGGCTAGCAAAAGACTCGGAGCGACCAACTAAGAGAGCAACAATGGCCATAATCATGCAAAGCGACAAAGCGACATTAAAAGAAGCATAAGATGGCATCAAAAGTCAAAAACTAAATGATCATGGAGGCTATTGGCGACTTTGTAAGAGTCTAACATGTGTGAGCATGCGCCAAGTCAACCCAAATAAAGCATCAAGGAGAAAACCAAAATAATGCTTCCATACAATAAAAACAACGCATGATTTTTTCAAAGGCTCATTAAGCAATCTCAGTTATTTGAGACAAGTCATGCTACAGCAAAACCACTAAGCATACTATCAAAAAGACATCAAGCATGATATGAAAAAGCCTAAGCCGCAGTCTACACAAGCTCCTTCTTGTACCACTATTTTGCACAAAGCTTTTTCTCTTTTCCAACACCATTTGAAATTTTTATAAACACCTCTTTTGATGAAAACCAATAAAGATCAGAGGCCAAAATACACCTTGATGAAAATATATGACAAGGTCTGAACGCAAATCAAGGCGAAAACGAAAACCAAAAGCAGTAGCAGAAAAAGAAGAAACGCTCGGTTTTTAATAAGAGTGAAAACTAGAGCGTTCTTAGCAAATGAAAACGAGGCAACCTCTCCAAAAGAAATTTGTTGGGGTCCAACCATTTATTGCAGCAAACAAACAAACTAAACCAACTAAGAAAACTAAAACAACTGACGCTCCAAGAAAATCACATAGTGCATGAAGCAATAAAAATATAGTGTTTTGAAAGGTGACCTGATTTTTGCCGATGAAGAAGGGGTGCCTCGGGGGCATCCCCAAGCTTTGACGCTTGTACTTCTTGGATATTTCTTGGGGTGATGCATGGGCATCCCCAAGCTTGAGCTTTTGTCCATTCTTCAACTCATCTCATCATTCTCCAATCCCTACACTTGAAAACTTCCTTCATACAAAACTAAACACAATTCTATTAGCAACATTAGTGCAAGCATAACATATAATCAACCCTCTATTTGCTTCAGGTTTCAACTCAAAACCACCACATATATAGCAAATACTACTGTAGAAACCTCCCCAAAAGTTCCATGATCAAAAGAACTCAAAAGAAACCGATAAAGTGGCAAACACAAATATTGGCAGAAATCTGTCAAAACTGAACAGCTGACAAAGGTCGAATTTTTGAGGGATTTTCTGTTGCTCAAATCAAAAAGTGTTCAACTAACAAAAGTTTGGATATAACCTGGGGCATATGCACAAGAAATGGCAGGTCCAAAAGATATACAGAGAATTTTCACGAATTTTTACGGTGCAGCACCAAAAACAGTTTCAGGACAGCAACATCCCCAAATCTTTACCTCACTCAAATTAGAGGCTTCTCTTGGCACAAAAACGAAATAAACAAGATAAGGAGCGGTCATTACAGTAGTAATGACTTCCAAGACACAAATAAAAGAAAAATTACTGAAAAGAAAACATTGGGTTATCTCCCAAGAGTGCTTTTCTTTAACGCCTTTGAGCTAGCCGCAGAAAATTGCGAATCAAGTACCTTCAGAAGAAGCATTAAGATCAACAGAAGAGGTCTTGTCAATAAGGCATTGTATTTCATCCACATAAGTTTTCGAAGACCCTTTGTGATCATGCTTTGGTACACTATTCTCATCAAAAAGATTTTCAGGACAAATCCAGTCAAAATTATTTTCGAAAGCTTCACTCAATCCCAAAAGCTTGCAAGGTATAGGTATCTCGGCCCCTTCATCATTTGTACTAATAACATTTATAGGAGAACCGAGTTTATTACAACGTTTAAGAACCTTCCTAGCTTCAACAACGACATCCTTAAATTCTAGGCGCAGAGTTTCCAAGATAAAAGCTTTCTTTTCGGGATCCTTAATTTGCACAAAGCTTTTTCTCTTTTCCAACACCATTTGAAATTTTTCTAAACACCTCTTTTGATGAAAACCAATAAAGATCAGAGGCAAAAATACACCTTGATGAAAAGATATGACAAGATCTGAACGCATATCAAGGCGAAAACAAAAACCAAAAGCAGTAGCAGAAAAAGTAGAACGCTCGATTTTTAATAAGAGTGAAAACTAGAGCGTTCTTTGCAAATGAAAACGAGTACATCTCCTCCAAAGGAAATTTGTTGGGGTCCAACCATTTATTGCAGAAAACAAACAAACTAAACCAACTAAGAAAACTAAAACGACTGACGCTCCAAGAAAAACACATAGTGCATGATGCAATAAAAATATAGTGTTTTGAAAGGTGACCTGATTTTTGCCGATGAAGAAGGGGTGCCTCGGGGGCATCCCCAAGCTTTGACGCTTGTACTTCTTGGATATTTCCTGGGGTGATGCATGGGCATCCCCATGCTTGAGCTTTTGTCCATTCTTCAACTCATCTCATCATTCTCCAATCCCTACACTTGAAAACTTCCTTCATACAAAACTAAACACAATTCTATTAGCAACATTAGTGTAAGCATAAAATATATTCAACCTCCTTTAGCTTCAGGTTTCAACCCAAAACCACCACATATAAGGTATATACTACTGTAGCAACTTCCACAAGAGTTCCATGATAAAAAAGAACTCAAAAGAAAGCGATAAAGTGGCAAAAACAAATATCGGCAGAAATCTGTCAAAACTGGACAGCTGACAAAGGACGAATTTTTGAGGGATTTTCCGTTGCTCAAATCAAAAAGTGTTCAACTAAGAAAAGTTTGGATATAACCTGGGGCATATGCACAAGAAATCGTAGGTCCAAAAGATATACAGAGAATTTTCACGAATTTTTACGGTGCAGCACCGAAAACAGTTTCAGGACAGCAATAACCCCATATCTTTACCTCACTCAAATTAGAGGCTTCTCTTGGCACAATAACGAAATAAACAAGATAAGGAGCGGTCATTACAGTAGTAATGACTTCCAAGACTCAAATAAAAGAAAAAGTACTGAAAAGTAAACAATGGGTTATCTCCCAAGAGTGCTTTTCTTTAACGCCTTTGAGCTAGCCGCAGAAAATTGCGAATCAAGTACCTTCAGAAGAAGCATTAAGATCAACAGAAGAGGTCTTGTCAATAAGGCATTGTATTTCATCCACATAAGTTTTTGAAGACCCTTTGTGATCATGCTTTGGTACACTATTCTCATCAAAAAGATTTTCAGGACAAATCCAGGCAAAATTGTTTTCGAAAGCATCATTCAATCCCAAAAGCTTGCAAGGTATAGGTATTTCGGCCTCTTTATCATCTGTACTAATAACATTTATAGGAGAACCGAGTTTATTACAACGTTTAAGAACCTTCCTAGCTTCAACAACGACATCCTTAAATTCTAGGCGCAGAGTTTCCAAGATAAAAGCTTTCTTTTCGGGATCCTTAATTTCATGAAGCTTGAGGAACATATATTGCATAAAAGGATTAAGACTAGCAAACCTAGTTTCCAACATGTCAATTAAATAAATAGAAGCAACTTCAATACTAGGAGCAAGCTCAACCCAAGACTTTTCCTCATCTTCATCGTCCATACTAATGTGATTAAAGAACTCCTCAATGTTACTTTTGCCAATAATCGAACCACTCCCTACAGAGAGGTCCTCCAGAACGAACTCAGGGAACAACATGATAAACTAAAGTAAAGAAATAACAACTACCAAGGATTCTAATTTTTTTGGGTTTTTGATATAAAGCAATGCAGGTAAAATAAAATAAAGTAAAGCAAAACAAATAACAAAGTAAAGAATGTGTGTGCGAAGAACTCCCCTCGCAGAAGTCTTCTCTCTTCCTTCCCCGGCAACGGCGCCAGAAAAATAGCTGATGCTCCAAGTGAATATGGCAACAGAAAGTCCTTGTGCGTGGTGAATGACCAGCCCGTTGGGAACCCCAAGAGGAAGGTATGATGAGTGCAGCAGCAAGTTTTCCCTCAGTTAAGAAACCAAGGTTTATCGAACAGGAGAAGGGAGACGATGACGACTGAAGGTGTTTATGGAACCTGCACACACACAAACAAATACTTTGTTCCCAACTTGCGATGATGTTGTCAATCTCACCGGTTTGCTTGAAACAAAGGTTATGAGTGTATCGAGTGGAAAACAGTAGAGTATGCGAGTAAAGTAAACAGGTGATTGCAATATGATTAAAATAGGACCGGGGTCCACAGTTCACTAGTGGTGTCTCTCCATAGATAAAATAACATGCTGGGTAAACAAATTACAGTTGGGCAATTGATAGAATAAAGATAATGTGATATGTCAAGAAGATCACTATGAGATTTACTCTGGGCATTACAACAAAATACATAGACCGCCATCCAACTGCATCTATGACTAATAATCCACCCCCGGGGATATCATCCGAACACCCTAGAAGTATTAAGTTGCGAACAACAGATAATTGCATTAAGCAAAGTGTGTAATGTAAACAAAGCATATGCCCTTGAGCATATGAATGTTGTTTTCTCCCTAGTAGCAACAGTATATCTACCACCTTAGAGGTTTCTGTCACTCCCCCAGGTGAAATAGAGACATGAACCCACTATCGAGCATAAATACCCCCTCTTGGAGTCACTAGCAACTACTCGGCCAAGATAGCTACTAACAACGGAGAGCATGCAAGATCATAAACAACATAGAGATAACAAAAGATATAATTCAGTACAGCAACTTAATCATAAACACCAATATTCATCGGATCCCAACAAACCAACATCATAGAATTACATAACGGTGATCTCAATCATGTAGGGCAGCTCATGAGATCTAAACATGAAGCACATGGTGGAGAAGACAACCATCTAGCTACTGCTATGGACCCATAGTCCAAGGTAGACTACTCACTCATCGCTCCGGAGGCAAGCATGGCGATGAAGAAGACCTCCGGTGGCGATTCCCCTCTCCGGCAAGGTGCCGGGAAGAGCTTCTGGACCCTCCCGATCTTCGGGTCGACGGCGGCGGCGGATCGCGATGTATTCTGGAAAACTGATCGGGGCCTTAGGTTTTTCTCGTCGGGGGGTACTTATAGGCGAAGGGGCGATGTCAGGAGAGGGACCAGGTGCTCTCACACAGGGGTGGCGCGGCCAGGGGCTGGGCCGCACCGCCCCCTTGTGTGGGGCCCTGGTGGCCCCCCTCCGACACTTCTTCGGATGTCTGGAAGCTTCCGGGTAAAATATGACTTCAGGAACTTGTTTCGTCCAATTCCGAGAATATTTCCTGTGTATCACTTCTGAAACACAAAAACAGCAGAAAACAGGAAACTGGCACTGTGGCACTTGTTAATAGGTTAGTTCTGGAAAATGTATAAAAATGCCACTAAGTGTAACGAAACAATAGGCAAATGGTGTAAAAACAAGCATGGAGCATCAAAAATTATAGATACGTTTGAGACGTATCAGGGGCCCTGGTGGCCCCCTCCTACTTCTCTTCGGATCTCTGGAAGCTTCCGGGTAAAATAAGACTTCAGGAACTTGTTTCGTCCAATTCCGAGAATATTTCCTGTGTATCACTTCTGAAACACAAAAACAGCAGAAAACAGGAAACTGGCACTGTGGCAACTTGTTAATAGGTTAGTTCCGGAAAATGCATAAAAGTGCCACTAAGTGTAATGAAACAATAGGCAAATGGTGTAAAAACAAGCATGGAGCATCAAAAATTATAGATACGTTGGAGACGTATCAGGCGCCGTTTACGATTCTTGTTGGTGCATCTTCAACTAGTAGCAACATGGAACCTGCACACAACACAACCAAGAACTTTGCTCCCAACTTACGATGAGGTTGTCAATCACACCGGTTTGCTGTAAACAAAGGTATGAGCGTATCGAGTGAAAAACAGTAGTAGTATACGAGAAAGTAAATAGTGCGAGTAATAGTAAAATGGTGTACCAATGTAAAGGAAATTGGACCGGGGTCCACAGTTCACTAGTGGTGTCTCTCCATAAGATAAATAACAACATGCTGGGTAAACAAATTACAGTTGGGCAATTGATAGAATAAAGATAATGTGTATATGTCACGAGGATCACTATGAGATTTATTCTGGGTATTACAACAAAATACATAGACCGCCATCCAACTGCATCTATGACTAATAATCCACCCACGGGGATATCGTCCGAACACCCCACGAGTATTAAGTTGCGAACAACAGATAATTGCATTAAGCAAAGTGTGTAATGTAAACAAAACGAATGTCCTTGGACACAAAAATATTGTTTTCTCCCTAGTGGCAACAACACATCTACAACCTTAGAGGTTTCTGTCACTCCCCCAGATTAAATAGAGGCATAAACCCAACTATCGAGCATAAATACCCCCTCTTGGAGTCACTAGTATCTACTTGGCCAAGATAGCTACTAACAACGGAGAGCATGCAAGATCATAAACATCATAGAGATAACGTAAGATAATATTCAGCACATCAACTTAACATAACACCAATATTCATCGGATCCCAACAAACACAACATGTAGAATTACACAAAGATGATCTCGATCATGTAAGGCAGCTCACGAGATCTAAATATGAAGCACATGGTGGAGAAGACAACCATCTAGCTACTGCTATGGACCCATAGTCCAAGGTAGACTACTCACTCATCGCACCGGAGGCAAGCATGGTGATGAAGAAGACCTCCGGTGGCGATTCCCCTCTCAGGCAGGGTGCCAGGAAGAGCTTCTGGACCCTCCCGATCTCGGGTCGACGACGGCGGCGGATCGCGATGTGTTTCTGGAAAATTGATCGGGTGTTTAGGTTTTTCCCGTCGGGGGGTCTTTATAGGCGAAGGGGTAGCGTCAGAGGTAGACCAGGGGGCCCTCACCACAGGGCAGCGCGGCCAGGGGCTGGGTCGCGCCCCCTGTCGGTGAGGCCGGCCCCTGGCCCCTCTCCGTCTCCTCTTCGGTCTTCTGGAAGCTACGTTAAATATTGGGATGTTTGGCTTTTGTTTCGTCCAATTCCGAGAATATTTCCTGTGTAACTTTTCTAAAACACAAAAACAGCAGAAAACAGGGAACTGACACTGTGGCATCTTGTTAATAGGTTAGTCCCAGAAAATGCATAAAAACGCCACGAAGTGTAACAAAACACTAAGAAAATGGTGTAAGAACAAGCATGGAGCATAAAAAATTGTAGATACGTTTGAGACATATCACACAGCTAGCCGGTTCGAGTCGCTCCCGGATTGTGGGCTACTGAAACCGACTCCGGGTGTGCGATGTGGGCGTGGCCCATGTTTCTAGGGTTTTTCCTCTGCGCGCCTATATAAACTCTTGCCCGAATACCGCCGCACACATCTGAAACCAATCCTCTCGCTGCTTGCGACACCACTATAGTCTACCTCATCCCGAGCGCCGGCATGCACCGGCGAACGGGAGAGCAGGTCTCCGGAACCACTCGCCTTTGCGATCCTGTACGAGAGAGGGTGAATTAGATTTTTGAGAAGCGCTCTGCTCGACTGCTCGAGTTCTTCATCATGGGTCATCTTCCTTCCAAGTCGGGCGGTGCTGCCTACCGCCGTCTTCATCTCCATCTGCTTCGATCGCTCTTCTCCAACGTTGTCATCACCAACGTTACTGCTGTGACTACATCTGCAAGCGAATGGTACGTGCGACGTGCTCCTATTTGGTTATTCATTATGTTTTGCGAGTGCAGTTTAGCTACTACTTGTTTCCGTTCATCTTGTTGTTTAGTACATCTAGTATGTTTGAGTTACATGTCATAGTAGTAGTTTTTGTCATGTCTAATATTCTAGAATTAATCATGGAAATTATGCCTAATAATCCAATAATTAGCATGGTGTGGTATGGTATCTTTTGGATCTTGCTATGAGATTTTATATTACTTCTGTTTCCTTTCTTCTATAATAGGGTCGTTATTTTGGTGGCACTACATAAGAATTGGACAACCTCAGTTCAAATACTGCTGTGTAAGAACAGAAATCATTTGAACTTGCATTTATTTTATCAACTTTAACATCAATGTTCTAGTTCTAATGATTTTATTGTGCAGTTTTTCCTACTCTAAGTGCTGCATCAAGATTAGGGTTAGTGAAGATTGAGCTGTGGTGCTTCAGACCGTCTATCACCTTTCTGAGGTTTGGGTTCAGTGCAAAGTGTTGCCCACATTTCACAAAGGTGATGAGAAGATTGAAGATTGAAGTGAAGGTTCAACAAGGGCTGCCACCAGGATATGGTGCACCATTGACAGCACAACCTTTGTCCACGAGACGAAGACATTACCAAGAAATATATAACAGCTAGCTAGCTCAATTATATTGCTAGAAATTCAATGTATGTCAAAATTATTGTACATATTGTGTATGAAATATGTCGAAATGCAAGCACATGAGGTTATGAGATGTACAATAAAATCAGAATTTTCTTGCAATGCTGACTAATGGTACTGGTATGCAATAACACACATGGCAAGCTGTGCAAAATACCGTTTGCGAATTATATTACTCCCGACGATTAACTACAAATAACTGTGTACGATAGCCTACTAACGGTGACCCCTAAAAATTACTACCCTGTGCGGAAGCCATCGAGTTTCTATTGTGTTTTATACTAATTAATATTGTGTATTAAGACTAACGTGTAGTGCAGCTTTTGAACTGTTCTTAACTTTTAGACTAAGTCTACTACATATATTGGGCAGTGTCCACTTGACTAGTTGACTTCAAGGGTACCTATTGCACTTCTCAGTATTACTTTGTTTTATTTTTTGTCCGAGTCTGTTTTTGTGTGTGTACACCATTTTTTTCTCGTTCTATTATATTGCTTGCACTGGTGGAAAAAGGGCCTATAGTCCCGGTTCATTTGGGCCATTGGTCCCGGTTGCCAAACCGGGATCCATTACTCGGGACCAATGTCGGTCCCGGTTCCAGCACGAACCGGGACCGATAGGTCTCCACGTGGACGCGCTGCGGGGCGAGGGGGCCTGAGTCATTGGTCCCGGTTCGTAGGACGAGCCGGGATCGTTGATCCAGGGTTTTTTTCCCATTTAGGGTTCAGGGTTTTATTTGGTGTGTTTTGTATTCAATTTAATGGTATTATATATATACATCAATAATGAAGGAACCACACTATATATATATATTACACATCATGGTCACGAATATATTATTCACCGTCTCATCCGTCGTGCTTGGTCGCTATTACAATCGGTAACTCACACAAATTTGATTTTACATCTTCTTTTTTACACTTCACCCTTCTAAATGAACCGGGTAATAGTATTCTCCTTTCGGATCTATGACTTGTTCTAATAAGAAACCGGCAATTTCCTCTTGAATTGCTTGCACGCGTTCCCGTGGTAGAAGACCGTCCCGCATCCGTTCGATCTAATTTAAAGAAGGGGATCAATATATATGAATGAAACTAAACACAGTTGATGGTAATAAAATAATGTTGAGATTATTGTTTATCGTACTTCAAGTTTTTTGATGTTTCGGTCTGCACCCTTCTCTTTGGTCGTCTGGCGAATGAACTCGCAGACATAGTATCCACATAAGTTATTCCCACCTTCTTGCCTCAAGCACTTTACGAGAACGGAGTTCAATCAAAATAAGAATCAAGCATGATAATTGTATTGAAACTAGAATCAAAGAGATACGTGGATCTAGCAAGTAGTACTTACATTCAATGGTTTAAATGTAAGCTCTGGCTTCCAAACACCCCTAGTGTTGGCGGTGAACCGTTTCCAAGCCTTCTGGAGGCATTCCTGCATGTTCACCCAATTTCCTAAAGGTGTGCGTTTTGAGTCCATGACTTTGACTACTCCTTCATCAACACTAATGATTAACATAATAAAGTGGAAGCTGCACAGACATAATGAGTCAAATAGCTTAACATCGAGTAAAGCGAAAACAAAATGTGTACAAGACAGTAACACTCACTCGAAGTTGTAAGGAAATAGTATTTCCCTTCTGTTGCTGAAATACTTCAACGATTGTACCAAGTTATCCTCTGTCTCTTTGGGTTTTTTTTGAGAGTATCTTCATGAACAAAATTGCAGTCAACGAACCCAAGGTCAAAGATTCCTCCTCGGTCGCATTCGAGAATCTTCATTCTGCATATATAATTAGTATAATGATGAGTAAGATTATACAAGCAACGAATGAGCTGAGCTAGAAAGACTTAATAATACTTACAGGCAATAGGCACTGACAATAGTTTTGTCGAGGGCGTCTTGTTGGTAAAACTGAAATAATTCTAGAAATTCCATCAGTAAGAAGCCATCTCCATGACCGTAATGGTGGTGTTTATATCCAGCATAGATCCAGTTTGTGGATTCAGCACAGGCTTGTATGTACCAGTTATGCAATCTCCGCATTTTTGTTGGTAGATCTTTGACTAACTCGGGTTTGACGAGAGGATCCCCGTACCGGTATTTGTACGCTATTTGCTGGTACCCCTCGAACTCATCTAGACGGCTCATGTACTCAGCAATAGACAGTCCATATAACTTGGCCTTTTCTCCGTAGAGTTGAATAAACTCCGGATCAATGTTCGGATCATGCCGCTCCTGGGCTCTCCACTCATTGGTATCGTACACTTTGAGCGGTTCGATCGATTGATTTTTCTGTTGTCCGAGCTGGGCAACTTCTTTCCCGACTCTCCGCTCTTTTGCCTCAGCTGACTTGGTAATAGAGCGATTATAGTCAGGTGTGAGCGCTATGGGTTGGTGAAGCTGAATCTTAAGCGTGGCTGCTTTGGCTTTATCTTCTGCGGTGACCGGGAAGATCAATGGCTCCGTCGGCTTTGGATTTTTCTTGTTAGCCATGTCAGTCTTCCACTATTGATAATGGGCATCTGCGGCCGTAGCAATTTCCTCATCTGTCTTCTCGTAAGGAAGCTTCTTCATATTCTGATGAGGTACTCTTGGGAGGGGCGATAGCTTACGTTTCGGTGATCGGAACGTGCTCTTGCTGCTGCTGGTGGTGCTGCCCCTCTTAGTATACTTCCGCTTTAGTCTCTGAGGCTCAGGGGACGGAGACGGCTGACGCGGCGGCGGAGACGGCTGAGGCGGCGGTGGAGACAGCTGCGGTGAGTGGTGAGGCGGTGAAGGCGACGGTTGCGCTGGAGAATGGTGAGGTGGCGGCGAAGGTGGACTGCTGCTATGAGGAGTGGGTGGCCTTGGCGGGACATAATTTGGAAGCACGATGTGCTCCTTTGGCCATACAATAGTCCCCCCTTTGGCTTCTCCTAGTTCAGTCAGGTCCCTATCTTCCCCTGCAGGGTGGTCCAGCTTCAGCTCCTCAAAATCTTGCTTGACATCATCCACCGTGACGACAGCGTACCCTTTTGGAATCGGTCTGCAATGCCAAGTTCCGTTAGGCGCAGTTGGTACGGCCATGCCGACCGCCGCTGTCACCCTTAAGTTCATAACTTGCACCTTTAGCTCACAAGCTGTGCTCTCCGTGATATCATCCACTGGGTAGCGTTTAGGAGGAGCCATCGTCAGTGCATCATCATCACCATCGTGGAGCTGGGTGGAAGCGACGCTGCTTTTCTTATTTGATAGGGCGTCGATACCATCGAATGCAGCTTCTACCATGTGCCGCTGAGATTGGCTGCTGATACCTTGCTGGCTAAGTCTGTCGAGTTGATCCTGCTGCCGCTTTAATGCTTCTTCTACATTACGCAGCCGGTCTGCAGCTGCCGCTTTCTCAGCTGCCTCCCTTTCCTTTCTCCTCTGATGACTTTTATCGGGATATCTCTTCATTTCCGCGGGGAAGGCAACCTTCCACGGCTTGGAGCCCGGTGTGCCTCGTGCTCGTCCGGTGTGTTCATCATTTTTGAGGGCTCGTGTGAGCTCGTCGTTCTCTCTATCGGGAACGAACCGTCCCGCTTCCACATCTTGTACTGCACTTCTAATATCTTCGATGGGCAGTAGGGGATGATCTTTGTGTTTCTGGGTATATATTGCCCTCCCTTCTTCGTCCAACGTGCCCCCATGGCCGTAAAACCAGTTTCTCGCCCGTGGTGTCCATGTTGTGGGCTCTGGTCTGATCCCGGCAGCAATATACTTGACCTCAAGTGCATCCCACTTAGGCATGCAACCGGCGTAGCCAGCAGACCCCATATTATGGTGGTACACTTTCTTAGCAGCGTTCTCTTGATTTATTCTCGACCTTTCCAAAGCTTTCTCCGATGTCTTGTACTTCACAAAATCAGCCCACTGGTGTCTTAACTTAGCATAGCCGGCTTGATTAAAATCCGGAGTCTTGTCTAACTTGACAAACTTAAGGTACAGTTTCTTCTTCCAGTTCTTGAATGCCTCGGCCATCTTGATCAGAGCAAACTTCTTTACTCTTTTAAGTAGCTCCTTATTTGCTTCCTTCTCCTCATCTGGATTCACATCTAGCCTCGGCAGGAGGAAATTAAGCATAAGCCTGTCAAAAAGCTTATCTTTGGCGACGTCGCCGACAAACAGGACTCCACCGCTGCTTGGCCGATTCCATTCTTGAACGATGATCGGGATGTGGTCCCTCACAAGAACTCCACATTGCTTGACAAATTTTTTTGCGACATCTTCAGGAGCTAGCGGTTGGCCGTCTACACCGACCACTTCGATCCTATAACTCACTTTGTTGTCCAACTTTTTGGTTGGGCCTCGTTTTGCTCTGACGGAACAAGTGCTCGATCCGGAGGGCTAAAATAAGAAAGAGTGTTAATATATGCATGTATATATATAGACAGTCGGGCATTACAAAAAAACATATATACACCTCGCCGGAGTTTCCGAGATTTAAGGTTCGGCCGGAGCCGTCGTCTTCTCCCTCGTCGGCTTCTCCCTCGTCGCCTTCTCCCTTGTCAGCTTCTCCCTCACCGGCTTCTCCCCCGTCCCAGGCTTCTACCTCACCGGAGTCGTCTCCTCGGTTGAGAGATTCATCTCCCTCACCGGAATCGTTCAGAAATGTCCTGGTGACATCAATATCTACATTTTCTCGGATCATTCCTTGGAGGAAGTATTCATCATCTTGACTTTTTTTATGTGCTGGATCCATAGTTTCTGCAATATACCGACATTTGTTAGTTAGAATACACGCTATATATTCAAAATGCACGCTAAAACTAATTTTAACTAATTCTAATTCTAACTAACAAACTAACACTAACTTCTAACTAAGTACTAAGGGCATTCCTATTCGGCGCTTCAAGCGCCTGTTACGGGTGGACGCCTGAAGGCATGTTCTTGACCAGACAAAAATAATAGATTTTTATTTCTATTGGGCCAGCCCACTAAGATTTTAACGTCTGTGGGGGGTGCGCGTCAAATAGGAATTGCCCACAGCACCCAGCGGGCAAAAGAGGCCGAAAAAACAGCACCAGCGGGCAAAAGAGGCCCAAAAAAACAGCACCGCCCGCGTCAGTGCCCGTCGCCTCGAGTCAGTGCGTCAGTACGTCTTCTCCAACGCGACGCCCGCGTCAGTGCCCGTCGCCTCGAGTCCCGCCGCGTCAGTGCTTTGGGCGCCCCGCCGTCACCTTCAATGCCTGCCGCGGCATCAACGCCGGCGTGCCGATTGGGCTGCCGCTCGGTGGCATTCATTGCGGCCGCTGGACGCCCGGCCACTGGCCCCTTTAAAAGGAGGCCAACGGAGCCGCGGCCACCAGCCTCCATCGCCATAGCCAGCACAGCCGCCAGAGCCACCACATCCCGGCCACCACAGCAGCCATGGGGTTCTGGAAGAAGGGCAAGGGCAGTCACGACCACGAGGCCGGCGGGTCGCGCCGGTCTGGGCGCCGCCAGTCTCCTCCACGCCGCCAGTCTCCTCCACGCCGCGCCAGGACGGCCTCGCCGCAGCGCCAGCGTGACCGCCGGTACATTCCGGTGAGTCACTGCCAGGCGCTGTACCAGTGCGGCCAGAGCGTGGACTGGCCGGACTGCAGCCTCCCCGGCGGGTGGCACCTCAACAGCCGGCGCGTGCCGGTCCCGCCGGTGCCGCGCTTCGGCCCGGAGCGGGTCGCCGAGATCCGCCGCCGGCGCGCACTGATGCCGGCGCGCCTCCGCGCCGATCCCGCCTTTGGCTACGATAGCCAATGGTGGGACAACTTTGGGCCGCGGGAGCGCGACCCGGTGCGGCGGGCGGCCTTCCTAGGGGAGGTCGCCCCCAACCCCTACGCCGGCGTGTACATGCCGGAGCCGGGGCCAGAGCCGCCGCAGGCGGATCCCTTCATCGAGGAGATGGAGGAGGACGAGGAGGACGAGGAGGCGCCGCCGGAGGTGGGAGGCGACGACATCCCTGGCGAGGAGCCCAGGGACGACACCGACGACTTCGTCGGCAGCGTCGCCTACGGCATCCTCGACGCGATGGACCACGGCGAGGCGCCGCCACCCCCGCCACCGATGTCCGAGGAGGAGGAGCTCCGGGTCGCCGTCCTCGTCTCCGAGGAGGAGGAGAAGAGGCGGTGGGCCGGCATCGACATGGCGCTGGCCATGTCCGTGCACCAGCAGCACGGCCGGCCACCGTCGCCTCCTCCACAGCGTGCGGCGACTCCACCGCCGCCTCCTCCACCAGGCCCACCGCCGCCGCCACCGCGTGCGGCGACTCCACCGCCGCCTCCTCCACCAGGTCCTCCTCCACCGCCTGCGGCCAACTGGCCGTGGCCGCAGTCGCCCTACATCATCCTCCCCGACGAGGACGACGAGTAGGCCGCGGCGAGGACGACGACGCCGACGCCCCTGTGCCCGCCCCGACGAGGGCTTTTTATTTTTATTTTTTATTTTTATTTTTCTATGTTTTTTTTAATTTCAATGTATTATATATATAAGTAATGAAAAATTTGCCTACGGCAATTTAAATGCGAAATTTTTTTTAAAAAAAGAAAAAATTGGCCGGCCGGGCTCACCGTCGAAGGGGGGCGGCGGCGCTGGGGGTGCGGGGCGGGCGCACGGGGCCGGGCGTCGCGGCGACGCTGGGGGGGGCGGCGGCGCAGGCCACCTGCAGAGAGAGAATGTGATGAGCGGCGGCGCGGGGGGAAAAGGGAGAGGTCGCGGCGGCGGCGGCGCTCACCGAGGACGGCGGCAGCGGCGGCGCTCTCCGAGGACGGCGGCAGGAAACTCGGACAGCCTGCCGGCGTGTTTTCGCTCCGCGCGCAAAAGTCCTTAGCAGTTTCGGCCGATTTGGGGGGAAGTAGGGGAGGAAGAAGGGCGAGTTATATTTGGAGGGGTCATTGGTCCCGGTTTGTGGCACCAACCGGGACCAATGACTCAACGGTCCCGGTTGATGCCACAAACCGGGACCAATGACCTGGGCGAGGGGCGCTGCTGAGCCGCCACGTGCCCATTAACGGTCCCGGTTGATGCCACAAACCGGGACCAATGTCCTGGGCGAGGGGCGCTGCTGAGCCGCCACGTGCCCATTGTTTTTCTGTTTTAACTTGCTGTTTTCATTTTAACAGGAAAAAACTTTCTTCTATTTAAAATTTGGAAAAACTTTCAACAGGAAAAGTGTTTCAATTTAAATAACTAATCTAAAACCATTTTCTGTTTTCAAAATTATGAATTCTAACTAAACAATTTTACTATTTTTAATAAAAAATGCACTAACACGTTTAAAACGGGCATAACAAATTCAAAAATGATCCAAACAATGTGAAACCTTCGCGTGGTGTCATATTAGACCACCTTAGATGGACCACCTTAGATGGACCAATTCCCAACCGGTGTATCAGAAACCTTACCGTCCATCCCTCATGAAAAAGACAAATTCCTGCCGATTCGATAGGAGGGTGCCCAGATTTGTACTACAAGTACAGGATATAATGCTTGTGAATTTTTTTAAAAATCATTTATAGGTTCACAACATGCTATTTCACTAGATATCTACTTCAAGTTTAGCGAGGCTCAGCCCCGGGCTAAGAAGCTTCAAGCCCGCCGCTTTGAATATAGTTTGAAACGGGCATAAGAAATTCAAAAATGATCCAAACAATGTGAAACCTTCGCGTGGTGTCATATTATGTGTCATAGTTGCAAGGAAAAATATTGAACTTGGAAAATTGCAAACATCATAAAAAATCCTTCACAAAATGACCTATCATGTTCGAGGTTTCATGGCATTTAGGTCAAACCACCAATGTTATGGCTAGAATCAGGGCATAGTTTATGATAATGTGCCCATATTGTGCACACGTGCATCTTGGAATGGCTTACGATGTTGCAGGAGAAAGTTTTCCTTATCCCACCGACAGTTTAGTTAGATGACACAAAAACCACCTTTAGTCCCGGTTGTACCCACCAGCCGGGACTAAAGGTTAGATAGTTTCCCGCGCCACTGCGTTCCCGCCTATTTTCTTCCCGCGCTTTCCACCTTTTCCCGCCTCCGTCTTCCCGCCATTTTTTCACTATATATATGTAGGCTTGGCCTCCATTTACATATCACATCTAGACTCATATCTGCAAACCTCATCACTCTCTCCCATGGCCTCCATCGTATCTCTAACCCCCAAGAAGGCGGAGGCGCTTTGCGCCTCAAACTACCCCTGCCCGCCGGGCTACCGCGTCCCCACCGGCTGGATGCTGAGCGTCGGAGGCGTACCGGTCCCTCCTGTCCCTCTAGGTGTGGCGCGTCAGATGGCCATCACGAACCACTACTACTTCGAGCTCACGCCAGAGCAGCGGAGGAATCCCCAGTGGCATCCCGACTACAGCCCGACTTGGGACGCCTTCTCCATCAATCGGCGTGAGAGTGCGCTTGCCAGGCACGAGGAGGACGGCCCACCTTGTTCGAACTTCAACGAGGCCGGCCGTCGGCTGTGGTGGCGCGGCCGGACTCTCCAGAGCGTCATGGCCTACCGTGGCCCCCGCCTGTGCTACCCTCAGTCTCAGCCCACGCGTGCTCACCCGCCGAGGTTCGACTACCGCGACTCCGACGACTACGACGACTACAGTGGCGATGTTTATAGGGCTAGGCATGACTATGACTGAATCACTCCAATATTATGTGTCATAGCTGCATGGAAAAATATTGAACTTGGATAATTGCAAACATCATAAAAAATCATTCAAAAAATGACATGTCATAGTTTTCATACATTACATAGATTTACATAGGGTTTAGGGTAATTCTCCTTCGTCGCGTATGTCGATCCCTTGCCTATGATCGCTTCTTAGGCCGTAACCATGGAGCATCTTCATTATTTAACGGGATGCAAGGGTCAGTTTTCACGGTGAAGGGCGGAATTTCTTCAAACTTATCATAATCTGCTGACATGTCTGTCTTGTCCTCGACTCCCGCGATGTTTCTTTTCCCTGAAAGAACTATGTGACGCCTGGGCTCATCGTCTGATGTATTCGTTTCCTTATTTTTCCTTTTTTCGGTCTGGAGGACATGTCCTTCACATAGAAAACCTGAGCCACATCATTGGCTAGGACGAATGGTTCGTCTCTGTAACCAAGATTCTTGAGATCCACTGTTGTCATTCCGTACAGCTGGTCCACCTTTACCCCTTCTCTATTCATGTTGACCCAACTGCACCGAAACAAAGGGACCTTAAAAGTAGGTCCATAGTCAAGTTCCCATATCTCCTCTATGTAACCATAGTATGTGTCCTTTTTCCCATTGTCACATGTTGCATCAAAGCGGACACCACTATTTTGGTTAGTGCTCTTTTTATCTTGGGAGATCGTGTAAAATGTATTCCCATTTATCTCGTACCCTTGGAAAGTCAATACAGTCGCAGATGGTGTCGCGGCCAACAAGTAGAGCTGATCTCCAATAGTGGTGTCATTTATGAGATGTAATTGCAACCAAGTGCCAAAAGTCTCCATGTGATTTTCTTTAATCCAGTAGTCATCCTTCCCCGGGAACTTAGAGCGTACAACATTCATGTGTTCCTTGATATACGGAGCCACAAAAGTAGAGCTTTGTAAAACTGTGTAGTGTGCTTGATTCAAAGAATGCCCGTCCCTAAATATCATTGCTTTCTTTCCTAGCGTGCCTTTTCCACTTAGTCTCCCCTCATACCGTGATTCAGGAACACCAATCGGCTTAAGGTCAGGAAGAAAGTCAACACAGAACCCAATGACCTCCTCTGTTCCATAGCCCTTGGAGATGCTTCCTTCTGGCCTTGCACGATTACGAACATATTTCTTTAAGACTCCCATGAACCTCTCGAAGGGGAACATATTGTGCAGAAATACAGGACCGAGAATGGAAATCTCATCAACTAGGTGAACTAAGAGATGCATCATAATATTGAAGAAGGACGGGGGGAACACCAACTCAAAACTGACAAGACATTGGACCACATCCTTTTGCAGCCTTTCTAGACTTTCTCGATCGATCACCTTCTGAGATATTGCATTGAGGAATGCACATAGCTTCACAATGGGTACTCGAACATTTTCCGGTAGAAGCCCCCTCAATGCAACCGGAAGCAACTGCGTCATAATCACGTGACAATCATGAGACTTCAGGTTCTGGAATTTTTTCTCTGCCATATTTATTATTCCCTTTATATTAGACGAGAACCCAGCCGGGACCTTGATACTATTCAGGCATTCAAAAAAGATTTCCTTCTCTGCTTTGGTAAGAGCGTAGCTGCTTAAGTATTGACGGCCTTTATCAGTATGCTTGTTGTATGGGTCTTTGATACGTTGCTGGTCCTCCCGTGCTTCTGGTGTATCTTTTGTCTTCCCATACACGCCTAGGAAGCCTAGCAGGTTCACGCAAAGATTCTTTGTCACGTGCATCACATCGATTGAAGAATGGACCTCTAGGTCTTTCCAATACTCAAGCTCCCAAAATATAGATTTCTTCTTCCACATGGCCGTGTGTCCGGTAATGGGGTCTTTCGGAACAGATTGACCGCCAGAACCCTTTCCAAATATTACTTCTAGGTCCTTCACCATACCAAATACATCAGCACCTTTAGGGAGCTTAGGCTTCTTCCGGTGATCTGCCTCACCGTTGAAATGCTTGCCTTTTTTTCTTACTTGATGATTGGTCGGAAGAAATTTACGACACTCCAGGTACACAACCTTCTTACATTTATCCAAATATGTACCTTTAGTCTTATCTAAACAGTGCGTGCATGCATTGTATCCCTTGTTTGACTGTCCTGAAATATTACTAAGAGCAGGCCAATCATTGATGGTTACGAACAGCAACGCTCGTAGGTCAAATGGCTCCTGTTTGTGCTCATCCCACACCTTTACACCTGGTTCTGCCCACAGCTGCAATAGTTCATCGACTAATGGCCTTAGATACACATCAATGTCGTTGCCGGGTTGCTTCGGTCCTTGGATGAGCACTGGCATCATAATGAACTTCCGCTTCATGCACAACCAAGGAGGAAGGTTGTAGATACATAGAGTCACGGGCCAGGTGCTGTGACTGCAGCTCTGCTCCCCAAAAGGATTCATGCCGTCTGTACTTAGACCAAACCATAAGTTCCTCGCATCACCTGCAAAGTTTGAGTACTTTCTCTCGATGTTTCTCCACTGCGACCCATCGGCGGGGTGTCTCAGTTTCCCGTCTTTCTTACGCTCTTCTTTGTGCCATCGCAAGAACCTAGCATGCTCTTTGTTTCTGAACAGACGTTTCAACCGTGGTATTATAGGAGCATACCACATAACCTTAGCAGGAACCTTCTTCCTGGGGGGCTCGTCATCACCCTCAACATCACCAGGGTCATCTTGTCTGATCTTGTACCGACATGCAGTGCATACCGGACATTTATCCATATTCTCATATTTCTCACCACGGTATAAGATACAGTCATTAATGCATGCATGTATCTTCTCCACATCTAATCCTAGAGGGCAGATAGTCTTCTTTGCTTCGTACGTTGTCTCGGGCAGCTCATTATCCTTTGGAAGCTTTGGCTTTATTATTTTCAGTAACTTCTCAAATCCCTTGTCAGATAAACCAGCCTCTGCCTTCCATTTCAGCAATTCAAGTGTGGTACCGAGCTTTGTGCTGCCATCTTCGCAATTTGGGTATAATAACTTTTTGTGATCGTTTTGCATGGCCTCCAACTTCAGCTTCTCCCTTTCTGTATCGCATTGTTGCTTTGCATCAGAAATGACCCGACCAAGACCATCACCGGGCTCATCCGATGCCCGTTGTTCTTCTTCATTGCCGCCTCCCTCTTCTTCATTGTCTTCCATTGCAGTATCACCATATTCTTCAGGATAGCTGTCATCATCCTCTTCTTCATTTTCTTCCAGCCTAACCCCTCTTTCTCCGTGCATGGCCCAACAATAATATCCGGGCATGAAACCTCTCCGAAGCAGATGGCTTTGAAGGATTCTCGGGGCAGAGTGCTCCGTCAAATTTCGACAGTCGATGCAGGGACAAGGCATAAAATTATCCACTTTGTTTGCCTTAGCCACATCGATAAATTTATGCAGGCCTGCAATAAAATCAGAATCGCGTCGGTCGCCGTACATCCATCGCATCCGCGCATCGATCTGCGTTATAATAATTAACTATTATAATAACATCATGAATAGTGAAATGACCACCCACATGGACACATATGCAAGATTTTTATATCAGTTACAGATGAAGAAGATAAGGTTGCTAACCTCGGCGGAGGATACCGTGTTGTGCGAACTTAAATGTGGCATGGACATTTCGTCGAACACCTTGTGTGCAATCAAAGGAAAAAAAAGCTAGCACCCACACCACACACACAATTCAGCAAATTTTTGTGGCAAAGGGCAAAGGGCTGGGTATCAATTTATAGCCAGGGGAGGGTCTTTGATCCCGGTTCATGCCATGAACCGGGACCAATGACCCGCATAGAGGCACGTGTCATGCTGGGGAGGCCTTGGTCCCGGTTAATGCCACAAACCGGGACCGATACCCCGAAATGAACCGGGACTAATCTCCAGGCGGCATGGACCGGGACCAATAAGTGTCATTGGTCCCCAATGGCCAGCCGAACCGGGACAGATGACATTTGGGTGCTGGACCAAAGACCCTTTTTCTACTAGTGTTGGTAGTTATCTTAAGCACAAAAAATGTAGATAAAATGAAATCCAATAGAATCGTTAGTCTACTTTAATAAGGGTGGAGAGGAAACGAAAAACTACCTGTAGTGTATGCTTACTCTAGGGGCCTGTTTGAGTATTCAAAGCATTTTCATACAAATTTTGGAAAATTTAGTTCCCTAAGATTTTTCCTTTAGTGGTTGTTTGATTTGTCGGATATAATCTTATATGATTTTTCTTCGGCAATTTTTGTATACATTTCATATGAAATCCAAAATCTCTTTGTAAGAATCTTTTTATCTTATGATTAAATACAATGAACTTTAATACATATGAAATCATGTAAGATTGGAATGAACACTACATTGCAATCCTACCTTTTTTCTATTGATATATTTTAAAATCCTATGAATCATTAAAGCCCTCATGCAGTGTTTATTGCATGCACTAGGGAGGAAGACCATTTGATAGAATGAGAATTCCTTTGAGAAAACATGAATGAAAGAGTAATAAATAAGATGAAGAAAAATCAAGAATCGGGAAATCAGCTTGGACCCTCTAAAGACTGATCAAATTTGGCCTGAGAAATGCACACCGTAAGATTTAGTTGCATAGACTGTAACATTCTTACAATACCATATGTAGGGAGTAGGGACTGACCTGCATATGGCCCCCGTACGTCCACGTATATGATATATATCGAACCTAGATAATTTAGTATAGGCTGACGCGCTATGTCGTCCTCTTCGCAAACACACACGATAAAACCGTTGCGCGAATACACGTCCAAGTAGACACTCTCAAAACTCGATCTACGTACGTATCATCTTCACCGGTCGATCGATCGACATGATCGATCACGCACCCCTCAGATTAAGCAGCATGCCGTCGTCACCTCCATACGATGAGGACGCACCGAAATACACCGTGTCCGTCACATCGTAGTCCATGACATCCAGCTCAGTCGACGTCTCTATCGAAACAGCGGGCGCGGGCGCGCCGTCTTCGCCGACGCGTCCCGGCGACAACCATTCTTCCGGCGAACCGCCCCCGGAGTAGCACTGCTGGCTCCCCTGCAGCACGCAGGCGAGGGACGAGACGAGCACCTGCTGCTCGAGCTCCTCCTTGCTCAGCTGCACGACGCCGCCCGGCTGCTGCCGCGACAGCCCGGCGGAGAAGTCGATCGGATCCACGGGGCTGCGTGCCGTCTCAGGCTCCGCGGCCGCCGGCGACGAGAGGTCGCAGGTGTGCTCATGGCCGTAGATGACGAGGAACGTCCTCGGGCTGCCGTTGCTGCTGTGCTGCTCCTGCACCTGCTTCGTCGCCGGGCAGCTGCGCTCACGGTGGTAGCTGCATCGGTAGTAGCACCTGCGCGTACAAGTTGGAGTAAGATATACAGTTCGTTTTATCCAACACATATATTGGTATACGCAAGTAGGAGTAGTAAGAAATACAGTTCGTTTATCCTACACATGTGGGTACACGATTATCATTAGCATATAATTAGGTCCATGATCTGATCTTAGCACATGGCGGCTAGCTGGCTAGTGCTGACGTCGCTTCAAACTGATTAACTAGTGGCTAGTGACGTAATGACTAATGAGATGCTTCGAATAAGATACTAGTAGTAGGACAAATTTAGCACTCCTTGGCAAAGTAAAGAGACTCGCACAGAAAAAGTACACCGTGGTACAGTATACACGCACGAGAACACCGTGGTACAGTAACTCTCGGGCACAAAAGTTTCTGAAGAAAGAAACAACATTCTCCTAACCTGAAAAAGAAAACAGGCGTCAGCATCAGAACTGACTTTAGCTTTGCTTCCCCTTCGAATGGACACAATTTCACTTTGGCGATGCTTTCAAACGTGTGGGAAAAATGGGGATCCGATCGATCGGCTGCTCATCGAGGATCTTTTCTGAGATGTGCAAGGTCGCTGCGTGTCAACCTCGCGCAACATTTTGTGTTTGTCCCTTCCCCATCTCAAGGTGCCATCTAGAATCCGACTACTCTATCATATGCACGTTTTTTCTGTTATCCTCTACGCGCTGACTCTAGCTAGAAGCGCCACGATCTGCTAAACCTTAAGCCTAGTTTTTTTTTGTCCTTCTATTACAACGACATGGCAACTTAATCACTAATCTAGTAATTAGTTGTTGAGATAAGATAAACTACTTATATAATCCACTAGTACTGATTAGCTAACCTTGGGAAGCTTGTCCTCATGATCCTCTTCTGGCCGTACTTCCTCCACTGGTACCCATCAGAGTTCGGCCAGGGTGTCATGATCCTCCTGTTAGAGAAACAATGCACACCACAAATTAGATCCACACATAATCCATCGACTAGCTTGTTCTTCTACAATAATGGCTAGGCATGCCGGCCGTAGCACTAATTAACAGTAGCTAGACGAACTCACTTTCTCGGCACGCCGTCATCCCTAGCCCTCCGCGCGCCCGCGGCGGCGTCGGCGGCAACGGTCGCGTGGGGCGGCGCGTCGGCGGCCGGGGCGGAGCCGCCCATGATGGATATGCAAACGTTGAAGGCGCGGGACACCTCCCGCAGGATGAATGCGGCGGTGGCCTCGGCCTGGCCCTGCCCGCGCAGCGCCCGGAGCGCCTCCGCCTGCAGTTGCGCCGTCAGCTCCTGCCCGCGCGTGAGCTCCCTCGCCACCGCCTCGTGGTACTGCTCGTCAGCCGCCGCCGCCGAGTCGAAGCCAGTGCCGGCGCCGCCGTTGGCGTTCACAACGAGACGGGACTGCGTCTGCATGGCGCCGCCTCGCGAGCTAGCGAGAGTACGTGTGTGCAGTGCTGCGCGCGAAGTGATTGTGAGTTCGTTGGTGCGAGTTGAGAGGCAGCTTTGGTGGCGGGGGTGGGCAGAAGTAGAAGACGGACAGCACGAGCCACGAGCACTCTTATAGACGGCACCCGGGAGGGGGGCGGAGGAAGCGTCGTGGCAGTTGCGCAGCTCAGCGCAGGTTGGAAGTGCTAGTAACCCGGCCGGGCGCAACGCTTTTACGCGGTCTCGCGGACTTGGTGATCACCGTACAGGAAGTCGTTCTTAAATACTACTCCCTCCGTTTAGAAATATAATATATTTTAGTTGTGTGAAGTGAGTGTATCTAGACATCTTTTAGTATATAGATTCGAACGAACCTATACATTAAAACATGTCTAAATACACTCACTTTATAAAGTTAAAACATCTTATATTTCTAAACGGAGGGAGTACAAAGGGAGATTTGCAAATACTAGAAACAGAAACGACAAAGGTGGCTTCTCCTCTATAGGCAAGAAAACCAGGAAAAAGTTAGCTCTCTTTTCTGCAGGCGTATCCATCTTTCTTAACTTTAGTGGTTGCTCTGATTTAGGAGGGCAAAGAGAGGCTGCTATGAAAAGGCCCATCAGGACCATAGCGGCTTCTAAAATCAATGCTTGATTTGGCATAATGCAATTGCTTCCAACGACAATATGTTTACAAGAGGATGGAGAGGTGATACTAAGTGTAGATTTTGTGATTATGAGGAAAACATTCACCATTTGTTTATTCTCTTTGCCTAGCAGCAAAGTATATATATGTAGAGTGTGGTGAGCTTATCAATTGGTGCCCATACTAGACCTGGAAAATTTACACAATATTTTTACTCGGTGGCTTAGTTTACAAGAGGTCTAACTAACATTCATGTAGTTGGGATTGCAGGCAATGTGGAAACTTGGGAATAGAGCTTATTTTGAACGGAAGTTAATGAAATCACCAGCGGAGACAATTTATTACGCGTGTTCTTTTTTGAGATACTAGGCAGGTTTACAAAATGATAAAGATAAGAAAATAATATTGGAAGGTGCCAAAAATTTGCAGGAAATGGCGATGGCAACTCACAGAACGGCGGTGCGGTGGGAGATGCTAATGATCGTGGAGAATGAAGGAGAAATCTGATGATTTTGGAGATGTTTGCCTGTAGTTTGCATGCTCGGAGTAATAATAGGTAACTTTGCTGGGATTGTTGAGGTGGTCTTACCCCCTCACTGTTGTGTAAGGTGGGAATTTAGGTAAGATTATGGGTAGTTCTCTAAAGTGTTTAAAACTTGTTTAGCTGCCAGTGCTTGGGGCTTCTTTGCTTTATTTTTCTCTTCTCTTATGCTCTTGGTGGTAATAACACCGGATAACTGTTCTGTTATTTGTTTGATAGTGGAACTCAGAACTCTTTTGAGTTTTGTATCGGGAAAATTCAGGACCATAGCGGTGCCAAAACTATGATGTTGGGTGTCAAACTTAAGTATCTAAAAGTTTTCAAAAGATTCGCTGATTTATGCGTAAGGATTTTTCAGAAGTATTCAGACGATTTGCCACATTCTTGTGTAGTCGACAACACATCATTCCCTGGCTACACCACTGAATAAGGAAACAGAAGAAGAAGCCAAACGGGATAGATGAGGATGAAGCAAGAGCTACAAAAGAACTGCTCAACTAAAAACTGTCATGAAAGCAACAGAGATAAGAGAAAAGCTCTTAGGTTTGTCATGAATACAACTCAAGCTGAGAGGAAAGCCAAAAAGCTCAGAGTAAAGTTGTCAAAAGAATAAACCGCTCCCAAAATATCTCCACCACCGACAAAAGGTGAGAAAAAGAACCATCTGTAACACTAGAGATTGACAACAAAGTGTCATCACCTTCATCGGTGACACATGAAGGATTTTTTTTTTGATGCACCAGAAAATCAATAAATTGAAGTGCATGCTCAAATGGAAATTCTAAACTCAGGAAGGGGGTGGGGCAATGATCAACATGTGAATGCACCGGTACATCCTTTAGAAAGATACCTTGAGGACCCTAAAACGCAAGCACATATCAAGGAACTTGAGGCACTACCAAATAAAAGATCACAATAGTTCAAGCATCTCACACCATACAACAATTCTTGACTTCTTGAACAATGACCTTGGCCAAACAAACAAAAAAGGAACTAACAACGAGAGCACACATGAAGCCACATCTAGAGAGGGTACCATCAAGGTTAACTAGAGCATGATGAATCATCAAGATCCGCCGCTCGACCTAATCCAGTACCACAAAACCAACTTAGGATCCAAACAATCAAGTTTAGGCCAGTGAATCCAAGAAGTTAAGTAAAGATCACGTCAAAGCCCTATGATATGATATTAATCATTACTTTAGGCCTTACACTTCAATAGAACACAAATTTGAAGAAACTTGATATGTTCCAGCTGGTGAGTTCATTGAGCATTTTGTCTTTGACTAATGGCTAAATCTCTTTGCAATCCTGGCTTAAGTCGCTTCATCTCTATGAGGTAAAACTGGAACAAGAAGAGTTTTCTTCAATTTTATGCAAAATTCTATTTCATGAAGCTTGAAGGGTCAATTCAAGGATCAATAGAGGTGATGCATTGGACCTTGGAATGGACGATAAATAGAGTATGGTGTACATGCACCATTCCAACACTCTTCATCAGTCAAAAAAATATGTCTTCATGCCAAAGTTGTGGGAGCAAAGAGATTATCCTCTCATAGATTTTACTCGACTCTTCAAACTAGACACATTTATAGAGAAATATGACAATGCAATATACCTCACACATGAAGCTAGAGTGGTTCACAACATCTTTTTGATATGGTTTTGGTGTAGTTGGAGAAAGGAAGGAAAGATTCACATGACTAAACATAAACTTATTGTTTCATGTCATGACTGGTCTACCAATCTGTTTACCAGATTTCTTCATCCAAAACATATAAACACTCATGATTGATGCCAGAAGAATTTTTTTATGTGCCTCAACTCATGTGTTTCACTGAAAATGTCACTGAAATCCCATTTCATCATAATGCACGACATGGAGAGTACATCTTGAGAAAACCAGCGTATGTGCTCGATCTTAATGTTGAGGTAGCTTAAGAAGAGGAATATCCTAGCAAATCCTCATTCACCTCCACATCAGCCAAACCACAATGAAAATCATGCTACTCTCAAAGAAATAGTAAGAAAGCCTCTTGATTTTCTTGGCCCTAATTTATGCTTTGAGTTATAAGATTTTCCACTAGAGGCAGCAACTTCTGTCGGCACTAGTACAAGATGGGACTTTACACATGGCTAAAATAGCCAATAACACATGATCAAAAACTCAAATGGAGGCCAGGAAACACGCGCTTTCAGAAACCGTGTGCCATAGGGAAAAATTCAGCCATGCTTTTCTTACAAAACCGTTTACAAAAATGAGGTCTATCTCACATGATTATATATTTTTAATCATTAATAGTGTTGGAACATTGCAAATGCATTATAATTGCCAGTACTATGTGTTGATCTCACATCGCACACGTTTGTTTTTCCTTGTAGCAGTTTTCTTAGTGTGTGATCATAAATGGTGTTTGCAATGCAACTAGTAGTACCAGCATATCCATGAAGCAGATATATTCAAGACTGCTTGCAAAAATACCAACAAAACTCAATTATTTTTATTATACATTTCATACACCACATGTATACATGTATTTCGACATAGATTGAATTCCTAACAATACAAATGATAGATCTGCTAAAATATTTAGATTATCTTGGTAACGTCTTTGCTCCATGATTAGTTCAGTGAATAGGTATGCATGCAACGGACTCTGTGTTGGAAAAAGGAGACAATCTTGCCATAGGTAGATCCATTTTTGTGTGGAAATGCATCTAATGTGTTTACGTAGAAATATGAAAGTGAATCAGTGCCATGCTAAAGAAAACTAGATCAATTTGTTGCTTAATAATAGATACTTACTTGCAATCCTTATGTCAAGGGGTGAAACCCATATGCGTGCATTCCCATTGGGCCTATTTTGGAGAAAGTTCTTTACTTTGTAAAGTTCAAGACATAAGACGAGAAAACTGCAGAAATAGTCATTGCCTTTAGAATATAAACATAGATAAGTAAAAATTAAAAAAATGCTAGTTCCAGTGATTTATGTTCTTACTTTCCACTTGTAATGCACTTGCTGCTTTCAAATTATTATGTAGTGCCACCAAAGTATCATCCCTATTATAAGACGATGGCCATAGTTAAATACTTAAAGGTATTGAAAATCTAGTAAAATATAAATCTAACATCAAGTCAATTGTGCTAGTGTTATGCTTACACATGGAAGATCTAAACATATATACCAGTTCTAACAATATTCTAATGATCCATCCTTCCTAACTGTGCTAATGAGTATACGGACCGACGACACCAAGCCTAACATAATATTATAATAGGTCTGGCCTTGCTAACCATTCTTACATTTGAGATTTGTATTATATTCTAGTGGATTCGATCTTGATAATAGTGTTTACATAGCAGATATGTGTTATATATAAGTAAAAAATGCATGCTAACAACATATACCTTCGGGGAAGTATCGCGTATTCACATCAGAGCTAGCAAAGATGAGGAAGCTTGATCGTCCTTCTCAGCGGCACCACCAGCCTACGACCGCGTGGATCGGTACGAAACCATGGCAAACAAGCTGCCGGCGAGGACATCCTCATTTGAGCGCGTCAAGGGAGGTGGTGAAGGTAGTGAGACAGATCAGAGTCCCCTATTGGTCCTAAAGAGGGTTGTCGCAGCTGTCGGCTGCAGTGAGACCGGACGGGAATCCTGGTGGTCCTTATATAAGAGAAAAACTATGGTAGCATTGTGCTAGATGGGCACTTATGAGCCTAATTTTCCACATGATCGAAAGTGCAAAAATTGTGTGCGCTAATGTCTTTCGACATACCCTTATCATTGAATAATCTTCTGCAATAAAACAAGATGGTCTACGATAAAACAGGAAGGACCATGACTATTGCACATGATTTTACACAAAACATCATATGCGAATTTTACATGAAACACACGCTTTGTGCATGATTGAACGTATGATTTATTGAACAACGAGACACACACTAGTAGAATTTAAAGGGCCATTAGACTCGGTTGGGAATGGCCTTTAGTCCCAATTTTTCCAACCTGGACTACAGAATCAGAACTAAAGGCCCCCCCCCCCCCCCCTTTAGTCCCGGTTGGCCACAAACCGGGACTAAATGTCCTCCACATGACCCGGTCGTGTGCTAGGGCTGGAGGACCCTTTAGTCCCGGTTGGGACTAAAGGTCCGGTTGAAGTTTTAAAATATTTTTGAATTTATTTCTCAGATTTTTTGAATTTCCCTATTTTCAGATTATTGAATTGTTTGACAATTTAATCTCTAATCTCTAATCTCTAATCACCCCTATTCTCATGTCAAAGTACATAATCGTGGTCAAACTTTCCGGTCGGTCACCCATCCTCACACTACTCCACCCTTAGCAGGCTTAACTTCTTCGTTCCTTGAAATTAGCTTCCAGGACTACGCTCATAACTTACTGATAATAGTATGCTATCAATTCTATTAACCTTTAGACTTTGATAGCACATAATTTTATTTAATTGAATTCCAAATAATTTTAAAAATAAGCAACAATAAATTCCAAATAATCTTTTTGCATAATTCAAAAAAATTCAAAAAAAACTCCCAAAAAACTAAATGGATTCAAAAATTCCAAAATAATATAAAACTTTAAAATAATTAAAAATGAAATATATAACAAAAGAAATTTAAATTTTTCAAAAATCATTTTTTCTCATTTTTCCTGAAATAAACCTAAAATCTTCCGGCTTTCATATTTTCCTTTTGAATATTGAGAAACAAGATTTTGTGCAAACCGCCTATGGCCTTTAAAATCAGATGTAACTTTTTGCATAGATAGTTTTTCATATATTAAACATTTTTTATGAGTTTGTACACAAAAGTTATAGCCATTTTAATTTAGAACAACCATTTTTTATATTAAAAAAATAAATTTTCAAATTTTCCCTAAAAGTTGGTTGCGTGAGGTACATGCATGTCAAAGGATTTGGAAATTTTTAGTTTTATCATTTTTTTATTTGTTTAGATGTTTTTTCTTAACGAGGGGGGTGGGGTAGGCAGGAGAGGAAAAAATGGGCATCTACATTTAGTCCGGGTTGGTATCTCCAACCGGGACTAAAGGTCTATTTTTATTCCCGGTTGGATACACCAACGGGGACTAAAGGTCACTACCCCTTTAGTCTTGGTTAGTGTCTCCAACCGGGACTAAAGCTAGAGAGAGCCCGTAGTTGTTGGAACCGGGACTAATAGGAGCATTAGTCCTGGATCCAAACACAACCAAGACTAAAGCTCATATGAGCTCTAGACGAAAGGCCCTTTTCTACTAGTGACACTATATCTTACCTTGTTTTTTATTTCTTTCTCTATGTAACCGTAATATTCTGTCTCAGAAATTCTACTTCAAAAATAGTTAATAATATTTATATTTGGGCATAGGATGGAAGGGCACCAAATAATCAAATATAGTTACTGTTTTTTATTACAAAAGACTGTTAATAGTATTTCCGAATCATCCTGAAGCAACTCAAATTAAACCTGGTGCCCTTCCAGTTGCAAAAAGACCACTAACTTCACATTACATACATATATAGGGCCTAATTAATAAAACTTAAATAACTAAATACTAAATGTCCAACTCGTATATGGAGGAGATGTCCATGACATTGTCTACGGCGCTATTGTTGTCGCCTGATCTGCTTGATGCCTCTACGGCATTGAGCGATGCACCCTCACTAGACCATGAAGCATCGGCTTCGTCGGTAGAAGGTTTGTTGTAGCCTGACATCATGGCCAATGCATGAGCTTCTTAGGAGGCCTTGCGCCTTGCCGCAGCGGTCATCCAAATCTTAGGAATCTCATCAAACCTTCTCACGGGAAACTACAAACGGCTGCTCCATATCTTTCTTCTTGGCCCTTAGCCTTGTACGCGAGACTAGAAGGAGTCCTCCACCACGTGATGCACCTCTTATTCCTCACACCACATCGATGCGATGGACAACTCCATCACCCTATGCTCCTCCAAGTCCTCCTCCTGCATCTCCTCTAGCTCCTTCTTCAACGTCGTGACATGACTGTGATCCTCATCCACTAGAGCACCCCCACCTCCGAATCAAACCCTGTGATCTTAATTATGCAGCCTACAACACCAGGCGACGGTGAAAGTGAGGAATGGTCTTTATCAAAATCAGACAGCGCAAGGTGGATGTATCCGAGAGTAATTCTAAGGGAGGCATTGTGTCAATGTCGTCGGTAGGAAGATAATGCAAGGAAATTTCTAGTATGAACTAAAACTTCCAACAGTGTGAACATTTTTAGATTTTGCATTCTCATAAAATTGTTGAAACAAAAAACATTGAAATTTTTTGCGAACTATTTGTGCCATAAAGCTTGTACGTCGTATTGCAACAGGGAGAAACAATTGATTTTTTTAAGTATCACCGAATATACACCTACGTTTGGTCATCCAAAAAGATGTGCATTATGCCACAACATCGCACACGGCTGTATTTTTTGAACCTTGTGCTTTAGATTTTGTTACGTCTCATTCAACTTTTTCATCTATGATGGTCCCATAAAGGATCCCACCTAGTCCTCTGGCACACGGTCTAAAGTTTGTCCCGTTACAGATGTACCACACCAAACGCAAATACGACATTCCTTGTGCGATGGGGGGCATTAAAATGGCTGATCTGTACTAGTGCAACAATGTTGTCTTTTTGCAAATCTTGGAAACCAACAACAATCTATCTACTATATACTAAAAGCACAATACATGGTTTGTAAAACAGAGACATCACGTTTATCCACATAGTCCAAAAATATATGCTATGTTGATTTTAGTTTTAACGGCTAAGATTAAAAGAAAATAAGACGTTACGTATAAGTAAATGTGTACATATAGGTAGCTGACACGTATAACCACATAAAAGAAAACTGATGGCTAAAATCGGCCCGTAGCTGGACTTATAGGAAATCAATGAAACAGAGTCTTGGTCCTACACGGTAGTTTTGTTTGGGTACATTTTCTCCATATGAAACGGGATTCCATGTGCTGCTAGGAGCCTTCATCCAGCAAAACGAAAAAAAAAAATCAAAGTACGTGTGGTCTGTACATCATCCCTTCTGCCAAAGATATTAACGTGTCAATACCTATGAATTGAACGCTAGGCATAGCAGTTTATTTAGGAAAAAAAAATGCGTACACAAGCTAGCAAGTGCCAAGGTAAATATGTGATACGATATAACGATGCTACCGAAGAGTGTTAATCACAGTTTAGAAAAATGTTGTGGTGCAAAAGGGAATCTAAAATATTTTATGTGAGAGGTCATGCAGCAAATTGATGACAATTTATTACTCTCTCCGTCCAAAATTACCGTGCATTCTAGGTTTAGTGAAAGTTAAATTTTATAAAGTTTAACTATTCGTACAACAAAAATATAAACATTTACATATAAAATACATATCATTGGAATTGGAATTATCAAAAAAAAATCATGTTATATGTATTTGATATTATAAAATTTGATATTTTTATCAATATGTTTGGTCACATTTTATTAAATTTTACTTTGGCTAAAGACCGTTTGCAGGGTAATTATGGACAATGATAATGTATATACTAAAAGCACAATATAGGGTTATATTTTTGAGAAACCATGTTAATCTACATTTTAAGGATTATTTTTAATTGTGGCATCTAAAATTTGTGGTTACGATTTAAGCAAATAATGTATTGTTATTATGATAGTACTGAAATTATTTGTTATCCACGAATTCTTTTTTGCCTTCAACATGTTAAATGAAAGTATGGGTCATCCAAGTCAGCGTAGTAATTCTTACATGATACTCCCTCCATACCGGATTACAGGACAATTATACATTTGAAGATAAACTTTGATCACTACTTTTAGTCAAAAAATTGTGAGATATTTGATATAAAAATTATACCATTGGACTCATATTCATGTCTGCGAGACAACATAACACCTACTAGATTAAAGAGCAGAGGATAGCACGAATAAAGTAAAGATATATAGAACAACATTACCTACATTTTAAGATAAATAGAATTCTATAATATGTGGCAAGGTAGTTATATGGCTTCTACGGATCCTATGATTGACAAATATAGGAACCTTGAAATTTTTGAACACATGAAAATTGTAGACATAGTTGTTTGGATGACTAAGTCTGACAAAATCATACTGCATGTTTAAATTCCCTTGGAATTAGGAATCTGTCGCATATAAATTTTTGAAGAAGTATTCTTGACTTCTTGTAATAGAAAGGCAATCCATAGGAAGAACCTAAGCATTGGAATCCTACAAAAATCATTTGAAATTTCTACAATCAGAAGAAAGCCTAAAATGTAAAAACTACTCACCACAAATTAATTAGAAAATTTACAATATTTCCTGGACAGGTATATTTTGCCGGACATGATGCTTGTGGAAGCTATAGAATTCCATGTTTCTCTTATTTATAACACCAAAAATTTATATTTCATAAATGCATTTAACAAGGTAATTATGATGGCCTCACATTTGCGAGGGCCATCTTGCTAGTTCTTGGAAAATCAAAAGGAACAAGCGTCTAAAACACAAATAGATTTCAAGCAAAAAATACGATCTAGTTCAAGAACACACGAAGGATCTTAAGCAAATCAGATATTAGATGTCAACAAGATGTACACAACATAGGTGAAAAGATGTTTGTTTTAGGACCAATATGGGCAAAATCTTCAATATGTTCACACGTCAACACTTTACATCTAAAGAGATCAGTCGTTCTAATATGTCCATCACTAAACCATGAGAATTATCAATCACATATACCTCACCATCAGCTGCTCCATAGGGAACTCCACAAGGTGCGCACACACCATGTAGGCACCACTTCTCTAGAATCCTCAACCCCATCTTTTTGAGGTGCTTTGGTTACAAAGCGAGAGTGAAATGAGACTCAAGATTAAAGTGCAACATCATAAAGGACAAAGAAAAAGTAAAGTGTCAAGACACTCTTCTTATTTGAACATAATGTCCATGATGTTGTGTGACTTCGATACTCCGGCGACATGCCTAAATTTTGTTCTGTAATGCATGTATCGCTTTTGATGCATCACTCTTTTGGTGAAATTGTGTTTCTTCATGCATAGCATATGCACCCCAAAGGTTTCAGGATATGGGGGCTCCTCATGTCCTTAAGCTTTGAGCATTTGCATTCAAATGCAAATTTCAAATAGTACACTCCAATTTTCAAGTGGCAGACATGCTGGGCCGAAGTAGCACCTTGACGGAGCAATATCCGGTCAGTGTTGAGCTGGATAGAATAGGGGGCAATGGGATAGGGATGTAGGAGCAGACATGTCGATTGGAAGCCACGTGTTGTACGCCCGCGAGCTCATGGCCACCCCTCTGTTGGGAAATGGAACATGGGTCAGTTTGGAAGGCTACTGGCATCATGAGGTGGCACCAGGGGTAGCAGGGTCTAAGTGGATGAACCCTATCTACCTACAGAAACAAGATGGTCGTCCGGTTCGGGCATCACATAGGAGAAAGTGTCTCATTGTGTCAACAGAATGACGTATGATACCATCATCATGGATTTGAACTTAATAGTATATATATATATATATATATATATATATATATATGCAAAATAGCCTGCTACCACCGGTGGTAGCTATGCACCCATCATCCACCATTAGATTCTCTATAGGGAGCATGTGATTTTCTACCAGGAGCACAAGAGTTAACAGACGGAAGCGACGGTGTTTGCATGCATATTTCTATCTCTCACCACCTCAACACACCACCTCAACACACCACACCAACACACCACACCATGCAACCTATTGGATTATCCACCCCAACTAACCACACACACACACACCTACTACACCATCCACTCAACCTATCCATCCAAAGCCACCACACCGTGGAACCATGCAAACAAATCATCTAATCTCACCACTCAAATTGTGTACTCATAGCTGTCGTATCCTTTTCTATTTAGCATTTCCCTGATACATAATCGGATTCATACCATAGCTCACTAGGACGAACACCTTGATCCATAAAAATCAGCGGTTAATTGATTTGTTGATTTTGAGAGCGCCGCTACTTAATCAAGTAGAGCTCATTTCATAAATGTCTTTTTTCTCTCGATAGGATTTATGAACTTATTTTAATTAGTTCTTACCCTCCGTCGCATTTTTGTTTGTTCTTTGAGCTTCTTCACCGTTAGAGTTTTTTCCCGAATGATTAGGGTCCGCGCATTTTTATTTGTTCTTTTAGTTTTTTCACTGTTAGGAGGGAAAAGGAAGACCATAACATTCGCGCCAACAAAAAAATCCCGCCAAAACCACACGTATGGCTAGGCAAGACGGCTACATCACATGGCATGTCTAGGTGGTTAGTGTGTTTGGAGAGTGTGCATGGCAACTAGGTGTGGCATTCCCAAAATCACCACCTTGATCGGTTAGGAAATCATACAAGGCAACTCTGCAGGTTACTTGGTTAGTAAAGTGTGCATGGCAACTAGGAATGGCATGCCTTAAATCACCACCTCCTCTAGCCATACACGGTTGCCATCCTAGGTAGATATTCAAGAGTGTGCATGGCAACTACGCATGGCAACTAGGCATGGTATGTCTAAAATCACCACATGCTCTAGCCATCCACAGTTGCCATGCTAGGTAGCCATTCAAGAGTACCATGTGCATGCAACAAACGGAGGAATTTCATCCGTTATCATCGTCATCTCCTGCTCTCTACATCGCATGCGGAGGAATACCATGCTCACATAATCCAAGGACTATGCATGCATGCATAGCTACCACCGGTGGTAGCAAATCCGCGTTGATATATATATATATATATATCAATCTTTTGCGCTGACTATAGTGCCACCTATTCGAAACTACATCATATTTCCCATTTGCAATGAAGTGAGGGGAGCAAATCTAGGTATTCAAGGGTCCATAAAATTGTGTATTGGGGTTCAAGTCTAGAGACAAGACATTCACGATTTTTCTATTCTAAAGATCATGTGTTAACATATAAGATTAGTGTAGTTGTACCGATATTGTATAAACCAAGATATTAGATTACATGTTGTATTGTACCCTACGGTGCCTCTGTGTACTCTCAGTTAATAAACATATAGAACCATTAGCCTCTGGTACTATTGAGTACACAAGATAGCCCACAAACCTATCGCATCTGAGTATTTTATTATGGTAGTAGGGCCTCCTATTATGTGGCCTCGACTCTCTTTGTACCTTGTCCTCCTTGAGTAGTGAGCCAATTGATGATATGGTGTCGCTTGTTCCTTGACCGGTTTGAATTATTCGACCATCGAGAGCTCTTTCTTCTCATAGTATTGAGTGGCCTCGACTCTGACTACAACATGCTTACCTCCTCCTAGGCGGGCTCTCTTGGCAAGATGTACTCGCACCTTCAGTCATCTGAAAATACTCTGGAGCAGCAGAACCTTGTGTTCCATGGAAATCCGTCGGCCAATTACAGTTTTAGAGAACATGATGACAACCACAGCGGTTGGCACGGTGACCGTGTGCCAATGGCAGGAATCACGATCAGCAAAGAGGTGGCATCTGTGGACCATACCACAATAATGGCGACAATGACCATGAGTGTTGCTGCTATGGTCAAGTGGGGACACCTTGCGCTAAAGTGTTAGTGCCACTTTGATCAGACTTTCCAGAGCAATGACAATAACACAACTACCTTTCGGAGTACTCTAATGCCACCTATGAGGTTCGTGCCAACCCATATATGGACTTAGGAGCTAAAGATCACATCAGGAGTGATATCGGACGCATCAGCTTCGGAAATGAGTACAAAGGAAAGGACCAAGTGTCATCGGCTTAGGGATCAAGTATGTATATTAGCCATAGTCAATCCATAATTCGTACTCATTCCCATGATCTTTGTCTCAAGAATGTCCTTCATGTTCCTAGTGCTGCTAAAAACCTTCTTTTACTTCATCATTTCACTTATAATAATCATGCATTCTTAGAACTTTACCCTAGATATTTTTCTAGCTAAGAATAAGGCAATGATCAGGAGAACTCCTCTACGAGGGGCGCATATAGGGTTTTCTATATCCTATCCCACCAATAAAACTTTAGTCATCAGCACCTTGTTAAGGTCTTGCAGTCACATCCAGCAGTACTTCCTCATAGACATGGCATAGTCGATTGTGCCATCCAGCTTTTCCAGTGGATCAAGAAAGTCTTCGTTGCAATAATCATCATTTTATCAGCATAAAAAATAAAGTTTCAATTTTTATGCATGTCAAATTGTCAATAGGCAAAGAGTCACCAGTTACCATTTCCTTGTTCCAATATGGTGTCATCTAGTCATCTTGAACTTTTTTATTCTAATGATTGGGAGCGGCTCCTAAATATGTTGGAGGGTTTTATTATTATTTAAGGTTTATTGATAAGTATAGTAATTCACTTGGATCTATCTCATTAATCATAAGTCTAAGGTGTTTAAGTATTTTGCACAATTTCACACACATGTTGAATGTCTTCCCAATAGGTAGATAACTACAATGCGTAAACCATCTCTAGTGGAGAGTATTATAAATCTTAACACATTCTTAACAAAGATGGGAATTTACCATCATGTCTCATGCCCACACTCAAAAGTGCAGTGATTCTGCTAAACAAAAACATCATGATGTTGTGAAGTTTTACTTGATCTTGTTACACATTTGCACATGCCTGTTATATTCTAGGATTATGCTTTCTCATCTCGATTTTTATTATCAATTCGTATTCCTCGAAAAATCAGTGACATGTCTACAACTAGTGAATGCTTGATAGAAAAAATCCAAGCTACTCCTTTATTACGACAATCGGGTGCGCATTTTGCCCTAATTTACGTCCTTAGAATGCTCACAAAATTCAGTTTTGTTTTAATGTTTGTTGGGTATAGTTCACTTGATAAAGGATATAACTATCTTTATATATCCATTAGTACGGTCTACGTTTCTTGTAATGTTGTTTACAACGAGTCCATTTTTCCTTCTCCAAATACATGACCCCCAGTTCTGGTCTTGCCCACGGGCAACTATTCTTTAACCTTCCTCGAGTACAAGTGACAACATTGATCATGTGACTAAAGTATTTCGTAAATCATTTAATTCTCCTACCTAGGATGTTTTTTCCCATGTTAAGGGACCAGAAGGACCTCATGCACGCATGTATGTTGTGGTTCTCAAGGAAAATCATCATGTAGATGCGCCAACAGCATCGGGTGACTCGCCCTAGGATTTCTTCTTTACCGCGAAGTCTTCTTATGTGTCATCTAGAGCTTGGGGGAGCGCCTTTACATGTCTGCCAAGTAGCCTCGCGTGATTCGTGCACTCAGGTCCTATCTCGCCATCCCCGACTATGTCGAGCCCGTTCTCGTCCGCATTTTGTGATGTGTATCCCTCCATGTCGTGTGCCCTCTTGAGCGATGTGCGGGTCCCCACTTACCCGATTAACACTGATGAGGCCTATCCATCGTCATCGTCCTGTTAAAGTTGCCACCATTATGTCTTGTTCTTTCTATTGATGTTTACAAGAATGTTTATACGAGTCATCCTCCTTGCTTTGAGGAATCTTGATATCCTCATTATGTTTGCAAACTTGATAAAGATTTATATGGGGCTCCTAGGGTGTGGTACTCTCAATTGAGCTGGAACTTGCAACAACTTGGTTTATTTCCGTCTCGGGGTGATATATCTCTTTGTATTCATCGAGGAGCACATACAGTCTCTGTTGTTATTTATGTGGATGATATTATTATTATCGGATCCTTTCCTGATGTAGTGGTTACCCATTTGTTAGCTTTATAGTCTGAGTTTGCTCTAAAGGATATTGGCCCTCTTCACTATTCACTAGTACACGGGTAAAAAACCCCATCGGCAAAATAAAATGTCTATGTTTTCTGAACCCGGTGGTTGATGTGAACGCCTTGATATCTACACACGCGTCTGTTCTTATAGACAGTGTTGGGCCTCCAAGTGCAGAGGTTTGTAGAACAGCAGCAAGTTTCCCTTAAGTGGATCACCCAAGGTTTATCGATCTCAGGGAGGAGGAGGTCAAAGCTATCCCTCTCAAGCAACCCCGCAATTACGATACAAGAAGTCTCTTGTGTCCCCAACACACACAATACACTTGTCAGATGTATAGGTGCACTAGTTCGGCGAAGAGATAGTGAAATACAAGTAATATGGATGATTATAAGTAGTAAATGCAATCAGAAATAAATATCGCTGCGAGCAAACATGTAACAAACTGAATGTAAACCGTGTTCAATGCTCGGAAACAAGGCCTAGGGATCATACTTTCACTAGTGGACACTCTCAACAAAGATAACATAATGAACACATAAATACCATCTTCACTATACTACTCTAAACTATTCTCCAATGGATAACGAACACTAATCATGTGTAGGGCTACGAAGCACTCCTCAAAGTTTGCATTTCCCCAAACTAGATTGCCCCATTCTATCACCTTGAGCACACTAGATGGTTCCAACAAACACCAACAATTCATAGAGACACTAGCCAAAGAGACACAAATAATGCGCACACTGTCGTCCTTCACATCATGGTACAAGGTGTCTCCGGAGATTACAATAATAAAGCACTGGAGTAGCATAATATATGAAGAATAACATCTACCAATTCAACTAGATAAAAATCTCACGATCATATAAAGATCACATCATGAGAGAGAGAGAGATGAACCACATAGCTACCAGTAGAGCCCTCAGCCCCGGGGGAGAGCTACTCTCTCCTCATCATGGGAGACAACAACGTCGATGGAGATGGCGGTGAAGTCGATGGAGATGGCTCTGGGGGCACTTCCCCATCCCGGCAGGGTGCCGGAATAGAGACTTCTGTCCCCCGAAATTCGTTGGTGGCGGCAGCGGAGCTGCAGAACTCTTTCTCGAAAAACACCAATAGATCTAGGGTTCGGGCTTCGGAAGGCTTAATATAGGCCGAGAGGCGGCATTAGAGGTGGACCAGGGCCCCCACACCGTGTGGTGGCGCGGGCCAGGGGGCACGCCACCCCTTGGTGTGGTTGGTCCCTGACCCCCCTTCGGCTCTCCTTCGGTCTTTGTCTCGTGTCCGGGAAAAATAGGAGGTTCGACTTTTGTTTCGTCCAATTCCGAGAATATTTCCTGTGTAGCTTTTGTGAAACACAAAAACAGCAGAAAACAGGGAACTGGCACTGTGGCATCTCGTTAATAGGTTAGTTCTAGAAAATGCCTAAAAACGCCATGAAGTGTAACAAAACACAAAGCAAATGGTGCATAAACAGGCTTGGAGCATCAAAAATTATAGAGACATTTGAGACGTATCAAGCATCCCCAAGCTTAACTCCTGCTCATCCTCGAGTAGGTAAATGATAACAAAACAATAATTTTTGAGGTGACATGCACCAACACAATCTTGATCAACGATGTAAAGCATTGAGTGCTGAGATCAAAGTACTCAAAACATGGTCATAAACGAGATAATCTTGACAATAAAACTTAGCAACCATGTTATAACATGAAAAATAACACAAACAAAAGATCATGAGTAATAATGCATTGAAAGTCAAGTGTGTGTTTCAACCATATAGAAAAACATAGCAAAGTGGTTTTCAGCTTGTCCTTCATGGAGTAGCAAAACATAAATGCATAAGACACCTTCAAGTTTAAGAGGGCGACTAGATACAAATAATTTAAGAACAAGCAAGACCAAAATCATGAATCAATCAATAATAAATTTTGGGACTATGTATATTAAACTCAGAATGACAACTATGCTCTCTTAGACGGTGCATAAAGGTAGAAGGTGGAGACTCAGCATAAAAGTAAAAGAAAGGCCCTTCATAGAGGGAAGCAGTGATTGCAAGTTTTATAAACCTCTAAAAATTATGATACTTACTAGCTTTGAGCTCTCATTGCCCCCATCATAGGCATCTTGAGTGGTTAAGGTTAATGCGAGTACAATTACAAAGCATATGCTTAACAAATCATAATTTGAAAATCTCGTGTCCCGTGAAGTACGAATACCCAAACCTCATGCTACTCGACTTAGGTCCCAAGCAAGTTCTTGTCGTTGTAAGCATACATGTATCATCGAGAACACCAATGGGGTACCTCTTGCCTGATGACATGGAACAAGCCCACATCAAAATGACAAGACAAACCGACAATGAACACCTCGACATCTCTTTTATTTACCATTGGTATAGCTTTTTATTGTGAGATGTGTCGTCGAATGTCCACTATGGGCATGCTGTAAATTTCCACCATGAATGATGCATGGCTTAGATTAATGGCTCAGGTGTTTCTCTAACACATATACAAACTCCATGAGATCACAAGTTTCCAACTTATTTCACATCATGAGTATCGATAAACAAAAGATCACGATATCAACTAAATGAGAGAAAGTGTAATGTTGAAAGCTTGCCCCATGATGGCATGGCTGGGATAATTTCCAACTTACAACTTGCAAGCATAACGTCAACATAAGAGAGCCACAATGGTCAAAATTATTAAAGGCAGAAAAGTAAAGTGTGTCGTCAGGTTCGTGAGAGCATTACTGACTAATTTTCACATAACACAAAATGTTTAATTTGAAGGATAGATAAAAGCAAGACGAATATGCTTGGAATAGCAAATTGCTAATAGGTAGATATGGTGGACACACCGGAAAACTTTGGTTTTTGGGAGTTGGATGCACGAGAAGTATTCCCTCTCAGTACAAAATGAAGGCTAGCAAAAGACTGGGAGCGACCAACTAAGAGAGCAATAACGGCCATAATTATGCATAGCGACAAAACATCATTAACCGAAGCATAAAGTGGTATCACAAGTAAAAAACCAAATGATCATAGAGGCTTATGGCAACTTTTTAAAGTCAAACGTTGTAAGCATGCGCCAAGTCAACCCAAATAAAGCATCAAAGGAGAAAACCACAATAATATGCTCCCATATAATAAAAACAATGCATGATTCTTTCAAAGGCACATTAAGCAATCTCAGTCATTTGAGACAAGTCATGCTACAGCAAAAACCACTAAGAATACTATCAAAATGACATCAAGCATGACATGCAAAAGTCTAAGCCACAGTCTAAACAAGCTCCCATTTGTGCCACTATAGTCATGAAACTTTTTTCTCTTTCCAACACCATTCAAACCCTTTTTATAACCACTCTTTTGAGATGAAAACCAACATAGACCAGTGGTATAAATACACCTTGATACAAAGATATAACAAGATCTGAACAAAAATCAAGGCGAAAACGGAAGCTAAACGCAGTACCGGAAAAAGAGAACACTCGTTGAACGATAAGAGTGAAAACTGGAGTGTTCTTGGCAATGAAAATAGAGCGTGTCTCTCTCCAAAACAAACATGATGTGATCCAACCATTTATTGCAGCAAACAAAACAAAAGAAAACTGAGAGCAAAAGTAAAGACGCTCCAAAAAAACGCATAGAATACAAAGCAATAAAAAAATATAGTGTCTTGAAAGGTGACCTGATTTTTGCCGATGAAGAAGGGGTGCCTCGGGGCATCCCCAAGCTTTGACGCTTGTACTTCTTGGATATTTCTTGGGGTGACATGGGCATACCCAAGCTTGAGCTTTTGTCCATACTTCATCTCATCTCATCACTCTCCTTTCCCTACACTTGAAAACTTCCTTCATACAAAACTTCACACAATTCTATTAGCAACATTAGTGTAAGCATAATAGTAAATCTAATCTTTGGGTTCAGTTTCAAACTCAAATATACCACCCATTAAAGCATAAGCTACTGTAGCAAATTCCTCAAAAGTTCCGTGATCAAAAGAACTAAAAAAGAAAGCGATCGAGAGGCAAACACGAATAGTGGCAGAAATCTGTCAAAACAGAACGGCTGACAAAGATCAATTTTTCCGAGGACCATTGGTTGCTCAAATAGAAAAGTGAAAAACTAATAAAAGTTTGGAAATAACCTGGGGCATGTGCACAAGAAATCGCAGATTAAAAATATATTCTCAGAATTTTCACGAATATTTACGGTGCAGCACAGAAATCTGTTTCCGGACAGCAACTTCCCTAAATCTTACCTTCCTCCAATTAGAGGTTTTTCTTGGCACAAACACAAAATAAAAATGATAAGGAGAGGTCATTACAGTAGTAATAACTTCCAAAACTCAACAAAAAGAAAAATTACTGAAAAGAAAACATTGGGTTATCTCCCAAGAGTGCTTTTCTTTAACTCCTTTGAGCTAGGCGCAGTAATTTGAGAAGATGCTCACATAAGTACCAGAAAGAACTTGAAGCAAGAGATAGCATTAAAAAGCAAATACGAAACAAATTTAAATCTAAACCACTTCCTATGAAAAAGAGTCTTGTAAAGAGACAAGTCATGAAAGCACACAGCAACAAGCATAGGAAGGCAAAACAAGTGCAATTTCAAGAATTCCAATAAAAAGAGGGGAAACTTAATATTATTGAGATGCATAAAACCATGTTTTCCTCTCTCATAATAACTTACAGTAGCATCATGAATAGAATTAACAATATAACTATCACATAAAACATTCTTATCATGAGCCATATGCATAAAAGAATTAATACTCCCCACCTGAACATAGTCATTCTTAGCAACCGTAGTAGGAGCAAATTCAACAAAATAGCTATCTTCCGGAGTGCGTTTCGCAAACACATCATCATTGGAAGAAACATGGATAGCACTAATAGAACAACAAGTACTAACCTCATAATTTTCAGAATTGGTACTAAAAAGATTTTCACTATCAAAATTAATATGTTTTTCCCAATCATGATCACTACTATAGGTAATAGGCATAGGAACATCATCGAGTTCAGACTCATCAAAAACTATAATAGGAGCAACATGCTTAGGGGAAGATACTGCTTCCTCTCTCCTTTTACTCCTCTTCTTCTTCTGCTCTTCTTTAGGAGGGAGAGGCTTGAAAGGAAGGTTCTCCACATACCCTGGTTTAATGACAGAAATGATAGAAGAAACTTTGGAGGATTCCTCCTTCTCATTAATAAGAACAAGACACATATTAGTCCTGTCATATTTTGGTAAAGAATCAACTTTTATAACATTTTGTATGTAAGTATTTGCGAGGCAATCTTTAACACAATAAAGATGACAACCATGCAGGATGCTATTAATATTAAAAGCACTCATATCTACCAAAGAAGTTTTTCTCGATAACTCTTCACACCCCAAAAATAAAGTAAGCTCATCATGCTGATTGGGAGTGATCATGTCATCACAATACAAACTTGCAGTACTCATAGGATTAGAAAGGCTACTATCATGGCCTGAGCATTGAAAATTAAAATGACCCACTTTATAGCAAAGTTCACAAATAAAAGGATAGAGGGCACAAACTTTTCACCAAGCTTATTTAGAGCCCTGTCCCACATTCTAGTTTCTTCATTCCTGTGGTGGATACAATAATCCTCTTTGATGTGATTCTGTTCGCAAGGTCTAAGTGCTCCACAAAAATTTACATGCTTATAAGAAATAATACTTTCAGAAGTTTGAGCATGTTTATTGCAATCATCAATAACAATATCACTTTCTATGCAAGTGTCTTTAAAAGGTTCATGATACATATCCCAATTTCCTTTGGGAACATTAATATGAGAAGCAAAGTCTCTAAAGCAATCAACCATAATTTGAGGATCAAGACCATATTTAGCACTAAGCTCTTGAAAATCACCAGTTTCAGCGAAAGACTTAATGCAATCATACTCATAATTTATACCTGATCATTTATCTTTGTCACTATCCCAATCTTCAATATTACTTTGAATTGTTTCAAGCAGATCCCACTTAGCGTCAACCTCCTTGATTGTGAAGGATCCCTCAAAACAGGCATCTAGATAGTCCTTGTAATTTCCTGAAAGCCTTGCAAAAAATTATTAATAACAATATTACGGGGAAGATCATGAATGGGACATTTGAGCACTAGTGACTTCAATCTTCCCCACGCTTGGGAAATGCTTTCTCCATCATGAGGATAAAAATAATATATATAATTCCTATCTTTATGAATCTCACTAGAAGGATAGAATTTAGAATAAAAGAGAGGTACAATTTCCTCCCAGCCAATAGATCGGTCATCCTTCAACATCTTATACCATTCCGCAGCTCTGCCCTTTAGTGATAAAGAGAATAGCTTCCTCTTAACTTCACTTGTAGAAATACCTGCACACTTGAATAACTCGCATAATTCATGTATAAAGAGCAAATGATCACTAGGATGGACAGTTCCATCTCCTAAATAGCAGTTATTCATAGCACGTTCAACAATTTTCATAGGTAGTTTAAAGGAATGAGGATCACGAGCATCATTAGAACTATCGCATATGGGAGATAAAATATCATCAGAGCAAATTTTCTCCACTAAAGCTGGGAAACTAAAAATATCATGCTTATCAAAACTAGCTTCCCCAAGCTTAGACTTTTCTGTAGCATTGGCAATAACGGTGTTCAAAGAATTCATACAAATAACATTGCTATTAGCATGCGAATAAAGCTCCAAAGGTTTTTCAATTTTCTCTTCAAACACATCACGTCCTAACTCAGGAAAAATACTATAAAACTCTTTGTTTTCCATTAAGCCTAACTAGTGAAAATAAAAAAATAAACAAAAAGATATAATTGCAGAATCTAAAGGAAATAACTTCGAGCACCCACACACGAGGATGCGAGTACCTTTTACCTTACCTCCCCGGCAACAGCGCCAGAAAAGAGCTTGATATCTACGCACGCGTCTGTTCTTGTAGACGGTGTTGGGCCTCCAAGTGCAGAGGTTTGTAGAACAGCAGCAAGTTTCCCTTAAGTGGATCACCCAAGGTTTATCGATCTCAGGGAGGTGGAGGTCAAAGCTACCCTCTTAAGCAACCCTACAATTACGATACAAGAAGTCTCTTGTGTCCCCAACACACCCAATACACTTGTCAGATGTATAGGTGCACTAGTTCGGCGAAGAGATAGTGAAATATAAGTAATATGGATGATTATAAGTAGTAAATGCAATCTGAAATAAATATTGCTGCGAGCAAACATGTAACAAACTGAATGTAAATGGTGTTCAATGCTTGGAAACAAGGCCTAGGGATCATACTTTCACTAGTGAACATTCTCAACAAAGATAACATAATTGAACACATAAATACCATCTTCACTATACTACTCTAAACTATTCTCCAATGGATAACGAACACTAATCATGTATAGGGCTACGAAGCACTCCTCAAAGTTCGCATTTCCCCAAACTAGATTGCCCCACACTATCACCTTGAGCGCACTAGATGGTTCCAACAAACACCAACAATTCATAGAGACACTAGCCAAAGAGACACACATAATGCGCACACTGTCATCCTTCGCATCATGGTACAAGGTGTCTCCGGAGATTACAATAATAAAGCACTGGAGTAGCATAATATATGAAGAATAGCATCTACCAATTCAAATAGATACAAAGCTCACGATCACATAAAGATCATATCATGGGAGAGAGAGATGAACCACATAGCTACCAGTAGAGCCCTCAGCCCCGGGGGAGAACTACTCAATCCTCATCATGGGAGATAGCAACGTCGATGGAGATGGCGGTGAAGTCGATGGACACGGCGGTGGAGGTGATGGAGTCGATGGAGATGGCTCCGGGGGCACTTCCCCATCCCGACAGGCTGCCGTAATAGAGACTTCTGTGCCCCGAAATTCGTCGGTGGCAGCGGTGGAGCTGCATAACTCTTTCTCGATAAACACCGATTGATCTAGGGTTTGGGCTTCGGAAGGCTTAATATAGCCGGAGAGGCGGCGTCAGAGGTGGACCAGGGCCCCCACACCCTGTGGTGGCGCGGGCCAGGGGGGCGCGCCATCCCTTGGTGTGGTTGGTCCCTGACCGCCCTCCGGCTCTCCTTTGGTCTTCGTCTCGCATCCGGGAAAAATAGGAGGTTCGGATTTTGTTTCGTCCAATTCCAAGAATATTTCCTGTGTAGCTTTTCTGAAACACAAAAACAGCAGAAAACAGGGAACTAGCACTGTGGCATCTCGTTAATAGGTTAGTTCTGGAAAATGCATAAAAACGCCACGAAGTGTAACAAAACACAAAGCAAGTGGTGCATAAACAGGCATGGAGCATAAAAAATTATAGATACGTTTGAGACATATCAGGCCTCTATGGCAACAGATAAAAGAATGTCTCCGATAAGGCCATTTTTGGCAACGGTGGTTGTTATTCGTCTGTTGCCTTAAAGATAGCACCAATAGTGATGGTTTTTTCAGTTTACTCTTTTGCAATATGGTATTCTAGTATGTTGGCAGGAACAATAGAGATGCCCCATTGCATAAAAAAATCTCACAACACAAGCTAAAATGATAATAGATATAATCCATATCATATAACTAATGTCATTATTGCATTTATATCACAATATGACGAATTACATATTGTCATGACTCTTTAAACCTATCATGATAAGGACATGTCTCATTGTGTTGATGAAAGGCTAGAACAATATATAGAATTCTTGTATTGATGGATCCATTATGTTGACCTGCTATCCTGCTAAAGTTGGCAAACAATCACCATTCTACTCATCTAATGGTTGGATTTTTCTCCTTTACTTGCAAGAAGTACTTCAAAATATCATCCAAGGATCTCTTTATGCAATATCACCAAAACATACTACAAGTCTCTGCATAAATATTATATGCAAGTTAGGATGTTAACTATAATATGTAAGTGAAATACTGATATTAAAGAGAAGCTCAATGTCCCATTTTATATGGAAATAATAATAATATCCTCCTGGGCTATTTGGATAGTCAGAAATGAGAGGATCTTTGAAAATAAGAGCCACTTTCAACACCTGGAAAGCTATTTTTTATCAAGAGCTCAAGCTTCTGAAGTACAGAATAAAAAAGAAGTTTGAGCCTGAGTTCTTGTTTTGGTTGGAAAATTTCATGTAATTTTGTTTTGTCTTTGTACATTCTTTGCTATAGTTAGGACCCCTTGTAAATATCTTGTACAGTACTTACCATTAATATAAAAATTGCAGTGGGATTCTCTCCCACCGTTCCACCTTCAAAAAAAGTGAAATAAATATTTTGAAATATAGAGGCAAATCAACTACTGTACATCTAGTGGCATGCTAACTATAAAGATCTGTTAACTATATCAAAACTAGTGGCATGCTAAATCAGAGGATATTAATTAAAAAATAAGTTAGCTTGGATAGTCTCACCATGATGCAAGTTAAACGTAGTGCAGAAATAGACAAATCAACTAAGGTGCATACAGGATTGATACTTCTGAGGCAAGAGAGCATTGGACAAGAAATTCTTCCGAAAAGAGGAAGGTAAGGTATGACATGATCCTTATTCTGGCATGACCACAAACATGTCTCCAAGGCAAGAAGGTTTGACCTCTGTTCCTCCGAGGAAAGAGGATTTTATGATGCCTAACTAAAATTGACTCCTACAATATACCACACGACTAAGTTAATCAATTGCGCTAAATTGTTCTAATTGAAGTGAAGTGATAGTCAGTAGTTATTTAGTTGCACTAAAGTTTCTCCATTGTTAATGCTCAGTTTTATTAAATGCATTGATCCTGACACCCAATTGTTAAAAGATTAACCCACAAAGTTTGACAACAAAAGTTAATCTTGCTAATTCACGCTAACGGTAAACTGGTTAACAAATTTGGTCTAGCAAAACATGAGATCTAGCACATAATAAATTGAAACAACAACTATAACTATGAAGACATCTTAGCTTATTTGCATGACAACCGGTCACACCAAGATTTATACTTTGATTTGGCAGGAGTTCATCATCGATCCTCTAGTCTAGTTTATTCATCACTGGTTGTGTAGCTCATGGATCTATGTGCCATGGGATACAGTATACCTCTAGAAAGCTGTCGACCATCGCCCACCAGACGAGCAGGCTAGAGACCAGATATAGGGTTTCTCGCACCAGACGAGCAATTTAGAGACCAGGCTAGAGACCATGGGATACAGAATACCTCTGGGAAGGTGTACCGTCGCCATCATCTAATCCAGGAGACTAGATCTAGGGTTTCCCCCGGATAGCGTGAGCGGAGTGACATGACATTCTAGCGATGCCAAAAGACGCGGTCATCGTTCTCCATGACCAAACTCGTGGCTTGGTTATCACCAGTAGTCATGCCAACCCCATCTCGGCACCAGACGAACATAGGATCATATCCATCATAGGCTCCTGGCCAATTGCCACCACTACCACGCAAGCGTGCAATAGAAGGAAATCACCATTGCTATCCTGCTAGACACTTCACTGATGCTCTCCATAGGCCCGCCGAATCCCATCGTATCCAAAGAGCATCGGTTCCACCCTCCATTGCCGTCCCCATTTAGACAAGGCGTCATGGCTTATCCAGGCATTACTGTGGAAGATCCAAATCCATCGCCTCCATGGATGGGGACATCATCGTTGCTAGCATTGAAGGGGATCCTCGCAGTCCTCGCATGAAATTTGTCCGACGACGATCGCTAGCGGCACCAGTGGAAGAGGCCATAGAAGGGGGCCGTTGGCAGCGGTTGTTAGTAGACATATGACTCGCCTAGGCTGAGGCGACTTGTACACTAGATAGGTGTTGAAATATGGGGTGGGCTCTAGGCCCATTTAACAATTTCAGAAAAACCCTAAGGGCCCATTCATGCTTGGCAAGGGAAGTGGTGGGAGTTTAGTCCCACATTGCTAGTTGGGAGAGATGAGCACCAACATATAAGGTGAGCTCTTCCACCACTAGTATGTGGAAGTGTGAGAAGGAAGAGGAGCTCCACACGCATGCTCCTCCTCCAACGCACGCATGCCTCACCATGCCACGCCTCGCCTCGACGCACGCGCGCACCGCGGGTTGCGGGAATCTCGCCGAGCCGAGTTTCTTTTTGTCGTGCAGAAACGGATACAAACGGTTGCAACTGAAACGCTAATGAGAATGAATACGAGATGAAATGTCTATATTAAGTGCTCTTAAGTACGGGCATTTCTGGCCTTCATTGCGGGCGTTTCTTTTGCATCCGCCCCGGTGCCTGTGCCTATATATTGGAGGGATCGCTCCTCTCTGAGACACAGAACACAACACTCTGCGCCGCTGCCCAGTCGTTCTCTCCACTGTTGCTGTCTCTGGTGATCCCATCCCGTCCACTGCGTACACGGTTGGCGGGAGAGCAGGCCTCCGAAACCCCGCCCTCTCGAGATCATGTACAGGAGAGGGGCGATTAGGTTTTTGGGGAGCGTCTTCTACGCGACTGCTCAACTTCGACCGTATGCTTCCACTTCTTCCGCATCGTCTTCGTCATCACCATGTCTTCTGAAGCTGATCAGGCTGCTGCCGACAAGAGGGTGGCCGATGAGGCTGCCGCTGCTGCTGCTTCCGCTGCTGCTGCTTTGGTCAACTGGCCTACTGGAGGGTACTATATGCTTATCCCTCTCCTGCTTATTTCCATGTGCATAGTACTAGCGATATCTGTAGATGTTTCTACAATCTGCCTAGTATTGCATAGTTATATGATCAAATATCAGTATATCCACGTCATGCTCATGTTTTACTCTTGGATTAATATAATCGAAAAATTGCCTAGATTCTTAACAATCCAAAAACCTAATATGTGTAGGCAATTTTTGATCCAAGGTTTTGCTGCTACACTGAAACCTGCCCCGTTTATGGGGACGTACTTTAAGCGTTGGCAGACCAAAACCATCTTATGGCTCACGACGATGAACGTGTTCTGGGTTGCTAGTGTCACTCCCACTGGAACGATTGCTCCTGAACAGGAGAAGGCATTCAGGGAGGCCACTGTCGTCTTTGTTGGAGCAGTTCTGAGCGTGATCGGAGATAAGTTGGTTGATGCATATTTACATGTGCGGGTTGCCAAGGATTTGTGGGAGGCACTCGAATCTAAATTCGGTGCAACTGATGCTGGAAGCGAGATGTATATTATTGAGCAGTTCCATGATTACAGAATGGTTGAAAACCGTTCTGTTTTGGAACAGGCTCATGAAATACAGTGCATCGCCAAGGATCTTGAGCTCCTGAAGTGTGAATTACCGGGCAAATTTGTCGCGGGATGCATAATCGCTAAGCTGCCAAATTCCTGGAGGAACTTTGCCACCACTCTGAAACATCAGAGGCGTGAATTCTCAGTAGAGGATGTCATCGGTCATCTGAGTGTTGAGCAGAATTCGAGAGCAAAGGACTCGCATGGAAAAGGAGAAGGAACTTCAGTTGCCAATGTGGTACAGAAGAACTTCAACTCCTACAAGTCCAAAGGGAAGATGGGTGTCCAACAGAATACCGACTTCAAGAAGAAGGGCAACAAGACCTTCAAGAAGGATAAGAAGAAGAGTGGTTGTTTCACTTATGGTTCGGAGGAACATTGGGCTAACAAGTGCCCAAACAAGTTTAAGAAGCCAGGACAGGACTCCAAGACTGCCAACATGATCATGAGCAACAATGAAAGTGGGGCATCTGGGTACGGTAATCTATTTACAGTATTTTCAGTAAGTCAATCTACCGATTGGTGGATTGACACGGGTGCAAATATTCATGTGTGTGCTGACATCTCATTGTTTTCTTCTTATCAGGCCACAAGGAAAGGCTCCGTACTGATGGGGAACGGCGCGAGTGCTTCTGTTCATGGTGTTGGCATGGTCGATATGAAGTTTACTTTGGAAAGGATTGTGCAGCTCAAGAATGTGCAGCATGTCCCCGCCATCAAGAAGAACCTAGTTAGTGGCTCGCTTCTCTGCAGAGAAGGGTTTAAGTTGGTCTTTGAGTCTAATAAAGTAGTTGTTATGAAATATGGACTGTTTGTTGGAAAAGGTTATGAATGCGGAGGTCTATTCTATTTTTCCCTTGCTGATTTTTGTAATAAGGTCGTGAACAATATTCATTCGAATGTTAATGAAATAGAAGTTTGGCATTCACGTCTTTGTCACATTGGTTTCGGTTCTATGACGCGGTTAGCAAAACTGAATTTAATCCCAAGTTTCACTTTAGCCAAAGGTTCTAAGTGCCATTCGTGTGTGCGAGCAAAGCAACCTCGCAAGCCCCATAAAGCTGCGGAGGAGAGACACTTGGCACCATTAGAACTCATACATTCTGATCTGTGTGAGATGAATGGTGTGTTGACTAAAGGTGGAAAAAGATACTTCATGACGCTGATAGATGATTCCACTAGATTTTGCTATGTATATCTGTTAAACACTAAAAGTGAGGCTCTACACTACTTTAAAATCTATAAAGCAGAAGTTGAGAATCAACTTGAAAGAAAATTAAACGAATCCGGTCAGATCGTGGTGGAGAGTATTTCTCTAATGAGTTTGATTCTTTTTGTGCGGAACATGGTATTATTCATGAGAGGACGCCTCCCTATTCACCACAGTCAAACGGGGTTGCCGAACGGAAAAATCGTACTCTAACAGACTTGGTTAACGCCATGTTAGATACAGCGGGTTTATCCAAGGCATGGTGGGGGAGGCTATATTGACATCATGTCATGTCCTGAATAAAGTTTCGACAAAAGACAATGAGATCACTCCTTATGAGCAGTGGGAGAAGAGAAGAACAACACTCTCATACTTACCTACATGGGGCTGTTTGGCGAAAGTTAATGTGCCGATCCCTAAAAAGCGTAAGCTTGGACCAAAGACGGTGGGTTGCGTTAATTTGGGCTACGCTAAGAATAGCGTCGGCTATAGATTTCTAGTAGTGAAATCTGAGGTACCTGATGTGACGATCGATACAATTATAGAGTCTAAAGATGCTACATTCTTTGAGGATATTTTTCCTATGAGAGATATGCCAAGCACTTCTAGATAGGAATCAGAGGATACTCCTGAGCCTGCCATTCCTATGGAATATTATGAACAAACACCTAATGAAAATCCTGAGGAGGATGACAAGGAAACCCTTGGTAAGGGTAAGAGACAGAGGACTGCAAAGTCTTTTAGTGATGATTTCCTCGTGCACCTTGTGGATGATACTCCCACTTCTATTTTAGAAGCCTATGCATCCTCAGATGCTGACTACTGGAAAGAAGTGGTCCATAGCAAGATGGATTCCATCATGGCTAATGGGATATGGGAAATTACTGAACGTCCCTATGGATGTAAACCATTGGGTTGTAAGTGGGTGTTTAAAAAGAAGCTTAGGCCCGATGGTACTATTGAAAAGTACAAGGCTAGACTGGTGGCCAAGGGCTATTCCCAGAAAGAAGAGGAAGATTTCTTTGATACTTATTCGCCTGTGGCCAGACTGACCACCATTCGAGTGTTACTCTCGTTGGCGGCCTCGCATGGTCTTCTTGTCCATCAAATGGATGCTAAGACGGCTTTTCTGAACGGAGAGCTAGACGAGGAAATCTATATGCAACAGCCCGATGGCTTTGTGATAGATGGTCAGGAAGGAAAGGTGTGTAATTTACTGAAATCTTTATATGGCCTAAAACAGGCGCCTAAGCAGTGGCATGAGAAGTTCAACACAACTTTAACATCTGTTGGCTTTGTCATCAACGAAGCTGACAAATGTGTATTCTATCGCTATGGTGGGGGGCGAAGGAGTTATACTATGCATGTATGTTGATGACATACTGATACTTGGGACTAACCTCAAAGTCATCGAGGAGATTAAGTCATTTCTATCTCAGAATTTTGAGATGAAGGACCTTGGTGTGGCTAATGTTATCTTGAACATCAAGCTACTGAGAGATAATGAGGATGGGATTACACTTCTGCAATCCCATTATGTTGAGAAAATTCTGAGTCGTTTTGGATATTCGGACTGCAAAATTTCTCCAACCCCATATGATCCTAGTGTGCGGATTCGAAAGAATGAAGGCACAACTAAGGATCAGCTGGGATATTCTCAAATCATTGGTTCACTCATGTACCTAGCTAGCGCTACAAGACCTGACATCATGTTTGTTGTGTGCAAACTGAGCCGGTTTGTTTCTAATACGTCTCAACCGTATCTATAATTGTTGATGCTCCATGCTTGTTTTTATACCATTTGCCCAATGTTTTGTTACACTTTGTGGCACTTTTATGCATTTTCCGGAACTAACCTATTGACAAGATGCCACAGTGCCAGTTCCCTATTTTCTGCTATTTTTGTGTTTCAGAAAAGCTACATAGGAAATATTCTCGGAATTGGACGAAACAAAAGCCAGAAGTCTTATTTTTCCCGGAAGCTTCCCGAAGACCGAAAGAGAGCCGGAGGGGGGCCAGAGGCCACCCTCACACATAGGTGGCGCGGCCCAGGCCCTGGCCGTGCCACCCTGGTGTGAGGAGCCCCTGGCTGCCCCCTGACGACGCCCCTTCGCCTATAAAAAGCCTCGGGACGGAAAACCCTAGGGGAGTCGATGATTTTTCCAGAATAGTTCCGCAGCTCCGCCGCCGTCGAAGACAAATTTCGGGGGACAGAAGTCTCTGTTCCGGCACCCTGCTGGGACGGGGAAGTGCCCCCGGAGCCATCTCCATCGGTCTCCATCGCCATCTCCGCCGTCTCCATCGACCTCACTGCCATCTCCATCAACCTTGCTGTCTCCTATGATGAGGAGGGAGTAGTTCATCCCCGGGGCGGAGGGCTCTACCGGTAGCTATGTGGTTCACCTCTCTCTCCCATGATGTGATCTTTATGTAATCGTGAGCTTTGTATCATGTTGAACAAGTAGATGTTATTATTCAGATATTATGTGTACTCTAGTGGTATTATTAAAGTAATCTATTCCTCCTACCATGGTGTAACGGTGACAGTGCATGCATCATGGTGGTACTTGGTCTAGGCTACGATTGTGATCTCTTATGGATTATGAGAATAATTATTACTATGATAGTATTGAAGTGATCTATTCCTCCTTTCATGGTGTAATGTTGACAGTGTGTGCACCGTGTTAGTACTTGGTCTAAGTTGCAATAATATCTATCTTGAGTTGTGATCTGATTTGAATATCTCTATGAGTGGTGTTTGTCAAGTACTTGATGAACTTTAAGGAGTGCTTCATAGCCCTACGCAATGATTAGTGTTATTCAATAGGAGAGTAATTCAGAGTACCATAGTGAAGAGAAGTTATTTATTTGTTCAATCATGTTATATTTGTTGGGAGTGTGTCCACTAGTGAAAGTATGATCCCTAGGCCTTGTTTCCAAGCTTTGCACACCGTTTACTTGCTGTTTTGTTACTTATTTGCTTGCTGCCATTTTTATTCTAGATTGTATTTACTACTTATAATCATCACTACCGCTTGTATTTTACTATCTCTTCGCCGAACTAGTGCACCTATACATCTGACAAGTGTATTGGGTGTGTTGGGGACACAAGAGACTTTCTGTATCATAATTGCAGGGTTGCTTGAGAGGGATAGCTTTGACCTCTTCCTCCCTGAGTTCGATAAACCTTGGGTGATCCACTTAAGGGAAACTTGCTGCTGCTCTACAAACCTCTGCACTTGGAGGCCCAACACTGTCTACAAGAACAGAAGCGTGTGTAGACATCAAACTCTTTTCTGGCGCCGTTGCCGGGGAGGTAAGGTAAAAGGTACTCGCATCCTCCTGTGTGAGTACTCGAAGTTATTTCCTTTAGATTCTGCAATTACATCTTTTGTTTCTTATTTTTATTTTCACTAGTTAGGCTTAATGGAAAACAAAGAGTTCTTTAGTCTTTTTCCTGATTTTAGATTTGAAGAGAAAATTGAAAATCCTTTGGAGCTTATTTCGCATAGCAATGTTATTAGTACGAATGCTTTGAATACCATTAATGCTAATGCTATAAAAAAGTCTAAGCTTGGGGAAGCTGGTTTTGTTAAGCATGATATTTTTAGTTCCCCAGCTTTAGTGGAGAAAGCTTGCTCTGATAATAATTTATCTCCCATATGTGATGTTCCTTCTTATGATGATATGTTTGAAGAATATGCTTTGAGAAATAGCCGTTCTTTAGCTTGTGATGATACTAAACCTCTAGTTTATGATGGCTATGATGATGAGTATAATATTTTCAGTTCACCTACTTTTGAGGAGAAAATTAGTTATGATTACAATATGCCTCCTGTTTTTGATGATTATGGTGATGAGAATAATTATTCTGTTGAATCTGCTCCTACTACTATTGTTCCTGTGGTGAGTATTAATTCTTTTATGCATGTGGCTCATGATAGGGATGTTTTATGTGATAGTTATATTGTTAGTTCTATTCATGATGTTACTGAAAGTTATTATGAGAGAGGGAAACATGGTTTGATGGATCTCAACAATATTAAGTTTCCCCTCTTTATGTTGCAAATCTTGAAGTGGCACTTGTTTATTCTATCCATGCTTGCTACTATGTGCCTCGTTGATTTATTTTCTTACAAGATTCCTATGCATAGGAAGTGGTTCAGATATAAATGTCTTTCACATTTGCTTTTTGATGCTCTCTTTTGCCTCAAGCTCTTATATGGCGCCCACATGAGCATCTTCGCAATTTTCTGTGCCTAGCTCAAAGGCGTTAAAGAAAAGCACTCTTGGGAGATAACCCAATGTTTTACTTTTAGTACTTTTTCTTTTATTTAAGTCTTGGAAGTCATTACTACTGTAATGACCGCTCCTTATCTTGTTTATTTTGTTTTTGTGCCAAGAGAAGCCTCTAATTCGAGTGAGGTAAAGATTTGGGGATGTTGCTGTCCTGAAACTGTTTTCGGTGCTGTACCGTAAAAATTCGTATAAATTCTCTGTATATCTTTTGGACCTGCGATTTCTTGTGCATATGCCCCAGGTTATATCCAAACTTTCGTTAGGTGAACACTTTTTTATTTGAGCAACAGAAAATCCCTCAAAAATTCGACCTTTGTCAGCTGTTCAGTTTTGACAGATTTCTGCCAATATTTGTGTTTGCCACTTTATCGCTTTCTTTTGAGTTCTTTTGATTACGGAACTTTTGGGGAAGTTGCTACAGTAGTATATGCTTTATATGTGGTGGTTTTTAATTGAAACCTGAAGCAAAAAGAGGTTGATTATATGTTATGCCTGCACTAATGTTGCTAATAGAATTGTGTTTAGTTTTGTATGAAGGAAGTTTTCAAGTGTACGGATTGGAGAATGATGAGATGAGATGAAGAATGGACAAAAGCTCAAGCTTGGGGATGCCCATGCATCACCCCAAGAAATATCCAAGAAGTACAAGCGTCAAAGCTTGGGGATGCCCCCGAGGCACCCCTTCTTCATCGGCAAAAATCAGGTCACCTTTCAATACACTATATTTTTTTTGCTTCATGCACTATGCATTTTTCTTGGAGCGTCAGTTGTTTTAGTTTTCATTATTAGTTTTGTTTTATTTGCTGCAATAAATGGTTAGATCACATCATGTTTCTTTTGGAGGAGATGAACTCGCTTTTCATTTGCCAAGAACACTCTAGTTTTCACTCTTATCGTTCAACGAGTGTTCTCTTTTTCTGCTACTATTTTTGGTTTTCATTTTCGCCTTGATTTGCGTTCAGACCTTGTCATATCTTTTCATCAAGGTGTATTTTTGCCTCTGATCTTTATTGGTTTTTATCAAAAGAGGTGTTTATAAAAAGTTTGAATGGTGTTGGAAAAGAGAAAAAGCTTTATGCAAAAAAGTGGTACAAGAAGGAGCTTGTGTAGACTGCGGCCTAGGCTTTTTTATGTCATACTTGATGTCTTTTTGATAGTATGCTTAGTGGTTTTGCTATAGCATGACTTGTCTCAAATGACTGAGATTGCTTAATGAGCCTTTGAAAAAATCATGCGTTGTTTTTATTATATGGAAGCATTTATTTGGTTTTCTCCTTTGATGCTTTATTTGGGTTGACTTGGCACATGCTTACACCATGTTGACTACAAAATAAGTCGCCTATAGCCTCTATGATCATTTAGTTTTTGACTTTTGATGCCATCTTATGCTTCTTTTAATGTTGCTTTGTCGCTTTGCATGATTATGGCCATTATTGCTCTCTTAGTTGGTCGCTCCCAGTCTTTTGCTAGCCCTCATTTTGTACTGAGTATGAGCTCTACTCGTGCATCCAACTCCCAAAAACCAAGTTTGCCATTGTGTCCACTATAAATTCCTATGCATGGTATTTGCAAGCCATTCCAAGTAAATTTTCATGTGCTACCTTTCAAAAAACCTTCAAAATACTTCTCATTTTGTGACACTGTTTTCAGCTCATGGGGACATAGTGGTCGGATTTGCTATCTTCCATATTGCTTATTCCAAAAAGGAAAAAAAAAGGAAAAAAAAGAAAAGAAAAAAAGGCACTCCTCCATGGAATATGAATGTTGGTGGGCACCCGATGGAATCGGTTAGCCATGGTTTGTGAAAGGAAAAAAAGGTGGGGAGGAGTGCCAAGCTTTATAAAAGAGCACAAAAGTGCCACTCTCTCTCAAAACTTGCTTTATTTTTGTATGGAAGATAGTAAGAACCCCATTACCAGTCGTTGACAAAAGCAACCACCTCTCAAAACCAATTTTTATCTCTCTGTTTTACAAATGAAAAGCTCTAGCACATGTTTAATCACTGCTTGCCTCTGCGAATGGCCTTTCTTTTACTTTTATGTTGAGTCTCCACCTTCTAGCTTTATGCACCGTTTAAGAGAGCATAGTTGTCATTCTGAGTATAATGTGCATTGTCCCAAAGTTTATCATTGATTGATTCATGACTATGGTTTCACTTGTTCTCAAATTATTTGTATCTAGTCGCCCTCTTAAACTTGAAGGTGTCCTATGCATTTATGTTTTGCTATTCCATGAGGGACAAGCTGAAAACCATTTGTATGTTTTTCCTTATGATTTGAACACACGTTTGACTTTCATTATTTCATTTTCATGATCTTTTGTGTTCATTTGCATGTTATAACATGGTTGCTAAGTTCTTATTGTCAAGATTATATCTTTCATGCCCATGTTTTAAGTTCTTTGATCTCAGCACTCAATGCATTACCTATATGATCAAGATTGTATAGGTGCATGTCACCTCAAAAATTATTTCGTTTGTTATCACTTACCTACTCGAGGACGAGCAGGAGTTAAGCTTGGGGATGCTGATACGTCTCAAACGTATCTATAATTTTTGATGCTCCATGCTTGTTTTTACACCATTTGCCCAATGTTTCGTTACACTTCGTGGCACTTTTATGCATTTTCCGGAAATAACCTATTGACAAGATGCCACAGTGCCAGTTCCCTGTTTTATGCTATTTTTGTGTTTCAGAAAAGCTACACAGGAAATATTCTCGAAATTGGACGAAACAAAAGCCAGAAGTCTTATTTTTCCCGGAAGCTTCCCAAAGACCGAAAGAGAGTCGGAGGGGGCCAGAGGCCGCCCTCACACATAGGTGGTGCGGCCCAGGCCCTGGCCGCGCCACCCTGGTGTGAGGAGCCCCTGGCTGCCCCCTGACGACGCCCCTTCGCCTATATAAAGCCTCGGGATGGAAAACCCTAGGAGAGTCGACGATTTTTCCAGAACAGTTCCGCAGCTCCGCCGCCGTCGAAGACAAATTTCGGGGGACAGAAGTCTCTGTTCCGGCATCCTGCCGGGACGGGGAAGTGCCCCCGGAGCCATCTCCATCGGTCTCCATCGCCATCTCCCCCGTCTCCATCGACCTCACCGCCATCTCCATCAACCTTGCTGTCTCCTATGATGAGGAGGGAGTAGTTCATCCCCGGGGCTGAGGGCTCTACCGGTAGCTATGTGGTTCACCTCTCTCTCCCATGATGTGATCTTTATGTGATCGTGAGCTTTGTATCATGTTGAACAAGTAGATGTTATTATTCAGATATTATGTGTACTCTAGTGGTATTATTAAAGTAATCTATTCCTCCTGCCATGGTGTAACGGTGACAGTGCGTGCATCATGGTGGTACTTGGTCTAGGCTACGATTGTGATCTCTTATGGATTATGAGAATAATTATTACTATGATAGTATTGAAGTGATCTATTCCTCCTTTCATGGTGTAATGTTGACAGTGTGTGCACCGTGTTAGTACTTGGTCTAAGTTGCAATAATATCTATCTTGAGTTGTGATCTGATTTGAATATCTCTATGAGTGGTGTTTGTCAAGTACTTGATGAACTTTAAGGAGTGCTTCGTAGCCCTACGCAATGATTAGTGTTATTCAATAGGAGAGTAATTCAGAGTACCATAGTGAAGAGAAGTTATTTATTTGTTCAATCATGTTATATTTGTTGGGAGTGTGTCCACTAGTGAAAGGATGATCCCTAGGCCTTGTTTCCAAGATTTGCACACCGTTTACTTGTTGTTTTGTTACTTATTTGCTTGCTGCCATTTTTATTCCAGATTGTATTTACTACTTATAATCATCACTACCACTTGTATTTTACTATCTCTTTGCCGAACTAGTGCACCTATACATCTGACAAGTGTATTGGGTGTGTTGGGGACACAAGAGACTTTCTGTATCGTAATTGCAGGGTTGCTTGAGAGGGATAGCTTTGACCTCTTCCTCCCTGAGTTCGATAAACCTTGAATGTTCCACTTAAGGGAAACTTGCTGCTGCTCTACAAACCTCTGCACTTGGAGGCCCAACACTGTCTACAAGAACAGAAGCGTGTGTAGACATCAGTGATGAGCATTGGCATGCTGTGGAGAGGATTATGCGCTACTTGAAAGGTACTGTGAACTATGAACTTCACTATACCAGACAACCGTCAGTACTTGAAGGGTATTGTGATGCGAATTGGATCTCTGATGCTGATGAGATGAAGGCCATGATGTCTACACACGCTTCTGTTCTTGTAGACAGTGTTGGGCCTCCAAGTGCAGAGGTTTGTAGAGCAGCAGCAAGTTTCCCTTAAGTGGATCACCCAAGGTTTATCGAACTCAGGGAGGAAGAGGTCAAAGCTATCCCTCTCAAGCAACCCTGCAATTACGATACAGAAAGTCTCTTGTGTCCCCAACACACCCAATACACTTGTCAGATGTATAGGTGCACTAGTTCGGCGAAGAGATAGTGAAATACAAGTAGTAGTGATGATTATGAGTAGTAAATGTAGTATGGAATAAGTATCGCTGCAAGCAAACATGTAACAAAACAGGAAGTAAACGGTGTGCAATGCTTGGAAACAAGGCCTAGGGATCATACTTTCACTAGTGGACACACTCCCAACAAATATAACATGATTGAACAAATAAATAACTTCTCTTCACTATGCTACTCTGAATTACTCTCCTATTGAATAACACTAATCATTGCGTAGGGCTACGAAGCACTCCTCAAAGTTCATCAAGTACTTGACAAACACCACTCATAGAGATATCCAAATCAGATCACAACTCAAGATAGATATTATTGCAACTTAGACCAAGTACTAACACGGTGCACACACTGTCAACATTACACCATGAAAGGAGGAAAAGATCACTTCAATACTATCATAGCGATAATTATTCTCATAATCCATAAGAGATCACAATCGTAGCCTAGACCAAGTACCGCCATGATGCACGCACTGTCACCGTTACACCATGGCAGGAGGAATATATTACTTTAATAACACCACTAGAGTACACATAATATCTGAATAATAACATCTACTTGTTCAACATGATACAAAGCTCACGATCACATAAATATCACATCTTGGGAGAGATAGGTGAACCACATAGCTACCGGTAGAGCCCTCAGCCCCGGGATGAACTACTCCCTCCTCATCATAGGAGACAGCAAGGTTGATGGAGATGGCGGTGAGGTCGATGGAGACGGCGGAGACGGCGATGGGGACCGATGGAGATGGCTCCGGGGGCACTTCCCCGTCCCGGCAGGGTGCCGGAACAGAGACTTCTGTCCCCCGAAATTTGTCTTCGACGGCGGTGGAGCTGCGGAACTGTTCTGGGAAAAACGTCGACTCCCCTAGGGTTTTCTGCCCCGAGGCTTTATATAGGAAAAGGGGCGTCGTTAGGGGGCAGCCAGGGGCTCCTCACACCAGGGTGGCGCGGCCAGGGCCTGGGCCGCGCCACCTATGTGTGAGGGCGGCCTCTGGCCCCCCTCCGGCTCTCTTTCGGTCTTCAGGAAGCTTCCGGGAAAAATAAGACTTCTGGCTTTTGTTTCGTCCAATTTCGAGAATATTTCCTGTGTAGCTTTTCCGAAACACAAAAACAGCATAAAACAGGGAACTGGCACTGTGGCATCTTGTCAATAGGTTAGTTCCGGAAATCGCATAAAAACGCCACGAAGTGTAACAAAACACAAGGCAAATGGTGCAAAAACAAGCATGGAGCATCAAAAATTATAGATACGTTTGAGACGTATCAGGCCACAACGGGTTATGTGTTTACCCTTGGAGGTGGTGCTGTTTCCTAGAAGTCTTGCAAGCAAACAATCCTAACAAGATCGATAATGGAAGTAGAATTAATAGCATTAGACACATCTAGTGTCGAAGCAGGATGGCTTCGGGATCTTTTGATGGACTTGCCGGTGGTTGAAAAGCCAGTACCGGCTATTCTTATGAACTGTGACAATCAAACTGTAATTGTCAAGGTAAAGAGTTCAAAGAACAACAAGCAGTCCAACAAATTCATAGGAATGAGATTAAAAGCTGTCAGACATTTAAGAAACTCCAGAGTGATAGCGTTGGATTATATCCAGTCGGCTAAGAATCTGGCAGATCCCTTTACTAAAGGGCTATCACGTGTTGTGATAGAAAATGCATCGAGCGAGATGGGTATGAGACCCACATGAGTTGCCATGGTAGTAACCCAACCTGTGTGATCGGAGATCCCGTGAAGTAGGACCTGGGAAAACAAGCTAGTGGTGAACAGAGGAGAGTAGTTTACTAACCCACTCCGTTGGAGATGCAGTACTCTCAGAAACTGTATGGCAGGATGACTTTTGTCTTAATGTGTTCCAAAGCTTGTATAAGCAAGATGCTATCCTACAGAGCGATCTTTGGAGGAACACACCTATATGAGCTCGAATGCTGGTCACAGTCTATGAGATTGGGGTGATCTCTAGTAAGCTCATGAATAGGCCAGGAGTGTGACTAATATGCTCCACCCGAGGGGTCATCCTTCGGCAGCCTAGTACTGGTAAGATATTTGGTGAAACTACTTTACGCCAAACTGACAATTCAAGGCATAGTCCATTGTTTGTTGTAAAGGAGTGTAGCTATTTGTTATAGGTGGATGTTCAACCATAACAGGTCTCCACTGAAAATACCGGTATATCAAAACAGTGTTGGGAACAGGGGACAATATCATGGGTCCTTGGGATCTGGTGGGGGATTGCTGAAATATGGGTGGGCTCTAGGCCCATTTAACAATTTCAGAAAATCCCTAAGGGCCCATTCATGCTTGGCAAGGGAAGTGGTGGGAGTTTAGTCTCACATTGCTAGTTGGCAGAGATGAGCACCAACATATAAGGTGGGCTCTTCCACCACTAGTATGTGGAAGTGTGAGAAGGAAGAGGAGCTCCACATGTGCACTCCTCCTCCGACGCCCGCCCGCCCGCCCGCCTCGCCATGCCTCACCTCGCCTCGCCTCGCCACGACACGCGCGCGCACGCCGCGGGTTGCGGGAATCTCGCCGAGCCGAGTTTCTTTTTGTCGCACAGAAACGGATACAAACGGTTGCTACGAGCTAAAACGTCTGTATTAAGTGCTCTTAAGTACGGGCATTTCTGGCCTTCATTGTGGGCGTTTCTTTTGCATCCGCCCCTGTGCATGTGCCTATATATTGGAGGGATCGCTCCTCTCTGAGACACAGAACACAACTCTCTGCGCCTCTGCCCAGTCGTTCTCTCCACTGTTGCTGTCTCCGGTGATCCCATCCCGTCCACTGCGTACATGGTTGGTGGGAGAGCAGGCCTCCGAAACCCCGCCCTCTCGAGATCCTGTACGGGAGAGGGGCGATTAGATTTTTGAAGAGCGTCTTCTACACGACTGCTCAACTTCGACCGTCTGCTTCCACTTCTTCCACGTCGTCTTTGTCATCACCATGTCTTCTGAAGCTGATTAGGCTGCTGCCGACAAGAGGGTGGCCGATGAGGCTGCCGCCGCTGCTGCTGCTTTGGTCAACTGGCCTACTGGAGGGTACTATATGCTTATCCCTCTCCTGCTTATTTACATGTGCATAATACTAGCGATATCTATAGATGTTTCTACAATCTGCCTAGTATTGCATAGTTATATGATCAAATATCAGTATATCCACATCATGCTCATGTTTTACTCTTGGATTAATATAATCAAAAAATTACCTAGATTCTTAACAATAGGTACGTATATAGATTAGATTGAGGGGTCTGTTAAGAGATAAGGTTTGTGTAGTTGTACCGGTATTGCATAAACAGAGATTATTAATACTCCCTACGGCTACTAATACTTGTCTTTAAGATGATGTATCTATACACTAGAAAGATTCTACATACATTTTGTTAAAGAGAGGCATTAGTGGTCGCAGGAACCTGTTTTTTGTACTGCAAGTTATTCAGCATATAAAAGCATTGGCCTCCGGTACCTTTGAGTACAAGACGGAGCCCTCAACCCTATCGCATCTTAGCGTTTTCATACCCACTTGTCCAATTAAAGAGTTCAACAACCAGAACAAAACTAAACTCAGCCAACAGTTTAACTGAACCTAGCTTTTGTTTGTACATTTCTGTGGAGCTTTGTTCTCGTGGTTAAATGGACAAGCTTGTTTATACATAAGATAAAAGGCATCCCTGCCCGACTTTAAATTAATAAAGCCGCCACAAGATCACAGCAGAAGGTTCGATACAACATTCACACATAGGCGAAATTCACAGGGCAACACTTGCCTTGTGCGCCTTACACAACCAACTAGAAGTTTTAACAAGTCGAAATCAAACAGGAACTGATTGTTCTTGAGGTTGGGAAAGTCTAGTCTGGTGATATAGGGATCGAAGAGCTCCAACCATGACGTCCAGCTTGTCAGCATGCTTCTCCTTCAGTAGTGGCCTCCATAGCTGCAGAAACATTGCAGTTTTGTAGAAGCAATCAGCAGGTTGCTTGGGGAAGGAGTTCTCAATGGTAAGCTTGTTATGAATGAGCCAAAGGGCCCAACTTTGTGCTGCAAATAAAATCCAGAAAGATTGTCGCACAATAGGGGTAAGCTGTTGTAAAATTGCAAGAAAATCGTCAAGGGTTTTAGGGTTCCACTGAACTCCAAAGGCTTCTCTAATTCCACTCCACATAAAACTTGCCAAAACACAAGAGAAGAAGATGTGGTTGATGGATTCCACCTGCCCGCAGAGGGCACACTGCCCATTGGACCTGTCGTGACGTCGATGGATCTGCTCATTAGCTGGCATCTTCCCTTTGGCCATCTGCCAAAGGAAGATTTTAATTTTTAGGGATAATTTCGATTTCCAGAGAAGCTTCTCATGAGGGAGACTAGGGCCTTGGTTGATTTTACGGTATAACGAGGAAACCGAGAATTTTCCATGAGGCTCTAAGGCCCATTTGACCTGATCAGTATCAGAAGAAAGATGGACCTGTTGGAGGTCCTGCACTAGGAGCTCCCAGGCTTCCACTTCTTCTGGCCCGAAAGAGCGTCTGAATTGAATCGAAGCAGGTGAAATAGGAAGAGCTTGAGCAACAGAAATAGTTTTAGAACTACAGATGTCAAAGAGCCGTGGGAATCTGATTGCCAAGGGTCCCTCCCCATGCCACCAATCAATCCAAAAGAAGATCCTCTCCCCAGAACCAAGGAGAAATTTCACCCCTAGTTTGAAAAGATGTTTGATTTTATGAAGACTCCGCCAGAATTGCGAGCCACCCTGGCTATTTCTGGCGAAGATGTTGTCCACATTCATATACTTTGCCCGTAGCAGCTTGAACCAAAGGTTATTATGCTCGGCAGGGTCAAAAATTCTCCAAATCCACTTGATCATCAAGGCAGCATTGAATAGTCTAGAGTTAATGATTCCTAGACCACCTTGATCTTTCGGACGGCATACCTCCGGCCAATTAACCCAGTGATAGCTACGCTTGTCTAAGATCCCTTCCCAGAAAAACCTAGCTAGGATCTTGTCAAAGGACGCATGGGTACCATCGGCTAACAGGAAAAGCCCGATCGCATACAGAGTTAGGCTGGAGAGTGACGAGTTTATCAGAGTTAATCTAGCAGCCGAAGACATGAACCGACCCTGCCACGGATCGACTCGATGCCCAACCTTACCCACCAGACCTTCCCAATCAGATATGGAGAGTTGTCTATCGGCAATAGGAAGACCAAGATAGGTGAAAGGGAAGGAACCCTGCTTGCAATTGAGGGCATTTGCCACTCTGGCTTGCACCTCCTGCGGGGCTCCCATCACAATTACCTCACTCTTGAGGAAGTTAATTTTCAGACCAGACAGAATTTCAAAGGCTATCAAGATAAACTTCAAGTTGATTAGAGAGTTGTCATCCAGTTCCACAAGTAAGATTGTGTCGTCTGCATATTGCAGATGGGTGACTCCACCTTGGACCAAGTGAGAAACCACCCCTTTAATGTGACCTGCATTGCTAGCCGCATCAATCATAGCGGACAACGCGTCAGCCATGAAATTGAAAAGCAAGGGGGAAATAGGGTCGCCCTGACGAACCCCTCTTTTGTTTCGAAAGAAAGGGCCAATTTCCCCATTAATTGCGATCGCAGTTTGAGCCCCTGTAACTAGCTGCATCAAACGGTGAACATTGCTGCCCTCGAAGCCCTTCCTGGACAGCACAGTTCTCAAGAAAGCCCAGCTCACTCTATCGTAGGCCTTCTCAAAGTTGAGTTTCAGGATTACAACCCTCTGGCCAGAGAACTTTATTTCATCTATGATTTCATGCAGCGCCAGTGCACCATCATGGATCAGTCTTCCTTTGATGAAAGCGGTTTGAGTAGGAGAGATCACACAATGCGCTATCGGTGATAATCTGATTGCAAAGGCTTTGGAGATGAATTTGAAAATAACATTGATCAATGCAATCGGACGAAACAGCTTGATTGAGTCTGCCCCTGGGACCTTGGGTAAAAGAGAGAGCACTCCAAAATTCAACCTAGAGATATCCAATCTACCCAAGGAAAAGTCATTGAGAATTTGCAGAATTAAAGGTTTTAGCAGAAACCAGAAAGTCTTGAAAAAGGCTACTGGGAAACCATCTGGCCCAGGTGCCGTATCCAGCTTGGTTTGAGCAAGGACCTCGTCAAGCTCTTGAGGGGAAAAAGTGAGGGCAAATGCCACATTCTCAGCATCAGAGACCCGAGACTCGATATCCCACAAACTAGAGACAAGAGTAATGAGCTGAGGTTCTTCCGTGGCCATCAGCTCACGATAGAAGGCATAAACATGCGATTGGATGTCTTGCTGATCAGTTATAGGGCCAGCGGGGGTAGAAAGAGAAGTAATGGCACATTTTCTTCGACGCCCATTTGCAATCGCATGGAAATACGCAGTGTTAGCATCCCCTTGAACTGTCCACTTTATGCGACTACGTTGCCTCCAGTAGTCCTCCTCCTTCTGATAGATGTTAACTAGCGTCTCTTCAAGATGATAGCGCAGCATCCATCCTTCATCATTCAAACCAACCCCATCCGCCACAAGATCCAACTCTTGAATCTGTTGGAGGATTGAGTCTTTCTCCAGTCTCGAGTCTCTACGTAAATTAGCACCCCAGCCCTTGAGGTACCGACGTAACAGACCAACTTGGAAGTGCTAGAAGCCAATGGCATCAAAGTAAGAGCCCTGAGATGGAACAAAAGATCCCCACTTTGCCTGAATCAAGTCTTTAAATCCTGGGAGCGACAGCCACGCATTCTCAAAGAAGAATCTACTTGCCCTGGGCGCCAAATCTGTCCCAGTGGCAAACACTAAGGGCGTATGATCCGAGCCAATGCTAGGCTCGGCCGCCAGCGAGAGCAAGGGGAAGGTTGTTTCCCACTGAGGAGAAATGAATACCCTATCAAGCACACTGCGTATAGGGTTCAGTTGTTTGTTCGCCCACGTGAATCGTGCCCCTGAACGGACCACCTCTCGCAACTGCAGGCGCGCAATGGAATCATTAAACAGATTAACCCTCGACCAATCAATGTTTCTATTGTTCTTATCAGCGCTACCTCTGATTAAGTTAAAATCTCTAGCGATCAGAACAGGTGTCGTTGCTCTGGTTACCACTTCCTCTAGCTCTTGGAGGAAGAGTGGTGAACGACTGTGGTCGGTAGGACCATAAACCCCCACAAACTCAAAGAAAAACCAGGAAGACTTTAATACAAGTTTCATAGAGATAAGGAACTCTCCTTTAAACACCACCCCAACATCAAAACAAGAATCTCTGAAGCCAACCAGCAAGCCACCAGAGTGGCCCGAGGCTGGAAGCCAAGACCAAAAAAATTTGTCCCCTATCTCCAAACTCTCCAACTCTTGGAGAGAGAAATCCTGTCTAATTGTTTCCTGGAGGAAAAGAATGTCGACTCTCGCATTCCTAAGGAAGTCTCTAAGTTGGTCTCGGCTCCCTCTGCGCCCAAACCCGCGAATATTCCAAATGAGCGCTCTCATTTGGAAACTAGGGGAGAAGCCCGTGCTTGGCGAGCTGGAGTTTTCCTCAAAAGCCTGGGAGCTAGAGGAGATATTAGCGATTTCTTGGTCACACGCTTTGGTTTAGGGATACCAGGAACACACTTGCCTTCTGGACGGATTGGGCTATCAGAGTTAGCCGGGCACAGTACGGGCGAAGGGGCAGGGACATCAACTGCACTAGTTGATGCTGTCGCAGTCGAAACGGCCTCTGCCGCACGAATGCTCTCCTCTTCTGCACGCTTGATAGCCAACACTTGCGCTTGCGCAAGAGCAGCCTGAGCAAGTTCTTTGGCTTTCACAAGAGAAATTAAGTCCCCAGCAGAACCCACCCCAGGCAACAAAGCAATCCCCGAATCCGAAGCAACAGCAAGCAAGCGATCATCCGGAAGGGAAGAGAGCAACACAAAGTCAACAGATGGAGCAGGCATACCTGGATCCTTCGACGCCTGCACACAGACAGCCTTCTGGAGCATGTTTTCCGCATCCTTTCCTTTGATTCTTCCGCTCCTGCGCGCGCTCGAGGTGGGGGTCATCGAAGTGATAGTTGAAGCAGCGGAGCCCGTCTTGGAGACCTTGGAGGGCGAAGCAGAATCAAGCAAAGGGGAGGCCGCCACCGCCGCCGAACGCTTCCCTTTAGCAACATTCATGCCCGCTGACGCTTCGGCAGTCAGGTCCAGTTTCTTGGCCACCCCGGCAAAAGACTGGCCAACCTTGAGTTTCTTGCAATGCTGAGCCAAGGTTTCGTTCTCAAAGTCCCAATGAGTGGGGCTCTCCCACCCAATGTCTGCCCGGTCTTCTGCAGAGAGTTTTGAAACTTTATCAGGAGAGAAGTGTGGCTTGGCCACCTCTGAGGAGAGCTCCGGCGACTCCGAGATGGCAATGGGCGACACTGCAGCTGCCAGCTTCACAGCAAAGGACGGCCCTGCTTGAAGATTGGAACCATATTGGCAAATGGACGGCGCTGGGGCAGAGGACGGAGAGGGAGCACGCATGATCTTCTTCTGGAGAACGGGAGCACTGGTGGTATTCTTCTTTGGGGGCTTAACCCCAGCTTTCTTTGGCCTAGACTTGGGTAAGGATCTTGATTGCTGGCCAGCCAGACCCTTGTCCTTTGGCTCATGGACAGCAGGAGGATCAGCGTTCCTAGACTTCTTCCTTTTCCAGTGAGCATCAGAGTCGTTCTGTTCATTCGCATCTGGGTCCTCTTCATCATCTTTGTCCGAATCATGATCTGGCTTACTTGGAGGTGGCGGTGGAGCTGCACCCTGTGCAGTACTCCTCTTAACAGGGACGATTTCCACGCGGTAACCTTTACCATTGACGTAGAGCGGCACCACCAACTTGGGAAGCTCTGGAGTATGAATATGGAACTGCATCAACACTTCCTTGGGCTCCTTGCCGAGAGAAGCGGCATCCGTTGCCAAGGGCTTCCCCACCATACCCAGCGCCGCCTTAAGCCGCTCTGGCTCCAGCAGGCATGGAGGCACGCCAAGCACCTTAGCCCAAACTTCTGATAGTGGCGGGGGGGGGGGGGCGCCCAAGGGGTTATTGATAGAGTCTAGCACTATGATCCTAATCTGGCTGCCGGGAAGTGCCAGGTCCGCTGCGTTCTTGCAGAGCTTGAGGCTGTCAAGGGTGGGAAACACCACCAAGATATCAGTCGCACTCAACCTGCGCACCTGCCAATTCCAGTATTCGCAAACCAGCAACTTTAGGCCTTCCTCAAGAACCTGCTCACTGGCCCTTGGATCATCAACCAACACAAAGGCAAGGTTCGCCGGTTGAGCACATGGCAGCGGCAGCACGTTATCCATTGCATAGAAGCCCTTTCCATCAATGGCGAAACCGTACCATTTCACTTCCGCTTGCTTGGCGGCCGCCGGACACATGGCCGTGGTGTGGCCGTCGATGTCGCAGAGCGCACAATGCGGCGGGGCCTTGCAGTTCGATTGGTAATGCCCCGGCAGGGAGCAATTGAAGCAGGTAATGACTGGCTTAGAAGCGACAGGCTCAACCTCGAGCACATCAGAATGCGATGAAGCGCCATGAGAGGGAAGTTGCGACGACGATGCCGGCGTGTCCGTCACTGGAAGGGGCTTCGGCTTGCTGGACACCATCTTGCGCTTCATAGGCTTCCCACCTCCCCCGGCTCTCGGGTGGTTAGGGCATGGGCCAGAACGCCCTGTATCTCCCTCGAAGCGGCCAGAATCCATGAGGCACGGAGGAGAACTATCGCCTTGTTGGCCTCTGCGACGGTTGGCGTCGATCTGGCGCTCCAGCAGGAGACGAAGCTCAGATTCAGAAAGCAAATCCACCCTGCGCTCCTCTAGCGGCAAGGTTTCCTCGTAGGGTCTCTTGAGGTTCTGGCGACCCTCCCAGTTATCCCGGTCGTCCCTGCGACCGCGATCCATGGGCGGGGCTTGAGATGGAAGCAGAAGAACGCGAGTGTGGAAGGGGGGAAGAGCAGCACGCTGCAGATCTGGAATGGAGGCGGAGAAGGTGAGAGTGGCGTCTAGGGTTCCGACCGGTCTCCACGCCCACTTATATACTCTGGAAAAAAGCAGCCCTAACCGGGCAGGCCCGGAAATGGGCCTAACGGACTGGGCCGCACACGAGCGCTCGGTCGGAGAGGACCGGGCCTCCACCCCCACCACCGACGGAAACGGCTCACTGACTAGGGGGGCCCGCACCCGTTCTGAACTGAGTGGACGGCACGCGTCCACGTCACCCAGCACCTCTGCGGGGGTATCCCCTACCAGATCTGGCGCCGACGGCATGGGAGCACCCAGGACCGCCGGTGGCGAGGGCGGCGCCGGCACCTCGAAAGACCAATCGCCCACCTGTAGCTTGAACGCGGGAGGCTCCGGCGATCCACTGTCACGGGAGCAAACCCTAGCACCCGAGAGCGGCGGGAAATCAGATGGGGAGAAAAGGGGATCTCGACCCCTTGCCGGCGAGCTCGACCTTGGAGAGCTCCGAAGACACACGGTGCGCCCGGCGAGCCCACCCCCCTCCTGCGCCAAACCCAGAAAGTCTCCGAGGGTCCTCGAGGGTGGCGGCGACCCGACGCTCCGGTCCCCGACGGCCCCCTCGACCGCCCCGTCAACCTCCCAGATCTCGTCGTCAGAACCCTCAAACTCCGACGAGAGGACCCAGAACCTGGAGCCAAGCAACTTCGCCGACGCCCCCACTAGCGCCGGAGAAGAAAACCAGTCACCGGCGGCCACTTGCCGGTGAGAGAGCCCCGAACCCCGCGCGTCGCCCTCTGCGTCGCGGGAGCTCCTACCAACGGTCATTTTCTCAGCTTGTTTATACATGAAACTAAAGTAAGTACATGCATACAATATTTTCCAGAAGATGGATATCGAGAATCTGCGACTGAATACCTATCAAAGTATCTGCCGTTGGCGGGAGGCAAACTTGACGAATATTCCTTGTACTGTTGTATACAAATGCTGATCCGTCTCATTCATTCACAAACAGGAAAATGATTGAAGGACCTCGTCCCACCAACCATTTTGCCATAATGGGTACTAGTACTAGAACGTATTACGCGGGTATTTCAGCTTGCTAGAAGATAACGAATGTACAAGTTTCGCTCGTGGACCAGTTAAGTAATCGCTCGCTCGTTACCTGTACTCAGAAAGAGCTCGAATTTGGAGTCAGCTACCGCATGTTATGTTGACCGACTTGACGGTAGACTATTTTCCTGTCCTTTTGCGATGTTGTTTGACATCTTTGATAGATAGGTCGATGTAGTAACAATATGTTACTAAAACTCATTGCCACTTGGCTGACCTACTGCATGACAGCATGCCCTGTCAATTAGTCATTCTCTCAATTTTGTTGAACACGAACTCTGGTCATTCAGAACAGTATAGTAGTAGTAACTGTAGTTTACAAATTATGCATACTCACCTCAGCTAATTTACGTGCTACACGTGCGGCCTGATACGTGCATGCACCTCCCTCTAACGAAGTGTGCCGATCCACCTCATATAATCATATATACATATATATAGTTGATAGCTAAGTTCATGTGTTGTTGCTGCAACGCGGTTTCCTGCATAAAAATTTATACACTTGCACTAGATAACTTGACCATCAGTTACTGGCTTTAACTGAAGATGGAAGTGTTCCAAGTCTCTGATGATGGAGATATCTGGTCAGTAAACATATGTGAGGGTGCAGGTTACCGCACTCGGTCGATGCCCATCTCATTCACCAGATCGGTCCCCAAGTTTTCTTGAGAATATCTCATCCATGTTACCAAATCGACTGATTACTGATCCTCCCTTGTTATCTGCACTATATTCTCATCTCATGTGCATGTGACCATTCATGAAAACAGAAACCTACTACGTACAATATCATTTGTTCATAGCAAGTTTACAAGATCAACTGATCAAGTTAGTTGGCATTCATATTCTTCCATAATCAGCCACTGGACCGCTTCAACGACCGTACGATCTAGCATGTAAAACACAGTACTGGTCCTTGTTTTGCCTTGAGTAATGTCATTTTCCTGCTCGGTGATTACCAACTGGAAGCGTGTGTGCGTGAGCGTGACCATATTGACCTTACTCTACTAGGTAAAGCCAATCAACCGAGAGTCTCTTAATCAGTTAAGTACTACCGCGTATGATTATCCTGTGAGCAGAGGAGAGCAGCTAGTTGTTGTCAAATCGAACTATTTGGGTCGAAATACCTGCAGGAGAGATTAACAAGGACTTCGTTGTCCTCAATCTTGCATATACTTCGTTGTCCTCAATCTTGCACTGGTCAACACGTAATTTGAAGAACAATTTTCTCAATTTCTTGCCAAGACCCATTAAATGCACGTCAGGAAACGGTTTTGTATCCATGCATGCGAATATTTTGGAACGTCCTAAAATACACGACTTTTCTATGGTCTTGGTTGTGCGCAAGTTGACTACATGGAAACGGATCGATCTTACATGCTTGAGAACTCTGGGTCAACATGATATAGACGTTCAAAAAAAAAAACATGATATAGGTTTCCTAAGCGAAGAAGTCAGGTCAATATGTTGCTGTCTATCTTCTGAAACAGTGGAAGAGGAGCTAATTAACCACTACTATTTACACCATTGATCGTAGAAATGGCTGAAAAAACATTGTGCTGGACTGGCGGCGTATGTTCGAATTCAATGAAGTCTTGCTCAGGTCCATATGCACGACCGTCTTGCAACTCCAGGACTCCAACAATGAGAGAGTTCCGGAGGCTATACACATGTGTATGTATAAAGACTTATTCGTGTTTCCATCGGAAATGGATCGATGCCGCAAGGGCAATCAATCCGGACCAGTAGGCGATTGTTTGCATGCAATGAAATCAATATGATGCCAACAGATGACCTCACTTCATCAGTTCATCTAGATTGCAAATTAGGCATCCCTGTCTTGACCAGAAAGTGCACACTACGTACTATATATTTGCAATCAAAGCATTTATTAAGGGGATATATATATAAGCTCTTTTATGGTGATTGGCATGGAACCATAGTACTCAGTGGCGGAGCCAGGAATTAACCTGAGCCGGGTCGAACAAATAAGTTCTAAAATTTTTTTTGGCAGAAAATCGAATGTAATCAACAAAAAATGTTCCAAACAGATTCATTTGTCACATTTCATCGAGTAGAAGTACAAATTGACTAAAAACAAGAACTAGATACAAAAGTGCTATATTTTGAGGAGATATTATCATACCATGCATCTAGAAATGCCCACGAAAATTGCCCTTGTTCAAGGAAGTGCTAGACTCGTCATGCCCACGAAAAGCTAGACCTTGGTCAAGTAGAAATCTGACAACACCCACAACAGCCCTAAAACGAATCTCATATTCAATATGTGATTTTTCTTCATGACAAACAAGAGCATATGCAACACTTTGCTTTTTATTTCTGAAATCTTCACAACTATTTCTTGCATTGTTGTGAAAGATCGTTGGTCCACCTACATGACTTCTAAAATTTTCTGATGCTTTCTTCCAATTTGTAAACCCCGACTTTGTGAAAACATCCGATCCAAAGTGGTTACCATTACTTGAAGACTTGAAAAGAAAACAATGGAAACAAAATGCAGCATTCTTCTCCACACTATACTCTAACCAATCATACTTGCTATACCATGCATCTAGAAATGACCGCCTATCTAGATTTTTGGGATAATTATGACCAACTAAACGATTACGACCTGTCGATAAATGTGCCCATCGCATTATATCTCTAATTTCAGGGGTACCATATGACTCAATTGGTCTCTGAATTCCGGGATCGGCAACCACATTTGCTAGATCAAAGATTTTCGAAACATTTGCCTACAACAATGAAAAGAAAACAAACTATGAGGAAAGATTTCACACTAGTAATTAATTACTAGACAAATACATATCAAAAGTCAAGACAAATGGGGGAAATTCAACCTCTATGTGTTCCCTCTTGCATGCTTCTTCTTCTGCTGCCTGCGCTGCCTCAGCGACCAGCCTCATCGCCAGAGTCCATCGACAGGATAGCGAGGGAACGGGCGGCCGAGGGAGAGCAGAGGAAGAGCGAGGGAACGGGCAACCGAGCTGAGTAGAGGGAGAGCGAGGGAACGGGCGGCCGAGCTGAGCAGAGCGGGAGCGAGGGAACGGGCGGCCAAGGGAGAGCGAGGGCGGCGGTCGGGAACGTGCGGCCGAGGGCGGCGCTCGGGAACACGCGGGCGAGGGCGGCTCTCAGGAACGGGGCACGGCGGCGCCTGCGGGGCAGCGAGCGAGGGCGAGGGGAGGGGATAAGGTCGGGCTATACGGCTCGTGCAGTCATGCGGGACAGAGTGCGCGCAGCGAGAGCCAGGGCGAGGAGTCGAGGACGAATCGGTACCAGATTTTTTTCCTCCCAAATCTGAGCCGGGTCGGTCGCCCCCCCTCGACCCCTGGTGGCTCCGCCAATCGTAGTACCGTACGGTACAATCGGGTCAGAACTTTTGTGACCGTTGATTTAAAAAATAACTCATTTTAAACCGGTTACAATGCTTCCGTCCGATACAACACATATTTATGTATTGGATATTAGGAAAAAGAAGAAGAAGGAAAACGCTTCATTACTGCTGGGATCGCACGCGACCTATCACGCGTGTCACTGGCCCCACCATTCCTCCCTCGCTCTTATCATCTCGCAAGTGATGAACTCCCGAGTAGCGCTAGGCGTTTTATCCTTTGCTTCCCAATCATTCTCCTTCCAGATCAGCGATATCTTGGACCCTATGGACTATCCGTAACAAAATGGTTATCGAGAAAATATTCCCTCATGATGCTTCTGACTTTGTGTTTAAATTGTTAGCTTTCTTACAGCTGTCGTACCTGCTATGTAGACAGCAGGACGGAGAGCGAGTGGATGGTATGCCCCACAGGCCTTGCTGGAGGTGGCGCGTCGTCTTCCCACTTCATCTAGTTGATGAGCTTCCCCTTTCATTGGAGCACATATATTGTAATGTTGTTTTTGTGTTGGGCATGTTGTGTTGTTGGCCCAGCAGACTTTTTCTCGTTCTTTGAATGACTTGTTATTGAACTTTGTATAGATGTGGGACGAAAGCTTGTTTCGAGGATTTATCAAGACAACATCGATCTAATCCACTGTAACTTCTTCGTCCTCATGAGGTTCTTCTTTGGTCCTTCTCAGCGTCGGCGCCCTCCTTGCCATCTAGTGCATCTTAAGAGCTCCTTGTTGCAGGCTGTCTGCCCCTTACAACAAGTTACTATGGTTCCTCCGTTCTATAGACCTGACCAATATCGGAGGAATGCACACATGTAGCAGATTAGTTCAACTAGAGAATAAATGAGCTTTCCTTCAAAACAAGCACTATTTTGAGTTTTCCAAATAGCGCAGCACATAGCCGCAACACACTATACAAAACTGATTGTACTCCACATATAATATGCCACTTGGGCACTAAAAAAAGGCCTAATGGTCTCATCTGCATGGCAGAGTCTACAATTGTAATTTCTCCACATATATATACATCCAACAGATACAAGAATTTTTTTTTTTTTAGAAATATACAGTTATATTTCTAAATGAAGAAGTTTGGTCAACATGTTGTTTCGAAGAAAAGGGAACCGTGGATAACTGCACACAGGTTTTCGATTAATAACTCCCACTCTCTTGGTATAAAGAATCTAATCTCATGCGCTTGTCAATGCTTCTATAATTAGTTATTGGTTAACTTCCTCTTGATGCCCACTTTTGGACTTTGGAGACCCAACAAATTGGCATGTCAAACCAGTACGTACTCAGGGAAGATGGCCACTAGCGACTCCCCGTGACAGTCCAGCTCTACCAAGAGAAGGACATAACATAACATCATCATTATAAAAGCCAATAAAAGAGGCATTATTGGAGCAGAGCATAGCAGAGCAAAGCATGTCGGGTACTAGTTCTAGCTAGTGAGAAAGCTTGACCTGAACTCCACACTCGGACCCGGGCCATTATATTAGGGGGAAGACTGTACGATCAGTGTTCTCATCGCTGCGTCTAGATGGACAAGATTAATCAACATAAACTGTTACCCCATGTTCAAGCTGAAGCCACGTAAGTACATGAACATTGAAGTATTTTATACCGGCGTTCGTCGTTTGAAGAGGATCAACGCAACGTACGTGGCCCGGCCAAGAAGAATTACTCGGCTACGTTGAATCGTACGATTTGTTTAGGACACAACGTACGTTTTCCGTAGGTAGCTTTCAGTCAGTGCATTGAACCTGAATCCGAATCTAGAGCCGAGCCAGCAGCGAATTCAGGGAGACACTTGCAATTTCTTTCAGTTATTTGCCGTTGCGCGCGTGTGTGTATGAGGTTTTCTTAACTGTTGATTAGGACTTCCTGCTGCCTCGACCGGCCGGTAGTATTTTATTCGATAATATGCACAAAACAAGAAAATTCGCTAACCCTCCCGAGCCGCTCCCCTCTCTAGCAGCGGCAGAGGCCCCCTCCCTTCCTAACCCTAGAATCCCCTTTTCGGCCCCTGTCCCTCAGGCTGCCGATGCTGGTGGTGGTGGCGACACCCTTCTCGTCAAACGACGGAGGGCTGGAGAGATCTCCGAGGCGGCGCATCACGGGAGGTGGTGGGACGCTCGCTGGTGACACAGGGCGGCGTGGCCATGGCAGCCGAGGCCTCATGTGCTCTGGCGGATGGCGATGAGGAGATAGTGGCGTGCGCTGTTGCGCTTGTCGTCTTTGGCGGCGGACCGGGGGCCCGTCCAATATTGGCCAGATCTGGATCATGGCTTCGGCTATGCAAGCGACATGATGCAACGCATTGTGTCGCCTTTTCCTCCACTGTCGTTCCAGTAGGAGTGACTGGCAGCGTGGGGTTGCTGGTCTTGCGAATAATTGAGGCGGTCCTAGAATTCTTCTCGCGCCAAGAGGAAGATCTGTCGGATGCCTATCCCTATCGATTTGGTGGGAGTGTTATGTTCCGGAAAGATCTGCCAGTGTACTCCACTGGACGCTTCATGCCTGGAGATTGCCGGCTCGGATGGGATTCGGTCATGTGCACTCATGTTTTTTTTATCTCACTGTTTGGTTTCAGAGAAAGAATTATGAAGCTCTGCTAGTTGTTACCATTATGTGGTACGGTTTCTTGGTCCATAGTGAGGTTAGCTAGCGGAGAATGCCACGGAAGCTGAGATCTGAGGACTTGCGTTGGTGGTTCGAGACTTTGTTGCGACGTAGAATTGGAGCAGCAGTAGCGGAAGAGGGGCGACAACACAGAAGAAGTTCACAGTCTTACCTTGTAGGGTGAAAGGTCTGGCCTTAATTGGTTGTGTCTGGCAATGATCTTGTTTAAGGCATTGTTTTTTTTGAGTGGGGACCCTTCTCTAGGGTAAATATCTAAGATCTATGATCAGGCGACAACGAGGTTTGTGCATTGTTTTCTATTTAGAGGCGTCGCTTTTGGAGAATCTGGACTTCGGGTGCTGTATTGGCGGGGTTTGTGTTCCTGCTATGAGGAACAATCATTGTAGCTTGACTTTTCTTTCTATAATATTTTTTTTTTGATTGTGTGCATTTGTATTGCCATTAGAATACTACGTCGTTGCAGAGGCTGAGTTTAGTTGATATTAATATATACTTATAAAAAACAAATGCGATTTCATTAGAAATGAAACCGATAATATACAATTTGATCGGTAGTATATACGATGCATTCATCAAATCATCATCCATGCGTCACGATAACGTTGCCCGCGATCACTCTGAGTCTATGAGAGAGAGTGAGCTCTCCAAGTTCTCTCAACCAGCTCCATGTGACGGCGTACTTACTTCCGTATATACAAACATGAGCTCTACGTAAACGCGTTTCGGTAACCACTACACGTCGTCCTCGATCGTACTCGGAATCTGGGCCCTACCGGGCGAGCGTATCTCTACTAGCTTCGATACTCGTAGATTATCTTTGACATGTGCTGGTAACTGGTATAGTCATCATTTTCAATTGCTCGCCCTCGATATTGGTCTGTTGGCTTTCGCCTCCATCAGATCAGCTGCAAAGGAAAACGAAGAGTGGACTTGGGTAAGTTGTCGTGCTGCTTCCCCGTAGGTTCCCCTGTCGTCCCTGGCTCTATAAATTCTGGGCATCACACGACGCCGCACTGACAAACCCGACAACACCAAAAGCTAGACAAGGTGCAGCAGCAGTCCAGCTCTAGTCAGTAGTGCAAACTGCAAAGAGTGGAGAGACTCGACCGGTATGGCGCTGTCCACCCCGACCGCCGTGGTGCTGCAGCTGATGACGATGGGGCAGCAGTCCGCGGCGCACCTCGGGGAGCTGCTCGCGGCGGCGTCGCCGCCGATGGAGGCCGAGCTCGGCCAGGCGCTCACCGCGGAGATCCTACGCTGTTGTGACCGCGTCATCGCCGCAGTCAGCAGGGGCGCCGCCGGCACCAAGAGGAAGGCGGTCACGGAGCACCGCGCCGCCATGCCGGCCAAAAGAAGGTGCGAATTAATATAGCTCGCTTGACACTTGGAAACTGGACAGGCTTGGACTCTTGGCACGAATGTCGATTTGACAGGTTACGTTGATTTCTGCAGGGCGCGTGGTGCGGAGGCGCATCGGGAGGTCCAGAGCGGGACGACGGCGGACGGGTTCGTGTGGAGAAAGTACGGGCAGAAGGACATCAATGGAAGCAAGCACCCGAGGTACGTAGAAATCTATGCCGGATAAAGGTATTGCATTAGCACACACGTACCCTAAACCTGACGCTGTTTACTTGCAGGTTCTACTACCGCTGCGCGTACAGCGGCGAGGGCTGTGGCGCGACTCGCCGGGTTCAACAGTCGCAGGAGGACCCCGCGGCGTTCGTGATCGCCTACTACGGCGACCACACGTGCGGAGGTGGCGCCGGCGATGCGTGTCAGCGAGAAGCACGCGCGGCGATGCCTCCTGCCGTCATCTACTCCGGCCTGAACGCCGGCGGAGTCGTCGATCGATATCAGAACGTGGTATCTCCTCCGCCGCTCGCCGCCGAGCAGAGTTGGCGCCGTCACGGCCAGGCTCCCGATGAGGCGTCACGGGGACAGTGGTCGTCATCCTCCTCTTCCTCGTCGGAATCGGAACTGGGCCCTTCTCCTGTACTGGAGTTTCTGGAGGGCAGCCTCGGAGTCGGATGGGGATGCGCCGTCAACTACCTCGGTTTCGCTGGTGATCTACCTGAATTTTCTTTTGGAGGGACATCTACCTGAATTTTATATGCTTCAGTAGAGCATAGCAGCTGTCTCAGCGCGGTACATCTCGTGCGCTGTTTAGTCCTCAGATAAGATATGTTGTACGTCGGAGTGCTGCATACGTAGTTTTTCAGAATCTAGCCAGTATCAAGATTAGAAATGGGAGAGAAGTTTTCTTCGGGAAAGGGACGCTTTGTATGACAACATTTGAGCATTAGACATCAAGGGTGCCTTGACGACAGTCAGGTTGTGGGCGAAAATCGCCAACGTTCAGAGAGACGCAGAGGCCGAGGATGTACCCACTTGGATAGGGGCTAGGGCAGGGAAATACTCTGCTAAGAGAATCCCTAGCCAAAAGCCTAAAATTTAACTCCCTATCTAGCGAGTATCCTAGATTTCTATAATTTGAGGAATTAAACCACTATAGATAAAGCCATAAACTAAACTCCTTAAGAAAAAATTTGCTCAATTTTTAAACTGCTACCACATACATATGAAACTATTACATGACATGTGATCAATCATTCAAATGATTTAAATCAACATAATGAGCATACAAAAGCAACCACATCGATCAAGTTTGATCCCAAAAAAACAACATATCATGTCTATATGTTGTGGACATCACCACCTCAAACACCATCATGCGCGCCACCATCACTACCACGAGAGGCCATCAATTCGGCCATGATCTTGGCATGAGTGATCTCCCAATAGGCCCTTGCCATTGCATTCATGGAGTTTGAGTTCATGAACATGATAGTGTGGTCGGCCTCCTCCTTCTCTTTTGCCAACTTCTCCACCTGTAGTGCAGCCTTTGCTCTTCCATCTTCTTGTACTTTGCCAATCTTTGCTCTTCTAGTGAAATCCTCCATTCCTTGGTCGCCAACTTGGACTGCCACTTCTCTTCTTCCAACAATTTGAGCTCATTCCACCTCGCAGACTTGTTCTCTTTTTATTTGGCCGAAATGCTTTCTTGGTCTAAATGGTGACTGTGAACTCATCCATGTAGGCACCGACACCTCCCCTATTCTTCCTCTCTTTTGTTATCTTGTTCCCCCCGACCTCTTGATGAGATCTTCATCCTCCTCGTCATCAGCGTCAATGGCAATGCTACTCCTTGCCCTTCAGTGTGGTCTTGTAGTTCCTTCGCACCAACTTCTTATTGTCGGCTAGTTCCTTGTAAAAATAGTGCAAAATCATGGGTTTGCCATCGTTCTTATTATTGCGTTGATTGTAGAGATCTTGTTGGTTAGGCCCGGACTCCATGATTGACACCCATGTTGCTGGTGCATTGTTCACTTGATCAACACAACCGGACCATTGGCTGCATTGCGCAAGGATAGTGCCCCAACAATGTTTAGGAGAGCCTTGGGTGTGGTTGGATGGAACAAGTCACGGTCTTGTTGTAGTATTCTTCAATTCTCCCCTCAAAAGTTGTCCTTGGATTGATTTGTGCCAATCGTTGTGTCAAGTGACACGTTCATCCAAGCATGATACAGAGCAATATCTTCTTGCTAATTGTAGTTTTGTGTCCTTGTCTTCTCAGTTGAGACTTGTTAAGCTTGTGTTTCCACTATATTTTCAACCTCCTTCACTTTCACCTCCACATCGGCCTCCATTTCACCCTCCTCCTCGTCTTCTTTTTATTATCCAAATCGATAGTGGAATTCATCGAGCCCTTGTATCTTTTTACAAAGCCAATTGAGACATGAACTCGGTGAATCCTATCTCGTCGCACTACAGTCACAAAAAAGCAGTAATTTGACCAATATCATCAATTGGTAGGTCGAGAGGTGAAAATTTTGTGTTTTAACTCGGTCGCCACTGGATCAGCATTTTGTCGATCACCTCACGGACGGCGACTTCGATGTAGTAGACGACAACAGCTTCTGAGTTGCCGAATGCAAAGGACGCGCCTTGAGAGCTGCCATTTGCGGTGGAGCCGTCGGTGTCGCCCCTATAGCCTTTCTCTTTTTCTTCATGGCCTCTGCCTTGGTGAGCACCTTCATGTCTTCTGTCGGCTTCTGTGACCATAGATCGGGGAGGACTAGAGCAAGGGGCAGCCAAGCAACCTTCACCGACGTTGTTCCGGGCTTGCCGCCCTTGCCGACGGCCTTGATCGACACCCCCATTGCCTGCACCATGCTAGCATTCCCCATCTGCTTCCTTGGCAGTGGCGGCCTTGAATGGGTCGATTCAGGCGTTGTCGACCCGGTGGGAAACTCCGGCGGGGCTGCGAACGCATTCAATGGTTCCATTTCGGCCGACGGAGGGGAAAATGGTAAAGCTAGTGAGGAGTGCCGATGAATTTTGGTGGGGGTGTCCTGCGGGTCAGCGGATAATGTGTGTGTTTGTGGGGGTGTGCACGTGTATGCATGCGCACGCGTGTGTGTGTGTGCATGTGTGCATGCATGCGTGTGTGCATGGGTGTGTGCGTGTGTGCGTGGGTGCGTGCATGTGTGTGGATGTGTGTGTATGTGTGTGTGCATGTGCATGTGCGTGTATATGTGTGTGCGCGCGTGTGTGCGTGCGTATGCGTGTGTGTGTATTGGCTTCTCTAAACTTGGCTTGTAACAACATCTGTATCCCACAGTTCCTTGTATGTATCTCAAGATCTGCTTGATAATGGCCCAGTTCTACTTACTTGTAGCTGATACGTCTCTAACGTATCTATTATTTTCGATGCTCCATGCTTGTTTTTACACCATTTGCTTAGTGTTTCGTTACACTTCATGGCATTTTTATGCATTTTCCAAAACTAACCTATTGATACGTCTGTAACGTATCTATAATTTTTGATGCTCCATGCTTGTTTTTACACCATTTGCTTAGTGTTTCGTTACACTTCGTGGCACTTTTATGCATTTTCTGAAACTAACCTATTCACAAGTCGCCACAGTGCCAGTTCCCTGTTTTCTGCTGTTTTTGTGTTTCAAAAAAGTTACACAGGAAATATTCTCGGAATTGGACGAAACCAAAGCCAGTCGCTCAGAATTTCACCGAAGCTTCCAGAGAACTGAAGAGGAGACGAAGTGGGGCCACGAGGGCCCCACACACCAGGGCGGCGCGGCCCAGGGGTAGGCCGCGCCCCCTATGTGTGAGAGCACCTCGGTCCACTTCTGACGATGCCCCTTCGCCTATAAAGACCCCCCGACGGGAAAAACCTAAATACCCGATCACTTTTCCAGAACAGATCGCGATCCACCACCGCCGTCGACCCAAAGATCGGGAGGGTCCAGAAGCTCTTCTCGGCACCCTGCCGGAGAGGGGAATCGCCACCGGAGGTCTTCTTCATTGCCATGCTTGCCTCTGGAGCGATGAGTGAGTAGTCTACCTTGGACTATGGGTCCATAGCAGTAGCTAGATGGTTGTCTTCTCCACCATGTGCTTCATGTTTAGATCTCATGAGCTGCCCTACATGATTGAGATCACCGTTATGTAATTCTACATGTTTGGTTTGTTGGGATACGATGAATATTGGTGTTATGCTTGAGTTGATGTACTGAAATTTATCGTATGTTATCTCTATGTTGTTTATGATCTTGCATGCTCTCCGTTGTTAGTAGCTATCTTGGCCAAGTAGTTGCTAGTGACTCCAAGAGGGGGTATTTATGCTCGATAGTGGGTTCATGCCTCTATTTAATCTGGGGGAGTGACAGAAACCTCTAAGGTTGTAGATGTGTTGTTGCTACTAGGGGGAAAACAACATTCATATGCTCGAGGGCATATGCTTTGTTTACATTACACACTTTGCTTAATGCAATTATCTGTTGTTCGCAACTTAATACTTGTGGAGTTCTCGGATTGATTCACCACAAGTGGATTATTAGTCATAGATGCAGTTGGATGACGGTCTATGTATCTTGTTGTAATGCCCAAAGTAAATCTCATAGTGATCCTCTCATCATATGCACGTTGTATTTATTCTATCAATTGCCCAACTGTAATTTGTTTACCCAGCATGTATTATTTTATCTTATGGAGAGACACCACTAGTGAACTGTGGACCCCGGTCCTATTTCCTTTATATTGCTATCACATGTTTACTTTATTCGCACTGTTTACTTTACTCGCATACTATTATCACTTTCTACTCGATACGCTCATACCCTTTGTTTCAAGCAAACCGGTGAGATTGACAACCTCATCGTAAGTTGGGAACAAAGTATTTGGTTGTGTTGTGTGCAGGTTCCACGTTGCTACTGGTTGAAGACGCGCTAACAAGAAATCGTTAACGGCGCCCTTGTTAGAGCATCACGCAGCTAGTGGGCATCACCTTCAGTCGTTTGGCTTTCTCCTACTGGATCGACAAACCTTGGTTTCTTACTGAGGGAAAATCTTGCTGCTATATTCATCACACCTTCCTCTTGGGGTTCCCAACTGGCCGATCATTTACTCGGCATCAAGCATATTTTTTGGTGCCATTGTCGGGGAGGAAGAAGACTTCTGCAAGGGGAGTTTTCGCACGCACATCCTTTACTTTGTTTTAAGTTTTGCTTTACTTTATTTTTACTTGCATCATTTTATCAAAAACCCAAAAAAATTAGAATCCTTGGTAGTTGTTATTTCTTTACTCTAGTTCATTATGTTGTTCCCTAAGTATGTTTTGGAGGACCTCTCAGTAGGTAGTGGTTCGATTATTAGAAAAATTAACATTGAGGAGTTCTTTCATCATATTAGTATGCATAAGGATGTTGAGAAAAAGTCTTTGGCTGAGCTTGCTCCTAGTTATGAAGTTGCTTCTGCTTATTTAGTTCACATGTTAGATGCTAGGTTTGCTAGCCTTAATCCTTTTATGCAATACATGTTCCTTAAGCTTCATGATATTAAGGATCCCGAAAAGAAAGCTTTTATCTTGGAAACTTTGCGCATAGAATTTAGAGATGTTGCTATTGAGGCTAGGGTAGTTTTTAAGAAATTTAATAAGCTTGGCTCACCTGTTGAAGTTGTTGGTACACCCAATGAATATTTTAGAGTACCAATACCTTGTAAACTTGTAGGAATTCATGATGCTTGGGAAAAGAATTCTAGTTGGATTTGTCCTGAAAATCCTTTCGACGAAAGTAGTGTACCAAAGCGTGATCATGAAGGATCTTCAAAAACTCATTAGGACACAATTTCCTACATTGTTGAAAAGACTCCTATAGTGGATCCTAATGCTTCTTTCATAATTACTTGATTCGCAATTTTCTGCGCCTAGCTCAAAGGCGTTAAAGAAAAGCACTCTTGGGAGATAACCCAATGTTTTTACATTCAGTTATTTTTCTTTTATTTGAGTCTTGGAAGTTATTACTACTGTAATGACCTCTCCTTATCCTTTTTATTTCATTTTTGTGCCAAGAGAAGCCTCTAATTTGAGCGAGGTAAGATTTGGGGATGTTGCTGTCCTGAAACAGTTTTCGGTGCTGCACTGTAAAAATTCGTGAAAATTCTCTGTTTATATTTTGGACCTGCGATTTCTTGTGCATATGCCCCAGGTTATATCAAAACTTTCATTAGTTGAACACTTTTTGATTTGAGCAACAGAAAACCCTCTAAAAAATCGACCTTTGTCAGCTGTTCTGTTTTGACAGATTTCTGCCAATATTTGTGTTTGCCGCTTTATCGCTTTCTAACGTATCTATATTTTTTTATGCTCCAAGCTTGTTTTTACACCAGTTGCTTAGTGTTTCGTTACACTTCGTGGCACTTTTATGCATTTTCCGGAACTAACCTATTAACAAGTCGCCACAGTGCCAGTTCCCTGTTTTCTGTTGTTTTTGTGTTTCAGAAAAGTTACACGGGAAATATTCTCGGAATTGGACAAAACCAAAGCCAGTCACCCAGAATTTCACTGAAGCTTCCAGAGAACCGAAGAGGAGATGGAGTGGGGCCACGAGGGCCCCACACACCATGGCAGTGCGGCCCAGGGGTAGGCCGCGCCCCCTATGTGTGAGAGCACCTCGGTCCACTTCTGACGATGCCCCTTCGCCTATAAAGACCCCCCGATGGGAAAAACCTAAATACCCGATCACTTTTCTAGAACACATCGCGATCCGCCGCCGCCGTCGATCCGAAGATCGGGAGGGTCCAGAAGCTCTTCCCGGCACCCTGCCGGAGAGGGGAATTGCCACCGGAGGTCTTCTTCATCGCCATGCTTGCCTCCGGAGCAATGAGTGAGTAGTCTACCTTGGACTATGGGTCCATAGCAGTAGCTAGATGGTTGTCTTCTCCACCATGTGCTTCATGTTTAGATCTCATGAGCTGCCCCACATGATTGAGATCACCGTTATGTAATTCTACATGTTTGGTTTGTTGGGATCCGATGAATATTGGTGTTATGCTTGAGTTGATGTACTGAAATTTATCTTATGTTATCTCTATGTTGTTTATGATCTTGCATGCTCTCCGTTGTTAGTAGCTATCTTGGCCAAGTAGTTGCTAGTGACTCCAAGAGGGGGTATTTATGCTCGATAGTGGTTTCATGCCTCTATTTAATCTGGGGGAGTGACAGAAACCTCTAAGGTTGTAGATGTGCTGTTGCTACTAGGGGGAAAACAACATTCATATGCTCGAGGGCATATGCTTTGTTTACATTACACACTTTGCTTAATGCAATTATCTGTTGTTCGCAACTTAATACTTGTGGAGTTCTCAAATTGATTCGCCATAAGTGGATTATTAGTCATAGATGCAGTTGGATGGCGGTCTATGTATCTTGTTGTAATGCCCAGAGTAAATCTCATAGTGATCCTCTCATCATATGCACGTTGTCTTTATTCTATCAATTGCCCAGTTGTAATTTGTTTACCCAGCATGTATTATTTTATCTTATGGAGAGACACCACTAGTGAACTGTGGACCCCAGTCCTATTTCCTTTATATTGCTATCACATGTTTACTTTATTCGCACTGTTTAGTTTACTCGCATACTATTATCACTTTCCACTTGATACGCTCATACCCTTTGTTTCAAGCAAACCGGTGAGATTGACAACCTCATCGTAAGTTGGGAACAAAGTATTTGGTTGTGTTGTGTGCAGGTTCCACGTTGCTACTGGTTGAATACGCGCTAACAAGAAATCGTTAACGGCGCCCTTGTTAGAGAATCACGCACCTAGTGGGCATCACCTTCAGTCATTTGGCTTTCTCCTACTGGATCGACAAACCTTGGTTTCTTACTGAGGGAAAATCTTGCTGCTATATTCATCACACCTTCCTCTTGGGGTTCCCAACTGGCCGGTCATTTACTCGGCATCACCTATTAGCGAGATGCCATAGTGCCAGTTCCCTGCTTTCCGCTGTTTTTGTGTTTCAGAAAAGTTACACAGGAAATATTCTCGGAATTAGACGAAACAAAAGCCGAACGTCCAGAAATTTACCAAGCTTCCAGAGAAGCGAAGAGGAGATGGAGGGGGGCCACATGCCAGCCACACCATAGGGCGGCACGGCCTGCCCCTGGCCCGCGCCCCCTGGTGGTGAGGCCACCCTGGCCCACTTCTGATGCCGCCCCTTCGCCTATAAAGACCCCCCGACGGGAAAAATGTAAACATCCGATCACTTTTCCAGAAACATATCGCGATCCGCCGCCTTCGTCGATCCGAGATCGGGAGGGTCCAGAAGCTCTTCCCGGCACCCTGCCAGAGAGGGGAATCGCCACCGGAGGTCTTCTTCATCGCCATGCTTGCCTCCGGCGCGATGAGTGAGTAGTCTACCTTGGACTATGGGTCCATAGCAGTAGCTAGTTGGTTGTCTTCTCCACCATGTGCTTCATGTTTAGATCTCGTGAGCTGCTTTACATGATCGAGATCACCGTTACGTAATTCTACATGTTGTGTTTGTTGGGATCCGATGAATATTGGTGTTATGATTGAGTTGATGTGCTGAATATTATCTTATATTATCTCTATGTTGTTTATGATCTTGCATGCTCTCCGTTGTTAGTAGCTATCTTGGCCGAGTAGTTGCTAGTGACTCCAAGAGGGGGTATTTATGCTCGATAGTGGGTTCATGCCTCTATTTAATCTGGGGGAGTGACAGAAACCTCTAAGGTTGTAGATGTGTTGTTGTGTAACGACCCGGTAAATCCCCAATATTAGATAATTGTTTGTTCTTTTTTTTTTTTTTTTGCGTCATTGTGACGTCATGCATTATCATGCATCTTATAACCTTGCATGTTTTTGTTAAACCCAAAATTATTTAGCACAAAATCTATTTTTGTCTAATTATTGCTCGTATGGTTTTATAATAAACCCTCCCTTCACTCTTCTTATTTGGATTAAAACTAAAAGTACAATATTTGCAAGCTTTCAAAATTGTTCTAAATCTAAAATCTAGTTTTCGAAAATGTTTCGCATCTCCTCATCTTTTCTTCCTATCTCTCTCTTTTCTCCTGTACCTTTTATCTTTGCAATTTCCAGAAATTTAAAGGGCCAGCTTGTGTTGTTTTAAGCCCAAACCAAACCATCGCAGCAGCCCTCCTCTCTTGGTCCATCTCAACCCGGCGTCCCAGTTCAGTAACTTCAGTCCATCACAACCTCTACCAAACGAGTCCCCTGTCGTCTTCCTCGTAGGAGCACGCAGCACGCATGAGCCCCTCCACTTTTTTTTTACCACCACCTGCTTCCTCTCCTCCTTATCTTCTGATCCCCCTTGGATCCCCTCAGAAACCCTAGCCCCTCTCCTCCCTCGCGCCGCCACCACTCCTCCACCTTTTCTTGTTCTTCTCTACAAGTTCCTGAGCAGGAAACGAAACCGAGAACCACCGCGCCATGGCCAGCGTCGTCCCACCGTTCCATTCCATCTCGTGCAGCTCTGACGTTCCCAGAAGATGCGCCTTGAAGACCCGGTTCTCGTAGACCAAGAAGACAAGCTGGGAGGCCCCGTTCACGACATTTTCGTCCTCGATAGCCTCGCAGACTGCCGGCGACTTTCTCTGTTTCCGGCCGCTCCGGCCATCCTCCAACATTAGAGACCACACCATCGACTGCTTGGTGAGTTTTAGAACCTCTTGGACCATTTCCCATTCTGGTTCTCGTCCTGCAGCCTTTTGCCGGCGTTGACCGCCGTCGTCCTTCCCCGCAGGAGCTCCTCGCTGGCCATGCTCCGGTGGGAAATTGGTGTCAAGTCAGCCGATTTCAGTCCAGCGCAACTAGGAGCATCTGCCGCAACAACAGCCGTGTCCCAGTTCGTCCTCGCCTGCTGAATCGATGCTCGATTGATGCCAATTCCGTCCGCGTATTTGTACCTCCGCAGCAAAACATCGTCCCCATCCTGTTCAGCCAAGTCCAAGGTGCCAACTTCAGAGAGGGGTCAAGTATAGTGCGACCGTTCAATCACCACGTCCGTTCAATAGCCCATCCGGTCTGTTCCTTTGCCCAAACTCTGTAGATCCCTGGTTCGAATCCCACCAGAGGCAAAAGCCTCACCTTTTTGATCTATTTTGTGCAGATCCGACACCAGCTGGGCCTCAGAGCCCATCCAAACCTCTCTACCCATCGCCGGCGTGCGATCGTTTCTATCCGTCGTCACTCGGGCTCAGGTCCTGCCCAGTTCTGTTTTTTTTGTTTCAGAAATTTCCTGCAAGTATTCAAATCTTGCATAAATCATATCTTTTAATCCGTAACTCGAAATACAAAGTATTTTATATGAAAGTTTATTAGAAAAATGCATAGAATTTGAATATGCCATCCATATGCTTGTTTGCATCTTGCATCATGTCATGGCGTGATAGTTTGTATCTCATCTAATAAACAACATATGGAGCACTTGGGAAATTACCAAATATGGTTCCCCGCTTCATTTAATTTTGTGTAGATCACCTATACCTTGTTTTGCCATGTTAAACAACATTTAAATTGTCGCGTAGTAAAACAACTTGAACTATATGTGTGTGTCGGGATTCCGATTCCGCTTAAATTTGATAAGTTGCATTGCATCATTTGCCATGCCATGCATACATGCTTCACATGATCATGCTGATTCTTTTACCGTAGTAGTAAGTTTTGCATACGTTGTTTGTTGTAGCATTTTGCTTCTTCACGGATAGGCCGCTTCGTGGTGATGTGAGCAACGACAAGTTCTTCGGGTGTTCTTCGATCTTCTTTTCAGGCGAGCCCTTTTCTCTCTACCCATTTAATACTTTTGCTCTTGCTAGCTCTATATTCTAGCCTTATGTTGCGATGCTTTGTTCGAGTCCCGTGTCCTATCCACCTGTTTATCCAAAGCAAAGCCGTAGAACCTTCCATAAATCCTATTAACCGTGTGCTTGTTGTTTGAGTTGGCCTTGCGAGTCGTAGGCATCTTCAGGTTCTTCGAGTTGTTTTATCTTATTGGGTTGGGAAAGTTATCACATGCTCTACTTTTGGATATATGTTGTTTGAGATAATCATGGCTTACTTTAATGTTAATGATTAAAATTGAATTAAGCAGAGGCATCGGTGAGTCATTTTGCCAGTTTTACGACGGCTCACTTGTGTCCCCTAGGACCCCGAGATCGCATGAACTGTTCTGAGACTGAGCGCTCTAACCATACGTGGGTACGTTTACGGGCCTCCCCTCGATCACTGCCGGAATCTACACACTCGTCCAGTGGCCACAACTAGTTTGAGGTTTTCCATTTGAGTTTTGCGTGCATGCAGCTCTTGTATCTTATGGTCCGATTTACTTTGGGGGAAGCCGTGGGTGCCTTGTAACCCCTTGTTTGCCTCTGCGTGCACGTATAGGATGTGGTACGAGCGTTTATCGCATGCTGAAGCGGGTCGTCTCCCAAGGGTGGAGCCGGGCCTCGGAAGCCGTAGGCACAAACAGCTAGGTCCGTCTCGGAGATTCGGCCGGACTCTCGATTCGGGTTAAACTTAGTTAGGTGGCTTCCTGGACTTGTTTGTAGTGAAGGAGAGTGCGAGTCGTGACTATCCTAATGGCGCACCTGTTTTTATTAAGGGTGCGAGACTTGCCGGAAGGATTGATCGTACGTGTGGGTACATTTGGGTACCCCTGCAGGGTTAAATCTTTTCGAAAAGCCGTGTCCGCGGTTATGGACGACTTGGAGCTGTACTACTCGATCATAGAATAACTTGCACCTGTTATTTTCAATACTAATAAACTTGTGTAGTAAGTTAGCACAACTACAACAACAAACCTGCAATAAAACTTGGTAACCGTGTGAGTGCCTTTGATACTTGCTTCTTCGTTTGGTCACGAGGAGGTGATTCATCGGCTGGGTTATGTTTGGTGTTAGTTTCTAGTTGGTTACTTTTATGCGCTCTCTTATCTTATTCTATTTAGACGGAGTTTGTAGTATGTCTCTGTAGTATACTTCTTTTGTTGCCGCTAAGTCCACCATATAGCCTGTAGGCGAGCACAGCTGAATTCCAGTCTCGCGAGTACGTGCCTCGGTACTCACCCTCGTTTTTTTCCCTTTTTCTCTTTCTCCCTCCTTGTTCGGCAACCTTTGGCCCGACGTTTTTGACAGGTACGGGAGCGACGACGTTAGCAAGGTTACCCTTCCGGCTTGGCCTGGGCAGGGTTATGGACGCCATCGTTTATCTTCAGGCCTCTTAGGCCCATTTGTATTCTTGTCCGTACTCGGATATTATTTTGCTTTATGTATGATTTGGATCTTTGTATTGTATATTTGGATTTTTGACTCGTGGAGTCTTCGTGGTTATATTATATATTCGTTTGTGGGTTCCATCGTGAACTTGTGTAACTGTTGCTACTTGAATCCACCCGCATTGCGTGCATGTTGGATGTGCATGAGGCGCTTGGTGGTGCGTTTCCAAAGCGACATCATGCGAATTGTGGCGTGATTGCTACGATTCGCAAGGTGCTGGTTTTGGGGCGTTACAAGTGGTATCAGAGCCAGGTTTTGTCGATACCCACAGGTCCAGTCTACTTGTAGGATAACCTTGCCAACAGACGAGTTGAGTCTAGTGTCAAAACTAGTTTGCTAAAAATGCGTTGGATAGTTCTCAATAGGTCTACATTTTTCTCCTTACCCACTTTGCTTCTCTCTTCTTACCTTTGCGAGTTTGAGTTCTCTTTCTTGCCCACTTCTCAGAGTTTTAGGTTTCCGCGTGGGTGGACGATCTCTTGCCTTTTATCCTAATTGGTTCGTTCTTCGCAAGATCATCATCATCAACGTGAGCAAGAATCTTTGTTAGTGGTGTCGAGAAAAATAGATCCACGTTAAGGTCCGGGAATGTCAACATGAAGCGCGAAGACTCGATAGTTTCACCAACTCTTTCCCCCTACACGAACGTGGATCTCGGGGCGAGATCCTTTGTTAGTGGTGTCGATTGTAACGATCCGGTAAATCCCCAATATTAGATAATTGTTTGTTCTCTTTTTTTATTTTTGCGTCATTGTGACGTCATGCATTATCATGCATCTTATAACCTTGCATGTTTTTGTTAAACCCAAAATTATTTAGCACAAAATCTATTTTTGTCTAATTATTGCTCGTATGGTTTTATAATAAACCCTCCCTTCACTCTTCTTATTTGGATTAAAACTAAAACTACAATATTTGCAAGCTTTCAAAATTGTTCTAAATCTAAAGTCTAGTTTTCGAAAATGTTTCGCATCTCCTCATCTTTTCTTCCTATCTCTCTCTTTTCTGCTGTACCTTTTATCTTTGCAATTTCCAGAAATTTAAAGGGCCAGCTTGTGTTGTTTTAAGCCCAAACCAAACCATCGCAGCAGCCCTCCTCTCTTGGTCCATCTCAACCCGGCGTCCCAGTTCAGTAACTTCAGTCCATCACAACCTCTACCAAACGAGTCCCCTGTCGTCTTCCTCGCAGGAGCACGCAGCACGCATGAGCCCCTCCACTTTTTTTTTACCACCACCTGCTTCCTCTCCTCCTTATCTTCTGATCCCCCTCGGATCCCCTCAGAAACCCTAGCCCCTCTCCTCCCTCGCGCCGCCACCACTCCTCCACCTTTTCTTGTTCTTCTCTACAAGTTCCTGAGCAGGAAACGAAACCGAGAACCACCGCGCCATGGCCAGCGTCGTCCCACCGTTCCATTCCATCTCGTGCAGCTCTGACGTTCCCAGAAGATGCGCCTTGAAGACCCGGTTCTCGTAGACCAAGAAGACAAGCTGGGAGGCCCCGTTCACGACGTTTTCGTCCTCGATAGCCTCGCAGACTGCCGGCGACTTTCTCTGTTTCCGGCCGCTCCGGCCATCCTCCAACATTAGAGACCACACCATCGACTGCCTGGTGAGTTTTAGAACCTCTTGGACCATTTCCCCTTCTGGTTCTCGTCCTGCAGCCTTTTGCCGGCGTTGACCGTCGTCGTCCTTCCCCGCAGGAGCTCCTCGCCGGCCATGCTCCGGTGGGAAATTGGTGTCAAGTCAGCCGATTTCAGTCCAGCGCAACTAGGAGCATCTGCCGCAACAACAGCCATGTCCCAGTTCGTCCTCGCCTGCTGAATCGATGCTCGACTGATGCCAATTCCGTCCGCGTATTTGTACCTCCGCAGCAAAACATCGTCCCCATCCTGTTCAGCCAAGTCCAAGGTGCCAACTTCAGAGAGGGGTCAAGTATAGTGCGACCGTTCAATCACCACGTCCGTTCAATAGCCCATCCGGTCTGTTCCTTTGCCCAAACTCTGTAGATCCCTGGTTCGAATCCCACCAGAGGCAAAAGCCTCACCTTTTTGATCTATTTTGTGCAGATCCGACACCAGCTGGGCCTCAGAGCCCATCCAAACCTCTCTACCCATCGCCGGCGTGCGATCGTTTCTATCCGTCGTCACTCGGGCTCAGGTCCTGCCCAGTTCTGTTTTTTTTGTTTCAGAAATTTCCTGCAAGTATTCAAATCTTGCATAAATCATATCTTTTAATCCGTAACTCGAAATACAAAGTATTTTATATGAAAGTTTATTAGCAAAATGCATAGAATTTGAATATGCCATCCATATGCTTGTTTGCATCTTGCATCATGTCATGGCGTGATAGTTTGTATCTCATCTAATAAACAACATATGGAGCACTTGGGAAATTACCAAATATGGTTCCCCGCTTCATTTAATTTTGTGTAGATCACCTATACCTTGTTTTGCCATGTTAAACAACATTTAAATTGTCGCGTAGTAAAACAACTTGAACTATATGTGTGTGTCGGGATTCCGATTCCGCTTAAATTTGATAAGTTGCATTGCATCATTTGCCATGCCATGCATACATGCTTCACATGATCATGCTGATTCTTTTACCGTAGTAGTAAGTTTTGCATCCATTGTTTGTTGTAGCATTTTGCTTCTTCACGGATAGGCCGCTTCGTGGTGATGTGAGCAACGACAAGTTCTTCGGGTGTTTTTCGATCTTCTTTTCAGGCGAGCCCTTTTCTCTCTACCCATTTAATACTTTTGCTCTTGCTAGCTCTATATTCTAGCCTTATGTTGCGATGCTTTGTTCGAGTCCCGTGTCCTATCCACCTGTTTATCCAAAGCAAAGCCATAGAACCTTCCATAAATCCTATTAACCGTGTGCTTGTTGTTTGAGTTGGCCTTGCGAGTCGTAGGCATCTTCAGGTTCTTCGAGTTGTTTTATCTTATTGGGTTGGGAAAGTTATCACATGCTCTACTTTTGGATATATGTTGTTTGAGATAATCATGGCTTACTTTAATGTTAATGATTAAAATTGAATTAAGCAGAGGCATCGGTGAGTCATTTTGCCGGTTTTACGACGGCTCACTTGTGTCCCCTAGGACCCCGAGATCGCATGAACTGTTCTGAGACTGAGCGCTCTAACCATACGTGGGTACGTTTACGGGCCTCCCCTCGATCACTGCCGGAATCTACACACTCGTCCAGTGGCCACAACTAGTTTGAGGTTTTCCATTTGAGTTTTGCGTGCATGCAGCTCTTGTATCTTATGGTCCGATTTACTTTGGGGGAAGCCGTGGGTGCCTTGTAACCCCTTGTTTGCCTCTGCGTGCACGTATAGGATGTGGTACGAGCGTTTATCGCATGCTGAAGCGGGTCGTCTCCCAAGGGTGGAGCCGGGCCTCGGAAGCCGTAGGCACAAACAGCTAGGTCCGTCTCGGAGATTCGGCCGGACTCTCAATTCGGGTTAAACTTAGTTAGGTGGCTTCCTGGACTTGTTTGTAGTGAAGGAGAGTGCGAGTCGTGACTATCCTAATGGCGCACCTGTTTTTATTAAGGGTGCGAGACTTGCCGGAAGGATTGATCGTACGTGTGGGTACATTTGGGCACCCCTGCAGGGTTAAATCTTTTCGAAAAGCCGTGTCCGCAGTTATGGACGACTTGGAGCTGTACTACTCGATCATAGAATAACTTGCACCTGTTATTTTCAATACTAATAAACTTGTGTAGTAAGTTAGCACAACTACAACAACAAACCTGCAATAAAACTTGGTAACCGTGTGAGTGCCTTTGATACTTGCTTCTTCGTTTGGTCACGAGGAGGTGATTCATCGGCTGGGTTATGTTTGGTGTTAGTTTCTAGTTGGTTACTTTTATGCGCTCTCTTATCTTATTCTATTTAGACGGAGTTTGTAGTATGTCTCTGTAGTATACTTCTTTTGTTGCCGCTAAGTCCACCATATAGCCTGTAGGCGAGCACAGCTAAATTCCAGTCTCGCGAGTACGTGCCTCGGTACTCACCCTCGTTTTTTCCCTTTTTCTCTTTCTCCCTCCTTGTTCGGCAACCTTTGGCCCGACGTTTTTGACAGGTATGGGAGCGACGACGTTAGCAAGGTTACCCTTCCGGCTTGGCCTGGGCATGGTTATGGACGCCATCGTTTATCTTCAGGCCTCTTAGGCCCATTTGTATTCTTGTCCGTACGCGGATACTATTTTGCTTTATGTATGATTTGGATCTTTGTATTGTATATTTGGATTTTTGACTCGTGGAGTCTTCGTGGTTATATTATATATTCTTTTGTGGGTTCCATCGTGAACTTGTGTAACTGTTGCTACTTGAATCCACCCGCATCGCGTGCATGTTGGATGTGCACGAGGCGCTTGGTGGCGCGTTTCCAAAGCGACATCATGCGAATTGTGGCGTGATTGCTACGATTTGCAAGGTGCCGATTTTGGGGCGTTACATGTTGCCACTAGGGAGAAAACAACATTCATATGCTCAAGGGCATATGCTTTGTTTACATTACGCACTTTGCTTAATGCAGTTTTCTGTTGTTCGCAACTTAAAACTTGTGGAGTTCTCGGATTGATTCGCCACAAGTGGATTATTAGTCATAGATGCAGTTGGATGGCGGTCTATGTATCTTGTTGTAATGCCCAGAGTAAATCTCATAGTGATCCTCTCGACATGCACGTTGTCTTTATTCTATTAATTGTCCAACTGTAATTTGTTTATCCAGCATATGTTATTTTATCTTATGGAGAGACACTGATACGTCCATTTTGCATCACTATTTTGTATCATAATTTACTGTTATTCATTGATATATTTCATATTTAGAGATGATACTTATTTTATTTCCTCTGTTTTTACATGTTTGATGATCATTGGAGGATTTGCTGCCGGAGTCAGGATTCTGCTGGAAAAGGACCGTCAAGACACCATATTTCGGAAGATCGGGAAAATTCCAGAAAAATACCAGAAAATTATATTTTACCAAAAGACTCCGAAAGCCAGAAGGAGGAGTCGAGAGGAGCCAAAGGGCAGCCTCCCACATAGGGGGCGCGGCCTGGCCCCTGGCCGCGCTGGCCCTGTGTGAGGGCGCCCTGGCCCACTTCTGGTCTTGCCCCTTCGCGTACTTCATCGTCCTCGAAAACCTAAGTCAAGGGGGGCTCAGAGATAGACACAGCCGCCTCTGCGGGGCAGAAAACACCAGAGAGAGAAAAGCTATCCGGCAGGCAGAAATCTGCTGGGGAAATTCCTTCCCAGAGAGGGGTGATCGTCGCCATCATCATCACCATCGCACCGGACTTCATCGGGATCATCATCATCATCTCCATCACCAGACCTTCATCTCCACCATCACCACGCCATCCCGCTGTAACATCTTGAGTTGGATCTTGTTATATTCTTAGGGGAAACTTTCCCGGTGTTGATTACTCTTGTAGTTGATGCTATTGAGTGGAACCGTTGAATTAAGGTTTATGTTCATATTGTTATTTACCATTATTTCACCTCTGATCATGATCCATATGATGTCTTGTGAGTAGTTCGTTTAGTTCTTGAGGACATGGGAGAAGTCAAGATGTTAGTAGTGAATTATTGTTGAGACATCTTTAATGGTTTGATATTGTTGTGGTGCTATTTCACTAGTGGTGTCATGTGAACGTCGACTACATGATACTTCACCATTTATGGGCCTAGTGAGATGCATTGTGTATTTGGCTACCAATTATGGGGTTGCTGGAGTGACAGAAACCTAAACCTCCGTTGGGAAACCATTGCACCAGGGAGCATAGGATCTTAGAGTTTAAGGCTGTGGTTAGATTTATCTTAATTACTTTCTTATATTTGCGGATGCTTGCAAGGGGTATAGTCACAAGTGTGTATTTATCCTAGTAAGGGTAGTGCGCTAGCAAAGGTTCACCCCCATAACACTTATCAAACCAATAAAGACTATTTAGCGGTATGAAGCGAAAGCTCTTGACAGAAACTCCCGTGTGTCCTCGAGAACGTTTGGTTATCATAAGTTACACAACCGGCTTGTCCTTTGCTGATGAAAGGATTGGGCCACTTGCTGCAATTGTTACTACTATCTTTCATTTACTCGCACTTTATTTATTTGCATTATCAAATACCCCTGAAAACCCGTTTGCTAGTATTTACAGTGAATCCTTGATCAAAACCACTTGTCAACACCTTCTGCTCCTCGTTGGGTCCGACACTCTTATTTATCGAAAGTACTACGATACACCCCCTATACTTGTGGGTCATCAGACACCACTAGTGAACTGTGGACACCGGTCCTATTTCCTTTATATTGCTATCACCTGTTTACTTTACTCGCACTGTTTACTTTACTTGCAAACTACTATTGCTTTCCACTCGATACGCTCATACCCTTTGTTTCAAGCAAACCGGTGAGATTGACAACCTCATCGTAAGTTGGGAACAAAGTATTTGGTTGTGTTGTGTGCAGGTTCCACGTTGCTACTGGTTGAAGACGCGCTAACAAGAAATCGTTAATCGCGCCCTTGTTAGAGTGCCACGCAGCTAGTGGGCATCACCTTCTGGAGTATTGTCTTTTTCCTACTGGATTGATAACCTTGGTTTCATAACTGAGGGAAAACTTGCTGCTATATTCATCAAACCTTCTCTTGGGGTTTCCAACTGGCCGGTCATTTACTTCATCAACTACACGCCAACAAGTTTTTTGGCACCATCATCATCGCGCCATCAACAAGTTTTCTGGAGCCGTTGCCGGGGAAAAAGAAGACTTCTGCAAGGGGAGTTTCGCACGCACATCCTTTACTTTGTTTTAAGTTTTGCTTTTACTTTATTTTTACTTGCATCATTTTATCAAAAACACAAAAAAAATTAGTATCCTTATAGTTGTTTTTACTTGTCTACTTTTAGTTTTGCTAGAATGGCTACTCCTGAAAACACCAAGTTGTGTGACTTTACTAGCACGAATAATAGTGATTTTATCTGCACTCCTATTGCGCCACCTGCTTTTGCTGCAAATTTTAATGAGATTAAGCCTGCTTTGTTGAACCTTGTTATGAAAGAGTAATTTTCTGGTGCTAGTACTGATGATGCTGCAGCTCATCTCAACAATTTTGTTGAGCTATATGAGATGCAAAAGTATAAGGATGTAGAGAGTGATATTATTAAGCTTAAGTTGTTTCCTTTTTCTTTGAGAGGAAAAGCTAAGGATTGGTTGCTCTCTTTGCCTAAAAATAGTATTGATTCATGGGCTAAGTGTAAGGATGCTTTTATTGGTAGATACTATCCTCCTGCTAAGATTATAGCTTTGCGTAGCAATATTATGAAGTTTAGTCAGTTCGATAATGAACATGTTGCTCAAGCTTGGGAAAGAATGAAATCTATGATAAAGAATTGTCCCACTCATGGACTGACTACTTGGATGATTGTTCAAACTTTTTATGCAGGACTAAATTTTTCTTCAAGGAACCTACTTGATTCAGCTGCTGGAGGCACTTTTATATCCCTTACCTTGGGCGCCGCAACAAAGCTTCTCGACAATATGATGGTAAATTATTCTGAATGGCACACCGAGAGAGCTCCACAAGGTAAGAAGGTAAATTTTGTTGAGGAAACCTCTTCCTTGAGTGATAAGATTGATGCTATTATGCTTATGCTTTCTAATGATAGGACTCATGTAGATCCTAATAATGTTCCTTTGGCCTCTTTGGTTGCTCAAGAAGAGCATGTTGATGTAAACTTCATTAGAAATAATAATTTCAATAACAATGCTTATAGGAACAATTTTGCTAGTAACATTTATAGGCCGTATCCTTCTACCAATGGTAATGGTTATGGTAACTCTTATGATAATTCTTCCAACAACACTAGGGCCGCGCCCTCCAAGCTTGAGGTAATGCTCAAGGACTTCATCGGTAAGCAAAATGCTTTTAACAAGTCTGTTGAGGAAAAGTTAGGCAAAATTGATATTCTTGCTTCTAAAGTTGATAGCCTTGCTCATGATGTTGACCTTCTGAAATTAAAAGTGTTGCCCAATGATGTGAAAGAGAACAATGTTTTTGCTACTGCTAATGCTATCCAAGTTAGAATTGATGAAAATGTAAGGATGCTAGCAGAATTGCATGCCAGGTGGGAAAGAGAAGATGAGATGGCTAGAAAGATGAAGGTATGTAGCATTACTACCTCTAATGATGTTATTCCTAATGCTAGCAATCCTCTTACTTTGATTGGTGTGGAGAAAACTCCTACTCCTAGTGTTAAAAAGCCCAAAACAGCTAAAACTTTTTCTCAAAAGAGTGCTGAAATTTTTTGGAGTGTAGGAGATGATAGCTCTATTTCCTTTAATGATTTTGATGTTGATGGCTGCAATATATCTGAAGTTATTTTGTTCTTACAAAAGCTTGCTTTGACTCCCAATGCTATTTCTTTAAATGTTACTTTTACTAAGCATATTACCAATGCTCTCATGAAAATTAGGGATGAAAAGTTGAAGCAAAAAGCTTCTATTCCCAAGAAATTAGAAGATGGTTGGGAACCCATCATTGATATGCATGTTAATGGTTTTGATTGCCATGCTTTATGTGATCTAGGTGCTAGTATTTCTATCATGCCTAGAAACATTTATGATATGCTTGACTTACCACCGCTTGAAAAGTGTTATTATGATGTTCCTATTGCTGATGTTGCTAAGAAGAAACCTTTGGGAAGGATTAATGATGTTCTTATTATGGTTAAAAATAACCTTGTTCCCGTTGATTTTCTTGTCATGGATGTTGAATGCAATGCTTCATGTCCTATTATTTTGGTAAGACCTTTTCTTCGAACTGTAGGTGCCATCATTGATATGAGGGAAGGCACCATCAAATATCAATTTTCACTCAAGAAAGGTATGGAACACTTCCCTAGGAAGAGAAATAAATTGCTTTTTTACTCTATTGTTAGAGCAAATTATGAGCTTGATGCTTCATCAGTTGATATTACTTGATTCGCACTTTCTGCGCCTAGCTCAAAGGCGTTAAAGAAAATCACTCTTGGGAGATAACCCAATGGTTTTACTTTCAGTAATTTTTCTTTTATTTGAGTCTTGGAAGTTATTACTACTGTAATAACCTCTCCTTATCCTTTTTATTTTGTTTTTGTGCCAAGAGAAGCCTCTAGTTTGAGTGAGGTAAGATTTGGGGATGTTGCTGTCCTGAAACAGTTTTCGGTGCTGCACCGTAAAAATTCATGAACATTCTCAGAATATCTTTTGGACCTACGATTTCTTTTTCATATGCCCCAGGTTATATCCAAACTTTCATTAGTTGAACACTTTTTGATTTGAGCAACAGAAAACCCTTTGAAAATTCGATCTTTGTCAGATGTTCTGTTTTGACAGATTTCTGCCAATATTTGTGTTTGCCGCTTTATCGCTTTCTTTTTGAGTTCTTTTGATCACGGAACTTTTGGGGAAGTTGCTACAGTAGTATATGCTTTATATGTGGTGGTTTTGAGTTGAAACCTGAAGCAAAAAGGGTTGATTCAATATTATGCTTATACTAATGTTGCTAATAGATTTGTGTTTAGTTTTGTATGAAGGAAGTTTTCAAGTGTAGGGATTGGAGAATGATGAGATGAGTTGAAGAATGGACAAACGCTCAAGTTTGGGGATGCCATGCACCCCAAGAAATATCCAAGAGGTACAAGCGTCAAAGCTTAGGGATGCCCCCGAGGCACCCCTTTTTCATCGGCAAAAATCAGGTCTCCTTTCAACACACTATATTTTTATTGCTTCATGCATTATGCGTTTTTCTTAAAGCATCAGTTGTTTTTAGTTTTCAGTTTTGTTTAGTTTTGTTTGCTGCAATAAATGTTTGGACCCCCAACAAATTCCCTTTGGAGAAGTTGCCTTGCTTTTCATTTGCCAAGAACACTCCGTTTTTAACTCTTATCGTTTCAACGAGTGTTCTTCTTTTTCTAGAACTGTGTTTAGCTTTCGATTTTCGCCTTGATTTTTGTTCAGATCTTGTTATATCTTTTTATCAAGGTGTATTTTTACCTCTGGTCCATGTTGGTTTTCATTAAAAGAGTTGTTTCAAAAAAAGGTTTGAATGGTGTTGGAAAAGAGAAAAAGCTTTATGCAAAAAAGTGGTACAATAAGGAGCTTTATGCAAAAAAATGGTGTTGCATGTCGTGCTTGATGTATTTTTGATAGTATGCTTAGTGGTTTTGCTGTAGCATTAATTGTCTCAAATGACTGAGATTGCTTAATGAGCCTTTGAAAAAAATCATGCGTTGTTTTTAATTATTTGGTAGCATTATTTTGGTTTTCTCCTTTGATGCTTTATTTGGGTTGACTTGGCGCATGCTCATACATGTTAGACTCATACAAAGTCGCCATTGCCTCTATGATCATTTAGTTTTTGACTTTTGATGACATCTTATGCTTCTTTTAATGTCGCTATGCATAATTATGGCTGTTATTGCTCTTTTAGTTGGTCGCTCCCAGTCTTTTGCTAGCCCTTATTTCGTACTGAGTATGAGCTCTACTCGTGCATCCAACTCCTAAAAACCAAGTTGTTCCAATGTGTCCACCATACATACCTATTAGCAATTTGCTATTCCAAGTACATTTGACTTGCTTTTGTCTATCCTTCAAATTAAACTCTTTTTGGTGTTATGCGAAAATTGGTCAGTAAAGCTCTCACGAATCTGATGGCACACTTTAGTTTTCTCGTTCTTAAAAATTTGACATTGTGGCTCTCTTATGTTGAGTTGTTATGCTTGCAAGTTGTAAGTTGGAAATTAGCCCAGCCATGCCGTCATGGGGCAAGCTTTCAACATTGCGCTATCTTTTATTTGAGTTGATATCGTGATCTTTTGTTTATGGATACTCGCGATGTGAAATGAATTGGGAATCTTGCGGGATCATGGAGTTTGTATACGTGTTAGAGAAACGCCTGGGCCGCTAATCTAAGCCATGCATAATTCATAGTAGAAATTTACAGCATGCCCATAGTGAACATTCGACGACGCATCTCACAATAAAATGCTATACCAATGGTAAATAAAAGAGATGCCGAGGTGTTCATTGTCTGTTTGTCCTATCATTTTGATGTAGGCTTGTTCCATCTCATCGGGCATGGAGGTACCCCGTTGGTGGTTCTCGATGATACGTGTATACTTATAATGACAAGAGCTTGCTTGCACTACAAGAAATGTGTTGACTAGTGACATTTTCATCATGACCCTAGAAAAAGTGTCATAAAGTAGTGATGATTTTGTACCAGATCGTCATGGCCTAATTGGGGAGGCCACCAGCCCTAAAAATTATGATGATTTGAACCAGAAACGTCATAACCCAGTGGGCACAAAATCGTCATAACCTATCTCATGCAGCTTCAAACCTTATCCGGAGCCGCTTACGACAAAAATAGATCATCATAATCGCTAATTTAAAATATATTTGAAATGGTTGGACTGCCACCTCAGTGGTTTTGCCAACGTGTTGTCTATGTGTATATTTATGCCTATGTGTAATATCCACGTGTCAATTTTTTTTATGTGGAGTGTAGGACGTATTTTTCTTACGTGGAGTGTAGGACCCATCCGTCATACACTTGAATTTCGTCAGACCAACCTGACACACGGGTCCCACGCGTCGGTCCGACCTGACATACGGCTCCCATGCGTCGGTCCGACCTGACACGCGGGTCCCACGCGTCGGTCCGACCTGACATGCGGGTCCCACACGTCGGTTTGACCTGACACGAGGGTCCCACGGGCGGACCTGACACACGGGTCCCACGGGCAGACCGACCTGACGCACGGGTCCCACGCGTCGATCTGGCCTGACACGCGGGTTCCACACGTCGGTCCGACCTAACACGCGGGTCCCACGCGTCGGTCCGGCCTGAGTTGGCAAAATAAATCAAGCCACGCAACGACGAGGGATCAAACCCGCGACCTCCCTACACGGGTGAAGCTCTCTTAACCACCAAGGTAAAGACCAAGTTGTGATAGAAGCCCACATTATATCCTTTTCAATATAAGCTTTCTGTGTCTTGGGCCTGGGCCGGTGTAGACAACACTTGGGCCGCTGTGGCTAAAGGCTCTCAATGATGTTTTTTTCCTCTATGGCTTTTCCATTTCTTTTAAGACTTTAACATAAAATGTTTAAAAAAGATTCAAAATAAGGCCAAATAAATTCAAATAAACTTTGTAAATTCTATTTATTATATATATAATAACATTAAATCTTTTTTTCTACAAAACAAATTTAGAAAACAAAAATTAATCACTAGAATGCCATTATGGTGTATTTAAAATGGGATCAAAATGGCGGGCATGATTCTTCTTAGCAAGGTGTTGAATCTTACAAAACTCTTACTAAATCTATGATGTAATATATACTTTCACACCTTAAAAGTATTTTTGCAAAAAATCATGAGCAAGCTATCATGTAGTTGTAGTTCAAATTTACCCATGTGCACAATATAGGGTCATTTGAACAAACTATGCCATGGTTATGGCCATAACTAGCTCATCAGGCTTGAAAGCCATAAAACTTCATACGAGATAGCTCTTTTTTGTAAACACTTTTTCAAAATGTTTGCAATATTTCAAGTATATTATTTTTCCTGGAAACTAGCTCACATAACATGACACAACACAAAGTTTTTGTATTTTTTTGATTTTTTTTGAATTTCTTATGCCGATTTGAAAATACAGCCAAAACGGCGGACGTGGCCGCTCCTTGGCCGGGATAGAATCCTACAGAACTCTTTATGGATCTCTGATGAAATAGATACTTGTGTACCTAAAAATATTTTTTTAAAAAAAACTTGAGCAAACTATGAAGCACCTATAGTTCAAATTTGACCCGCTTCCAGCTGAATTGGCAGATATTTGTCAATTTCTTGAGGGGTGGCTATACAACTTTTTCCATGCAAAGAACTACTCAATTATGCATAAAATATGGTATGATATTTTCTAAAATTGAAGTTTTCCATTTTTGCAACTCATTTTTGGTAGGTGCTTCACAAAAAACCGTATTTCTAGCGCTAATAAAATGAAAAATGGACTTTTTATGCCAAGAAAAGGAAAACACCCCAAATCAACATTATTTGCCATCCCAAGATGCACATATCTGCACAATATGGGGTCATTTGAACAAATTATGCCATAGTTATGGCCATAACTAGCTCATCTGGCTTGAAAGCCATGAAACTTCATACGAGATAGCTCTTTTTGTGAACACTTTTTCAAAATGTTTGCAACATTTCAAGTATATTATTTTTCCTAGAAACTAGCTCACATAACATGACACAACACAAAGGTTTTGTATTTTTTTGATATTTTTTGAATTTCTTATGCCAATTTGAAAATACAGCCAAAACGGCGGACGTGACTGCTCCTTGGTCGGGATAGAATCCTACAGAACTTTTTATGGATCTCTGATGAAATAGATACTTGTGTACCTAAAAATATTTTTTTGAAAAAAACTTGAGCAAACTATAAAGCACCTATAGTTCAAATTTGACCCGCTTCCAACTGAATCGACAGATATTTGTCAATTTCTTGAGGGGTGGCTATACAACTTTTTCCATGCAAAGAACTGCTGAATTGTGCATAAAATATGGTATGATATTTTCTAAAATTGAAGTTGGCCATTTTTGCAACTCATTTTTGGTAGGTGCTTCACAAAAAAATGCATTTCTAGCGCTAATAAAATGAAAAATGAACTTTTTATGCCAAGAAAAGGAAAACACCCCAAATCAACATTATTTTCCATCCCAAGATACACACATATGCAAAATATAGGGTCATTTGAACAAACTATGCCGTGGTTATGGCCATAACTAGCTCATCTGGCTTGAAAGCCATGAAACTTCATACGAGATAGCCCTTTTTTGTGAACACTTTTTCAAAATGTTTGCAATATTTCAAGTTTATTATTCTTCCTAGGAACTAGGTCACATAACATGACACAACGCAAAGGTTTTATTTTTTTATTTTGTTATGCCGATTTCAAAATATGGCCAAAACGGCGGATGTGGGATAGAATATTTATAGAGGGATGGCTAAAAAACTTTTTTTATACAAACTACTGATGAATTGTCTATAAAATACGGTATAAGAATTTTGTAAATTTGGTGTTCCATTTTTGCAACATATTTTTGGTTGGTGTTTGATGAAAAGATCTATTTTTATTGCTACTTTCTCTTCAGCCAATCAAATGACCAGAATACGCCTCCCACAGATCAGCCTATCAAACCATCTGAACCGTGGAACCACACCATCCAACGGCCCTAGTTACTCAGAGAAAGCACAAAACAGTGAAACCCTAGCCCACCTCTTTCCTCCCTTATCCGCATCGGCCGCCTCCACCTCCCGAACAACCGTAGTAAACCCTAGATCGCCTCCCCTCTCTCGCGCCGCCGCCTTCGCCTCTCTCGTGTAGCTCACGCCGAGCTCCGCTCCCGATCCAATCTGATCCAGGTCCCACCACGCCCCCGAGCCCTCCAGGCTCAAGCTGTGGCAGCGGGCAGAGTCCTGCCACAACCGCCGCGCGTCCGCGCTCGAGGCGCTCCACTGATGCGGTGGCCAACACCTCACGCCGAGATCCCGAGATCCAGACGCAGCAACCTACCAGGCTTCGCCACCCTCCTCCTCCCACCGAAACCCTAACTCTGCTCCTCCCATAGTCCCACGTCCCCGCCGCCACCCTCCTCCTCCCTTGTCCCCGCCGCTACCTGTAGCACATCCACGACCTGCAGCTCCAGATCCGGACCAAGACCCACGGAATAGCTATGGCGCATGGACAAGGCAGTGTCGCCTCGGTGCGCATCCGCTAATTTCACAGAGGAGATTGAGCCTCGGTGCGTGTCTGCTGCTCCCCCTCGACGTCAAGCACCCGCCGCTGCTCTCCCTCTCCGTCAAGCCGTCATAGAGGAGATCAATCCGCCGCCATGTCCGCCGTCCCCCCTCTCCGTCAAGCCGTCATAGAGGAGATCGAGCCGCTATCGCCCGCGCCTTCCCCGACCATCGTCGTCGAGCCTGCCTTCCTCAACCACCTCTTGCGAGCCCGCCGTCCTCTGCCTCTTCTTCTGTGACCTCATCATCGACCAAGGGTAAGCGCGTCCATCTCCCCTCTAGCCTTTCCCCTGTTCTTGCTACTATAAGCGCGTCTTCTTCATTTTTTGTTAATAAGGATTAGGATTCAGTTAATTACGATTCAGTAAAAAATGCAACCAGTGCTTTCAGTTAAAAATGCAACAAGTGCAAGAATTTAGAAGTAATTAGGATTCACGCAAATCAAATGATATAGAGCTGCTTCCTTTGATTCTTGTGTTTTATAAATATGCTTGCAGTGGCTGGAAAGAATAAGTGGGTAGAATTACCAGTGTTAAAAAATCTCTTAATAGAAGATGCAAGTAAGCAGTATTCATGTTTGCTTACCAGTGCGAAAGTTAGGATATACTCCAGGAGTATGTAATTGTGGAAGATGATACCTGTTAAGATTAATTTGATTATGGTAGTGCATATAAAAGTGCAAAAGAATTTGATTACAGTAGTCACTGAAAATGACATGTCTCCATTTCCATTTTATGTTTGCATTTGTTTCTGCCGACACTCTCATGGTATAATTTTATCTGTAGGTGCATATAGCATATTAATCCACATTTATACAGTTACAAGGCTGCACAACTTCATATTTCCACATAATTACTACAGCAGTTCATATTCCTCTGTTTATGCACGCTTCTTTTTCAAGCTGCAGGTGTTCGTGTGCTCACAGTACCAGCTGATAAAGAATTTGTCAAAAATGAACTCACTGTGCATATCTTAATTTGCATATCTTTCGGTTCATGTGATGCTAGTATGCAAGTATTCCTTTGGTTTGGTTCAGCCATATTGATTGTTAGGTTTACAGTTTTGTCAAGTTAGCTGAGAAGATTGATGGATCTTATATCTTTAATTCTACTTTGTAATTGTAATGCTAGAAGATGTATATAGTCTCAGTTTTTCATTAAGTTCTGCTCCTACTTATGTGCACCTACCCGTTGGATTGAATTCGTACTTGAGTGGGCGGATCTAGTTTTCTAGAATATGGGATCATGTTATTTTGCACCTACCACCGTTTTTTATAGTCGAGGTGGTGTAGACAAATCTTGATCAGCATATGGGGATGTATGTTTCTATTTTGTGGAGCAGTTCAGCATATGAGCTCGGCCATGCAGTTATTGACTCCATTTTGTGATGTAGTCTTGTAGTTGTATCGAAATAATTGCATTAAACACGGCCTCTTGATTACTTGTATCGATGTTATGTGAAAAATGACATGTTTTAGCTGCGGTGTATCTCTCTTCCCATCTGAGTGCTTGAGTAAATACCTGATGCTCTACTATTTTTTGCTGAATGTTAAGAATTATTCCATGTTCACTGAATGTTTTTATTTTGTCATGTGCAAACTTAAATGCTCAAATGCCTGGTCGTTTGGTCTCAGTTATTCTCTGTATGTGCTCTAGATGACAAAGTGCAGAATTCTGTAGGTGTAGTATGTAACCGTGTCCTGTTGTGGCCCAGTAACATGGTATTCAGGCAAATTAAGTGGAACTCTAGATGCATACGGAATATTGGCGCAGTCTGTTTGCCGTTTGTCTATGGTCTACATGCTGTTACATTGCTTGCTTTAATTTGATAACTTGTATATAGTTGAGGTCCGAAAATATCAAACTGTGAGCTAACCACATGGCATTTCTTGATCGTTTTGTTACTTGTTGATTTTCATACAGGAGATGGTTTAAGCATGTTAACTTTTTGCATATTTTGACTCAGCTCTTATTTACTCCTTGCAGGTGCACCTGCGTGTGGGAGAAGGCATGCCGGAGCAGCGGGAAGATGTCGTCGTTGCTGCTGGAATAATGGGAATATTGGTATGCTTGTGCACCTTGCTGTTTCTTTACATTTCAATTTTTCGTGGTTATATTTAGAAGTGATTAGCTGATGTATAATCTGAATTACTCATATTATTTTGAGTACCCCACACAAGTGTTGTTCTAAATTCTCATTGCTTTGAGTTGGAGTAACTGAAACAAATTTAGTGCTAAAAATCATTATGGAATAAGCAATAACCAATAGGGTGAATTAGTAGAGCATTGGGAGTACAGTTACCAGTGCCAAGTCGAACAATGGCTGCATCCCTTTTGAATTAGGTTGGACAGTCCAAAGACGAACAACACCATTTGTTGCTCCTGATGCAGCCAAATCATAACCTTTTCTTGATGCAACAGCACTAACCCATGAATGAGCTGATTAAAAGCTTTCAGAATTGCAGCTTCCATTTTATGTTCACTGTAAAATACTAATACTCAGTTAAGTAAACTTGCTTAACAAATAATTTAGTTGCACTTGCTTAATAAATTTAATTTAGTCAGATTGTTAATTACATTGACTATTGGTCAATCTATGTGTGCAGATTTACTAATTTGGGGGAGTTGCTGTGTGGAGGTTATTGGAGAGTTGTTGTAGTTGCTGATTGGGTGAGATGTTGGCAAGACGCTCCAGATCATGGCGAGGCGAGCTGCTGTTGGGCTGCTATTGCTGGAGGGTTCATTTTGGGCTAGGTTCAGTTGACAGCATTTGGTAGCTGGGTTATTATTGTTCATGTGATTTAAGTCCTGGAAGATTGTAATAGACTTAATTATGGCTGTTATCAAAATGATTTCAGGTATTTTTCTGTTCTGAGTAATTATTTGTTGTATATTTACTGTCAAATCATGCAATAATAAAACCTGATAACCGCTACTTCTAGGAGAAGTGAAATTGGCAAGTGGGTCCCAATTATTTGAGTAAGCTGACAACTGGACCCATCTGACGCTGGGACCAGCCCAAGAACAAATGGATTGTAAAAAGGCAAGGCCCAAAATTGAAAAAGGCGCTTATAAGGCTGAAGCCCAAAATTGAAAAAGATGCGAAAAAGGCTTAAGGCCCAATATACAAATGGACCAACATTAGGCTAAGATAGGAAAAAAACTAGAAATATTGGGCTTCGCCCATTTAGATCATTTAAATGGACTGGGCTGATTTTGATTTACGACCAATTCAAAATCGTCATAATGTCTGCCACGTGTATGCCACATCGGATTGCTGATGTGGCATTGTCGGGGGGATAACCCCCGGTAGGGTCAAGAGACTAGAAAGACACAAAGTCTATGGTTGACTTATGCCGAGTTATCAAGAAAGGGCCTGGCCGGAATATGAGAGCATCGGCCAGGCCGGCATATGTGTGTATCCCGGCTAATACTTGGATATGCCGGTATAGCCGGAATACTGGTATATGTGTGCCGGCATATACTTAGATATGCCGGCCTAACCATTTGGTGTGTTGTGCAGGAGCAGGGGAGGCCGGATTACCCGACCCTCGTAGGTCGTTGGTCCGGCATATATGTCCTGGGTATGGCCAACGGTCATATCCGGGATACTTAAGTCAACCAAGGTGTCACATCCCTACAATCAAGGAAGAAAACATCCAAGCATGGTAGCAGAGTAAGATGGTAGGGTGCACAGTGGAGGTTACCTACCCTCACTGTGCACAAGTACGAGCTCACCGCACAGAGGTAAGGCCACAGTTCAAGAGGTACAAGGTACATGGATATGGCGTCCCATCGAGAGCAATCAGGGGCGAAGTCAAGGGTCTCTGCCATCGTCACCAGCTCCTGTTTGGAGTGTAGCCCGTGTCTTGTGGTCTTGTATGACCGTTGTAACCCTGGCCACCACTATATAAGGTGGCATAGGGAGCCCTGGTAAAGGGTTGGTCACTCTGTGTTCCTACACTTAGCAGTTCATCTTCCTTCTCTAGCAGAGAGCTTCGAAGCACCATTGTTGTGTACTACATCGACCCAAATATACAATCAGTAGAGCAGGAGTAGGGGTGTTATCTCCTTACGAGAGCCCCGAACCTGGGTAGATCAGTGTCTCTTTCTATCGTGCTTTTTAGCTCGTTCCCCTCTCCCGAATCCTCCAGCAGCTAGTTCGGCCCCCATTTAAGCCATCCTATGGCATATGTTGTTTCACCACGACGACATTTGGCGCCCACCGTGGGGCAGCTCGATATGCTGGGCGGAGTGTTCATTCGGACGGGGTCTGTGATAGCAGCTTCGGGAGTGCGCGTGGTCTCTGGCCTCGTCCAGAGGCTAGGCTCGCTCAGTTTCGTCAGTGACAACGCCGGTTGTCTCGGTGGCCGGCCGTTCCCCAGGGATGGCCGGATTATGTCTTTCGGTTCCCACGAGGTGTATGTGGGGACTGAGAGAATTTGCAGGAAGGAGGTGCTGGTGGCGTCGGATCCTCCGTCACATCGGCTGGCTCACGCTGGGCGTAGCGCTCGCTCAGTAGAGCCGGCTGAGGTGATGATGGCCGGCACATCCGTGCCGCCGGCGGAAGATGCCGGCAAAGCAGCAGCGGCCGGAGCTTCTCCTCCGGAGCCGCCGAAGGTCAAGAGGTCGGCGCGTCCTCCGTTGGAGCGTGCGGAGAACCTGGCCGGCACTTCCGGTGTGCCGGCTAGGGGCGAGGTTCTTCTTCCCATCATCGACCGGCTTCTCGAGCCGGTGCGATCCGGCGTTGATCCGGAGCAGACAAGGGAGGTCCTGGAGGGATCTCGTCAGGCCCTCGTCGACGAGGCCCTGGCCATGAACCAGGAGCGTGAACGGTTTAACCGGCAACTCCGTGAGTATGAGGCAGCCCATGGTTTTACTCCTGTAGTAATCCGGCCTAGCCGGATAGAAGAGGTTAGAACTAGAGGCAGAAATCTTAATGCTGAGATAGGAAAAGATGCTAGAGATAAGAGTCATACCGCAACTAGTACTGTGCCTAAGGTAGTCTATAGTTCACCAGTAAAGAACCTTAGAGCGGCGGCCGAGGTAGCTAAGGATTTATCTTGTTTATCCGGCGAAGCACTGCGTGAGCAGCAAGCCCGGCTTAACCAACTTTTGTCTGAAGCTACAAAGCAGCAGGAGGCCTTTAAGAAGGCAAACCCGGGTGCCGGGGCATCTCAGTACATTGTGTCGGCGGGAGGTGCCGGCGCGAGGTCGAGGGGCCAAGCCTCGTCCCCGCATCCTAGCGCCCGGCGTGCCGGAAGTGTGACCTCTGGCCGCCGGGACAAGCAGATCCAGGTGTACGATCCGGCTGTCGCCGGAAAGCAGGCAATGGTGCGGAAGAATGTCGGCCAAGCTGACAAGTATGTCGGCAGCAAGAATCCCGGCCAGAGTGTGCCGGCCGGGCATGAAGCAGGCGCGGCCGGTGGTGGCCGGAGTAACAGTGCAGCCCGGCGTCAGCAACAGGGCGCCGGAGGTGCAGCGCAGCAGCAGGGTGCATGCCATCCGGGACATCGAGAGGATGACGGCAATTCCGCCCTTGCCAGGGCGGGATATCAGCAGCAGCACCAACAAGGCCGGCATAGTGAGCAGCATCAGCCGGAGCAGCAGCAGCAGATGATCGCAGGCCCAATAGCATCCCGGCTTGGACCTCGGTCCTTGGAAGCCAATGATGCACGTTTCAAGCTGGACAAGATCCACCAATCAGAGTTGGTGGAGAGACAAGGAGCTCCGGGCCCTATGTGTTTCGGACCCCGGATTATGGGGGAGCCGGTGCCTTACTTCTTCCAGCTCGCGCGTGGCGCGAGGACATATAATGGCAGTACGAAGCCGGAAGATTGGTTGGAGGATTACTCCACAGCGGTGAACATCGCCGGAGGAAACCTCAGATGGGCGGTACGATATGTGCCGCAGATGTTGGAAGGTCCAGCCAGGATATGGCTGAATAATTTGCCGGCCGGGAGTATCAACGGCTGGATTGATTTCGAAGAGCAGTTTGTGTCGAACTTTACCAGTACATACAAGAGGCCCAACCGTCCGCAGCAGCTGGCTAACTGCCGGCAAGGAGTGAATGAGACTGACCGTGACTATCTGACCAGGTGGTGCACGTTGCGCAATTCCTGCGAAGGAATCAATGAGCAGCAGGCCATCATGTGGTTCGCTCATGGGTGCCAGCATGGCACCATGCTGTGGCAAAGCTTCAGAGGCAAATGCCGGCCACGCTGGCCGAAACAATCAAGATCGCTGATAGTTATGCTCTGGGAGATCCCATGCAGCCCAGTCTCGATTCACAAGGACAGGGGCAAACCCAGGGGAACACCAGCAATGCCGGGAGATCAGGGCAATATTATCGCACTGATAACCGGAACAAGAGAAGAGATGAAAGGCCGGATCACCGGTATGGGGCAGCACAAGTTGCAGCTGTGGAGGAAGAGCAAGGGGGCGCCGGCAGTAGCCAGCGTCCGAGATATGAGGACTATCAGCAGCCTCAGCAGCAGCCGCAGCAGCAAGCACAGCCGTTCCAGAAGAAGAATGTCTGGACCAACAAGAATGCCGGCGGAGCCGCCGGCCAGAAGAAGCAGTGGCCGAAGTATACTGTGGGTCTTGCCATGGACAAGCCTTGTGTGTTCCACACATTCCAGCCGGGAAAGCCGGCAAACCATTTGACAAGGAACTGTTCGTGGCTGGACGACATATTAGCAGGTCGTGCAGGTCCCTGGGGACCGGCTAGACCCTCTGTCCCGGCAGCTCCATCGCCGTTGACAGGTGCCAATACGATTGCAGTCCCACCTAGGCCGGTTAATCCCGGGAATCAGAGCAACGCCGGAAATGCCGGCGTAAATCAAGTTGACCAGAGCTATAATCCGGAATATAACGCCGGAGGCCCAGGAGCGGGCCGGAATGAGTACAAGGAGTATGATCAGAGCTATATGGTCTTTGAGACCGAGAGAACAGACAAGCAGAGCTTGTACCGGCGGTGTCTGGAGGTGAATGCCGTTATGTCGGCTATGCCAAAGCTGATGTACTGGTCTGACCAGGCTGTTGGTTGGGACAGGGCAGATCATCCCCGGATCATGCCAAATCCCGGCGGATATGCTCTGGTGATGGATCCGACATTCGTCGGGCCGGCTAATAACGTGAGATTCAGCAAGGTCCTCATTGATAATGGAAGCAGCATCAACATCATGTATCGGGATACGATGGAGAAGCTGGGAATCAAGGAAAATATGCTGGAACCGAGCAAGACCACGTTCCACGGCATTGTGCCGGGACTTTCGTGTGCGCCGATGGGCAAGATCCGGATGGATGTCATGTTTGGCAGCCGGGATAACTGCAGGGTGGAAAACCTCATGTTCGAGGTGGTTGATCTGGAGAGCCCCTACCATGCTTTGCTGGGTAGGCCGGCACTGGCAAAATTCGTGGCCTCTACGCATGTGGCGTATCTGAAGATGAAGATGCCGGGACCCAAAGGAGTGATCACCATCATTGGTGATTACAAGCGTTCGATGGCATGTGCCACCGCCGGATCCAATCTGGCCGAGACTCTGATCATTGCAGAGGAGAGGAAGAGGCTCAAGCGAGCAGTGGAGATTGCTGAGACGGTCGTGGCCGGCAAATCTATGCCGGGCATGACAAATCCCGGTGGCAGCGTTTCTTTTCAAGTGAGTAAGGAAGTCAAAAAGGTGCCTCTGGATGAAGCTTTCCCGGAGCGCCATGCCCTGGTTGGGGCAAGTTTGGATCCCAAATAGGAAAGCGAGCTCATCAGCTTCCTCCGTGAGAATCGGGATATCTTTGCATGGTCTACTTCGGACCTGCAAGGTGTGCCGAGGGAGCTGGCTGAGCACGCATTACACGTGAGACCCGATGCTAAGCCAGTGAAGCAGCCGCTCCGGCGGAATGCCGGCGATAGAAGGAAAGCCATATGGGAGGAAGTGGCCAGGCTCTTAGCCTCTGGCTTTATCAAGGAAGTACTTCATCCGGATTGGGTGTCTAATCCGGTTTTGGTGGAAAAGAAGAAAGATGAGCCCGCCATAGTGAAAGTATGGCGGATGTGTGTTGATTACACCAACTTGAATAAGGCATGTCCTAAAGATCCATTCCCGCTCCCTCGGATCGATCAAGTGATTGATTCCATAGCCGGATGTGAACTGTTATCATTTGTAGATGCCTATTCTGGTTTCCACCAGATCCCCTTGTATGAGCCAGATCAAATAAAGACATCCTTTATTACCCCGTACGGGGCTTATTGCTATCTCACTATGCCGTTCGGTTTAAGAAATGCCGGCGCAACTTACCAAAGGTGTATGCAAAAGTGTTTGCACGATCAGATAGATAAAAATGTGCAGGTATATGTCGATGATATCGTCATAAAAACCAAGGAGAGCAAGACTCTCATAGATGATCTCCGGGAAACCTTTGGGAACCTGAGGAGATTCCGGATGAAGTTGAATCCGGCTAAGTGCACCTTTGGTGTGCCGGCGGGCAAGTTGCTCGGTTTCCTTGTTTCCAGCCGGGGTATTGAGGTGAATCCCGGCAAGATTCGTGCCATAGAAAGGATGAAGCCGCCGACAGATTTGAGGGAAGTACAGAAGTTCACTGGGTGCCTCGCATCCCTGAGCCGCTTCATAAGCCGGCTGGGAGAGAAAGCTCTGCCGTTATATCAGTTGATGAAAAAGTCCGACACGTTTGTCTGGACAACGCAAGCAGATGCAGCTTTCAAGGAATTGAAACAGTTGTTGTCAACAGCGCCGGTATTAGCGTCTCCGATGCCCCGGGAGCCAATGTTGCTCTATATAGCGGCAACCAACCGAGTTGTCAGTGCTGTGGTGGTAGTAGAGCGAGAGGAAGGAGGCAAAACCGTGCAGCGGTCGGTATATTATCTGAGTGAAGTCCTCTCCACCTCAAAGCAAAATTACCCCCACTATCAGAAGATGACCTATGGTGTCTATATGGCGGCCAAGAAGCTCAAGCATTACTTCCAAGAGCATCCAATCCGGGTAGTGGCCGAGGCCCCTATCTCGGAAATTATAGGCAACAAAGATGCCAGCGGCCGGATAGCAAAGTGGGCAATAGAGCTTTCACCATATACACCGCAGTACGATAAGAGGGATACAATCAAGTCCCAGGTCTTGGCTGATTTCTTTATTGACTGGGCCGAGATACAGTATGAGCCACCATTGCCAGATGCAAATTATTGGAGGATGCATTTCGATGGGTCCAAGACAATCCATGGCTTGGGTGCCGGCATAGTTCTCAGTTCACCAAAGAATGACCAGCTGAGATACATCCTGCAGATTCACTTTGCAGCATCAAACAATGTGGCAGAATATGAGGCACTTGTGCATGGCCTGAAGGTGTCTAAGGACATAGGAATTCGCCGGATTATGTGCTTCGGTGATTCTGACTTAGTGATTCAGCAGTGTTCCGGCATATGGGACGCGCATGATGCTAACATGGCATCATACCGTTTCCTAGTGCAGCAGTTAAGTGGTTACTTTGAAGGTTGTGAGTTCCGGCACGTTCTCCGGGCTCAGAACGATGCAGCCGATGCATTATCCAAGCTGGGGTCTTCCCGAGATTCAATCCCGCCCGGCATTTCGCTGGAGCATCTGAGGAAGCCATCGATCAAACCCTCACCGGAGTCATCCTCCATTTATGTCCCGCCAGGTCCAGACGAAGCAGTTCCAATGGAGATAGATGCCGGAGCCAGGACGGATAACCCGGGGACTGTTTCCTCAGTCCCGGGGACTGGGCCGGCATATGCTGTTAGTACAGTATTCCGGAGCAAAACTAAAGGCAAGGGTAAAATGTGCCAAGAGGTTGTGCCGGTATACCCGGGGACTGCTCCGGCATACCCGGGGACTGATTCTTCAGTCCCGGGGACTTCGCAGCCCATGGAGATCGATTATGTGTCGGTCGAAATGATGGAAATAGATCAGGCAGTGTTCACTGTCAGGGAAGTGCCCTCATGGGCACGTCCTATCATGAACTTCATGGTGGATGGTCAAGTGCCGGCGGATGAAACCGAGGCCCGCCGGGTTATAAGGAGATCCAAAGCGTATACCATCATCAACAAAGAAATATACAAGAGAAGTACCACCGGAGTATTGCAGAGATGTGTCGAATCTGCGGAGGGTCTGGAGATGCTCCGGGAAATTCACCAGGGGGAGTGTGGTCACCATGCTTCGTCCAGGGCATTGGTGGCAAAGGTATTCCGGCATGGCTTCTATTGGCCAACGGCACTGCAAGAGGCAGAAAACTTGGTCCGGAAATGTAATGGGTGTCAAAGATATGCCCACCAGATTCATCAGCCGGCATCTGCCCTAAAAACTATCCCAATAACCTGGCCCTTTGCTGTTTGGGGCCTGGATATGGTCGGGGCTTTTAAGCCGGCCAGAGGGAAAATGACCCATATCCTGGTCATGGTGGACAAGTTCACCAAGTGGATTGAAGTGAAGCCCATAAGCAAGTGTGATGGTCACACAGCAGTGAAATTCTTAAAGGATATAATCTTGAGATATGGTGTTCCTCATAGCATCATCACTGACAATGGGTCAAACTTTGCCCAAGGGCCATTTGCCAGATTTTGTGAGGAAGTGGGAATCCGGCTGGACGTTGCGTCGGTTGCCCACCCTTGTGCCAATGGCCAAGTAGAGAGATCGAATGGGCTAGTATTATCCGGCATAAAACCCCGGCTGATAGAGCCCCTGGAGAAAACTCCGGGATGTTGGCTAGATGAGCTGCCAGCAGTGCTGTGGAGTTTAAGAACAACTCCGAATAGATCAACAGGCTACACACCATTTTTCCTGGTGTATGGAGCAGAAGTTGTGCTTCCAACAGATGTAATACATGATGCACCAAGAATAGTGCTATATACTGAGGAAGAGGCTAAAGAAGCCAGAGAAAATGATGTTGATCTGCTAGAGGAAGCAAGGGAAATAACTCTGTCAAGAACAGCAGTATATCAGCAGAACCTCAGACGCTATCATGCGCAGAAGGTAAATCCAAGGAGATTTCAAGAGGGAGATCTAGTACTCCGGCTAAAGCAAGGAACAGAAGGCCGGCATAAGTTAACTCCTCCATGGGAGGGGCCATTCATTGTGAGCAGAGCTCTGCACAATGATGCCTATTATCTTATAGATGCGCAGGACCCCAAGAAGAATAAGGCGGACAGGTCCGGAGAAGAAACCAAGAGGCCATGGAACATAGCTCTACTGCGCCCCTTTTACTCCTGAGCAACACAATGTATGTATTTCCATATTTTCCTTTGTATGCCGGCGTGTTGTGCCGGCACAAGACTAATGAATGAAATACCGGCATCCCGAAGAAGCCGGGTAACTAGCTCAGAGGTATATTTGTTATTTATTTACAGTTTTTTGTTATATGCCGGCTGGCTTTATTTGAATGTTTCCTATGTCGGCCTAGTAATGTGTCGGCACCAAAGGCCACTCTTCGACTCAGCTGCTGTCCGAAACCCGGCTTCATGGCTAGCAAGAGTAGATGCCGGAGATTGTCTACACATGGAAAACGGCTAAGGAAATACAAAGCAAGCGAACCGACATTTTCGTTAAAGCTAAAGTTAAAATTTAAAGTGTCGGATGATTTGAAGTCTAAGTCTCAAAGTTAAAGTACTGTATGTTCGAGGAAGCAACCTGGAGACTCATACGTCGAAAGCCAATTGAGGTAGACAAGCAGCCAAGGTTGTGAAATTGAGGAAACAGGAAAACAACTCGGTGACTTAGCCAAAAGATGATCCGGCATTAGTAACAAGCAAACCAAGATAAAACTTGTTCAGGTAGCAAACCAAAGGAAATTAAGCGTGTATATTACATCTGCACCCGGTATACCGGGGATCTGATAAAACTTAAAGTTTTTATGCTGCAAAGTCAAGGACCAGGGGCAGAAGCAGAGGCGCCGGCTGGTGGAGCAGTGGCGGTGGAGATGTCGGCTTCAGGAGTGCCGGACCCAGCAGATGGAATGGAGCCATCACCTCCGCCTGGGGCAGATGCCTGTTCCGGGACATCAGTGTCGGCCTCTTCAGCTTCATCTTCATCCTGGCTGGAGTCGGAGCCCTCAGCAGCGGCGGATGTCCCGGCATCATCCTTCTTCTCCGGCTCACGGATATCCCGAACGAAGGCGTCGGTGTCGGCATAGTCCACATAGCTGTGGGCCAGCTCCCGTCGGCGCCGGATGTGTTCCGGATCCGTGGTCCAGATGGATCCTTCGCGCACAGTGCGCAAAGTCTCCAAGTCAGCCTTTTCATACCAGGACAAGAAGTAGCTGAGAGCTTCGTCAGCTCCAACCCTCGCGCCGGAATCTCGCCACTCCCGGAGGCGAACCTTGGCCAGCTGCAGATCGTTGCCGAGGTCGACGGGATCAGTGGGAGTCCTTTGTCCCGGCCAGAGGGCAGAGAATGCCTCCTGGGCGCCATATAAGAGTTCTTCGATGTAGAGCGTCATGGCGTTTTTCCGGGACTGCAGAGCCAGCAGCTGCTCCGACATGTCCCAGTTGGGCGAGTCAACCGGAACACCCCGGCTTCTCGATCCAACTGCAAAGCCCTCTCAACGTCTTCGACGGAAGCGGGAAACATGTCTGAGGAATAGAAACAATGTTAGCAAAAGGAGAATATGCCGGAGAGAATTACACTATGTCGGGAAGGATAAAGGGAAAGGATTTGAAGCTTACTGGCAAGGTCGGCATTCAGTTGTGCAACTGTAACCTCCCATTTGGTGGCATGCTCCTTCAGGCTATCCAGTTCAGCGTGGGCGTTGGAGGCATCAGTCTCGGAGGTGACAAGCAGGGATTGGGTTTTCTTCAGTAGGCCCTCCCTCTGTTCCTTTTCGTCCAGAAGCTCGGTGATCCGGCCCTTCAGCTGCTCAACCTCGGCCTTGTGACCGGCATCCCGGTCGTCCAGTTGCTTGGCTACATCCACTGAGGACACACAGTCCTGGTGGCGTGCCTCCAGTGCAGCTTTCTCGTCTGAAAAGATTTGAAGTCAAAACAAGGATTTGAAGAAAGAAAACAGTGAAAAGATTAAAGGATTTGAAGTACAGAAGGATTAGTTCAAGGTTAAGAGGATCCGGCATACCAGTAAGTTCCTTCACTCTCTTGGTAAGCTCGGTGACTTGTGCTTCGGCACCAGCTGCCAAATGTCAGACAAAGATTAGGTGTCGGCATATTAAGATGTGCCGGCCAGAGGACTATTGAGAAGGGCAAGGTATGTCGGCTGAAATTACCTTTCTGGGACAGTTCCAGCTGGAGCTTGCTGTGTGCGTCGGAAAGCTTCCGATGCTCGCACACCAAGTCATGGAACATGTCGGCACGGGCGTTATTCATGCGCTGCAAAAGTATTAGGATTTGAAGGGATATGAGATAACTAAAGCATGCCAGTACAGTTGAAGATTATATGAACTATTTATGCTATAGGAGATCCGGCACAGGTGCTGCGCACCTATCCCGGCTCTCGGTGACTAGGATTTGAAGCTCGAATCGAGCTTATATCTCGGTCAGGAGGATTTGAAAAATAATTGAGATGTGAAATTGTAGAGACCCGGCACAGGTGCTGCGCACCTATCCCGGCTCTCGGTGACTAGGATTTGAAGCTCGAATCGAGCTCATATGTCGGAAAGTTAATTGCAAAAGCAGCTAAGTGCAAAAGGTCTTGGAAAATCCCGGATGTCCGTATCCCGGACAGCCGACATTTTCGGGGACTGGGGATATCTATATGTAAAGGACTTACGTTGGTGGCATCGGCCAGGCGATGAAGTCGTTGCTGAAGACTGAGAAGTTCGCAGGCAATAGGAACGGGCTTAGCGGCCAGGATAGCAGCGGGGTTGCCGGTGGCCGAAGCTTCGGCCTGTTTCTTCTTCTTGGATTCAGCTGTGTCCAGGGAGTCGGCGTCATTCCATTTCTCGCAGCGCTCCTTGAGAGACCCGAGGCTTTGGTCACTCTTTGTCACCAGGGGGATGATGCCCTCAAGTTCTGGCGTGTCGAAGAAGTTGCGCCGGTAGCCAGGCCGGGCTGCTGCCCTGCCAAGATGCAGGGCCAGAGCAGAGCTGGTCCGAGGCGTTGCCTTAGGAGGAGCAGTGGCGGCGGATGGAGTGCCGGACTTGGTCGGCTGGATCTTCAATGTGCCGGACTTGGCCGGGTGTCGGGGGATGACCCCCGGTAGGGTCAAGAGACTAGAAAGACACAAGGTCTATGGTTGACTCTTATGCCGGTTGACCAAGAAAAGGCCTGGCCGGAATATAGGAGCATCGGCCAGGCCGGCATATATGTATATCCCGGCTGGTGTCTGGATATGCCGGTATGGCCGGAATACTAGTATAGGTGTGCCGGCATATACTCAGATATGCCGGCCTAACTATTTGGTGTGTTGTGCAGGAGCAGGGGAGGCCGGATTACCCGACCCTCGTAGGTCGTTGGTCCGGCATATAAGTCCTGGGTATGGCCAACGGTCATATCCGGGATACTTAAGTCAACCAAGGTGTCACATCCCTACAATCAAGGAAGAAAACATCCAAGCATGGTAGCAGAGTAAGATGGCAGGGTGCACAGTGGAGGTTACCTACCCTCACTGTGCACAAGTACGAGCTTACCGCACAGAGGTAAGGCAACAGTTCAAGAGGTACAAGGTACAGGGATATGGCGTCCCATCGAGAGCAATCAGGGGCGAAGTCAAGGGTCTCTGCCATCGTCACCAGCTCCTGTTTGGAGTGTAGCCCGTGTCTTGTGGTCTTGTATGACCGTTGTAACCCTGGCCACCTCTATATAAGGTGGCATAGGGAGCCCTGGTAAAGGGTTGGTCACTCTGTGTTCCTACACTTAGCAGTTCATCTTCCTTCTCTAGCAGAGAGCTTGGAAGCACCATTGTTGTGTACTACATCGACCCAAATATACAATCAGTAGAGCAGGAGTAGGGGTGTTATCTCCTTACGAGAGCCCCGAACCTGGGTAGATCAGTGCCTCTTTCTGTCGTGCTCTTTAGCTCGTTCCCCTCTCCCGAATCCTCCAGCATCTAGTTCGGCCCCCATTTAAGCCATCCTATGGCATATGTTGTTTCACCACGACGACATTTGGCGCCCACCGTGGGGCAGATCGATATGCTGGGCGGAGTGTTCATTCGGACGGGGTCTGTGATAGCAGCTTCGGGAGTGCGCGTGGTCTCTGGCCTCGTCCAGAGGCTAGGCTCGCTCAGTTTCGTCAGTGACAACGCCGGTTGTCTCGGTGGCCGGCCGTTCCCCAGGGATGGCCGGATTATGTCTTTCGGTTCCCACGAGGTGTACGTGGGGACTGAGAGAATTTGCAGGAAGGAGGTGCTGGTGGCGTCGGATCCTCCGTCACATCGGCTGGCTCACGCTGGGCGTAGCGCTCGCTCAGTAGAGCCGGCTGAGGTGATGATGGCCGGCACATCCGTGCCGCCGGCGGAAGATGCCGGCAAAGCAGCAGCGGCCGGAGCTTCTCCTCCGGAGCCGCCGAAGGTCAAGAGGTCGGCGCGTCCTCCGTTGGAGCGTGCGGAGAACCTGGCCGGCACTTCCGGTGTGCCGGCTAGGGGCGAGGTTCTTCTTCCCATCATCGACCGGCTTCTCGAGCCGGTGCGATCCGGCGTTGATCCGGAGCAGACAAGGGAGGTCCTGGAGGGATCTCGTCAGGCCCTCGTCGACGAGGCCCTGGCCATGAACCAGGAGCGCGAACGGTTTAACCGGCAACTCCGTGAGTATGAGGCAGCCCATGGTTTTACTCCTGTAGTAATCCGGCCTAGCTGGATAGAAGAGGTTAGAACTAGAGGCAGAAATCTTAATGCTGAGATAGGAAAAGATGCTAGAGATAAGAGTCATACCGCAACTAGTACTGTGCCTAAGGTAGTCTATAGTTTGCCAGTAAAGAACCTTAGAGCGGCGGCCGAGGTAGCTAAGGATTTATCTTGTTTATCCGGCGAAGCACTGCGTGAGCAGCAAGCCCGGCTTAACCAACTTTTGTCTGAAGCTACAAAGCAGCAGGAGGCCTTTAAGAAGGCAAACCCGGGTGCCGGGGCATCTCAGTACATTGTGTCGGCGGGAGGTGCCGGCGCGAGGTCGAGGGGCCAAGCCTCGTCCCCGCATCCTACCGCCCGGCGTGCCGGAAGTGTGACCTCTGGCCGCCGGGACAAGCAGATCCAGGTGTACGATCCGGCTGTCGCCGGAAAGCAGGCGATGGTGCAGAAGAATGTCGGCCAAGCTGACAAGTATATCGGCAGCAAGAAGCCCGGCCAGAGTGTGCCGGCCGGGCATGAAGCAGGCGCGGCCGGTGGTGGCCGGAGTAACAGTGCAGCCCGGCGTCAGCAACAGGGCGCCGGAGGTGCAGCGCAGCAGCAGGGTGCAGCTCAGCCGAGACATCGAGAGGATGACGGCAATTCCGCCCTTGCCAGGGCGGGATATCAGCAGCAGCACCAGCAAGGCCGGCATAGTGAGCAGCATCAGCCGGAGCAGCAGCAGCAGATGATCGCAGGCCCAATAGCATCCCGGCTTGGACCTCGGTCCTTGGAAGTTGAATCCGGCTAAGTGCACCTTTGGTGTGCCGGCGGGCAAGTTGCTCGGTTTCCTTGTTTCCAGCCGGGGTATTGAGGTGAATCCCGGCAAGATTCGTGCCATAGAAAGGATGAAGCCGCCGACAGATTTGAGGGAAGTACAGAAGTTCACTGGGTGCCTCGCATCCCTGAGCCGCTTCATAAGCCGGCTGGGAGAGAAAGCTCTGCCGTTATATCAGTTGATGAAAAAGTCCGACACATTTGTCTGGACAACGCAAGCAGATGCAGCCTTCAAAGAATTGAAACAGTTGTTGTCAACAGCGCCGGTATTAGCGTCTCCGATGCCCCGGGAGCCAATGTTGCTCTATATAGCGGCAACCAACCGAGTTGTCAGTGCTGTGGTGGTAGTAGAGCGAGAGGAAGGAGGCAAAACCGTGCAGCGGCCGGTATATTATCTAAGTGAAGTCCTCTCCACCTCAAAGCAAAATTACCCCCACTATCAGAAGATGACCTATGGTGTCTATATGGCGGCCAAGAAGCTCAAGCATTACTTCCAAGAGCATCCAATCCGGGTAGTGGCCGAGGCCCCTATCTCGGAAATTATAGGCAACAAAGATGCCAGCGGCCGGATAGCAAAGTGGGCAATAGAGCTTTCACCATATACACCGCAGTACGATAAGAGGGATACAATCAAGTCCCAGGTCTTGGCTGATTTCTTTATTGACTGGGCCGAGATACAGTATGAGCCACCATTGCCAGATGCAAATTATTGGAGGATGCATTTCGATGGGTCCAAGACAATCCATGGCTTGGGTGCCGGCATAGTTCTCAGTTCACCAAAGAATGACCAGCTGAGATACGTCCTGCAGATTCACTTTGCAGCATCAAATAATGTGGCGGAATATGAGGCACTTGTGCATGGCCTGAAGGTGTCTAAGGACATAGGAATTCGCCGGATTATGTGCTTCGGTGATTCTGACTTAGTGATTCAGCAGTGTTCCGGCATATGGGACGCGCATGATGCTAACATGGCATCATACCGTTTCCTAGTGCAGCAGTTAAGTGGTTACTTTGAAGGTTGTGAGTTCTGGCACGTTCTCCGGGCTCAGAACGATGCAGCCGATGCATTATCCAAGCTGGGGTCTTCCCGAGATTCAATCCCGCCCGGCATTTCGCTGGAGCATCTGAGGAAGCCATCGATCAAACCCTCGCCGGAGTCATCCTCCATTTATGTCCCGCCAAGTCCAGACGAAGCAGTTCCAATGGAGATAGATGCCGGAGCCAGGACGGATAACCCGGGGACTGTTTCCTCAGTCCCGGGGACTGGGCCGGCATATGCTGTTAGTACAGTATTCCGGAGCAAAACTAAAGGCAAGGGTAAAATGTGCCAAGAGGTTGTGCCGGTATACCCGGGGACTGCTCCGGCATACCCGGGGACTGATTCTTCAGTCCCGGGGACTTCGCAGCCCATGGAGATCGATTATGTGTCGGTCGAAATGATGGAAATAGATCAGGCAGTGTTCACTGTCAGGGAAGTGCCCTCATGGGCACGTCCTATCATGAACTTCATGGTGGATGGTCAAGTGTCGGCGGATGAAACCGAGGCCCGCCGGGTTATAAGGAGATCCAAAGCGTATACCATCATCAACAAAGAAATATACAAGAGAAGTACCACCGGAGTATTGCAGAGATGTGTCGAATCTGCGGAGGGTCTGGAGATGCTCCGGGAAATTCACCAGGGGGAGTGTGGTCACCATGCTTCGTCCAGGGCATTGGTGGCAAAGGTATTCCGGCATGGCTTCTATTGGCCAACGGCACTGCAAGAGGCAGAAAACTTGGTCCGGAAATGTAATGGGTGTCAAAGATATGCCCACCAGATTCATCAGCCGGCATCTGCCCTGAAAACTATCCCAATAACCTGGCCCTTTGCTGTTTGGGGCCTGGATATGGTCGGGGCTTTTAAGCCGGCCAGAGGGAAAATGACCCATATCCTGGTCATGGTGGACAAGTTCACCAAGTGGATTGAAGTGAAGCCCATAAGCAAGTGTGATGGTCACACAGCAGTGAAATTCTTAAAGGATATAATCTTGAGATATGGTGTTCCTCATAGCATCATCACTAACAATGGGTCAAACTTTGCCCAAGGGCCATTTGCCAGATTTTGTGAGGAAGTGGGAATCCGGCTGGACGTTTCGTTGGTTGCCCACCCTTGTGCCAATGGCCAAGTAGAGAGATCGAATGGGCTAGTATTATCCGGCATAAAACCCCGGCTGATAGAGCCCCTGGAGAAAACTCCGGGATGTTGGCTAGATGAGCTGCCAGCAGTGCTGTGGAGTTTAAGAACAACTCCGAATAGATCAACAGGCTACACACCATTTTTCCTGGTGTATGGAGCAGAAGCTGTGCTTCCAACAGATATAATACATGATGCACCAAGAATAGTGCTATATACTGAGAAAGAGGCTAAAGAAGCCAGAGAAAATGATGTTGATCTGCTAGAGGAAGCAAGGGAAATAACTCTGTCAAGAACAGCAGTATATCAGCAGAACCTCAGACGCTATCATGCGCAGAAGGTAAATCCAAGGAGATTTCAAGAGGGAGATCTAGTACTCCGGCTAAAGCAAGGAACAGAAGGCCGGCATAAGTTAACTCCTCCATGGGAGGGGCCATTCATTGTGAGCAGAGCTCTGCACAATGATGCCTATTATCTTATAGATGCGCAGGACCCCAAGAAGAATAAGGCGGACAGGTCCGGAGAAGAAACCAAGAGGCCATGGAACATAGCTCTACTGCGCCCCTTTTACTCCTGAGCAACACAATGTATGTATTTCCATATTTTCCTTTGTATGCCGGCGTGTTGTGCCGGCACAAGACTAATGAATGAAATACCGGCATCCCGAAGAAGCCGGGTAACTAGCTCAGAGGTATATTTGTTATTTATTTACAGTTTTTTGTTATATGCCGGCTGGCTTTATTTGAATGTTTCCTATGTCGGCCTAGTAATGTGTCGGCACCAAAGGCCACTCTTCGACTCACCTGCTGTCCGAAACCCGGCTTCATGGCTAGCAAGAGTAGATGCCGGAGATTGTCTACACATGGAAAACGGCTAAGGAAATACAAAGCAAGCGAACCGACATTTTCGTTAAAGCTAAAGTTAAAATTTAAAGTGTCGGATGATTTGAAGTCTAAGTCTCAAAGTTAAAGTACTGTATGTTCGAGGAAGCAACCTTGAGACTCATACGTCGAAAGCCAATTGAGGTAGACAAGCAGCCAAGGTTGTGAAATTGAGGAAACAGGAAAACAACTCGGTGACTTAGCCAAAAGATGATCCGGCATTAGTAACAAGCAAACCAAGATAAAACTTGTTCAGGAAGCAAACCAAAGGAAATTAAACGTGTATATTACATCTGCACCCGGCATACCGGGGATCTGATAAAACTTAAAGTGTTTGTGCTGCAAAGTCAAGGAGCAGCGGCAGAAGCAGAGGCGCCGGCTGGTGGAGCAGTGGCGGTGGAGATGTCGGCTTTAGGAGTGCCGGACCCAGCAGATGGAATGGAGCCATCACCTCCGCCCGGGGCAGATGCCTGTTCCGGGACATCAGTGTCGGCCTCTTCAGCTTCATCTTCATCCTGGCTGGAGTCGGAGCCCTCAGCAGCGGCGGATGTCCCGGCGTCGTCCTTCTTCTCCGGCTCACGGATATCCCGAACGAAGGCGTCGGTGTCGGCATAGTCCACATAGCTGTGGGCCAGCTCCCGTCGGCGCCGGATATGTTCCGGATCCGTGGTCCAGATGGATCCTTCGCGCACAGTGCGCAAAGTCTCCAAGTCAGCCTTTTCATACCAGGACAAGAAGTAGCTGAGAGCTTCGTCAGCTCCAACCCTCGCGCCAGAATCTCGCCACTCCCGGAGGCGGACCTTGGCCAGCTGCAGATCGTTGCCGAGGTCGACGGGATCAGTGGGAGTCCTTTGTCCCGGCCAGAGGGCAGAGAATGCCTCCTGGGCGCCATAGAAGAGTTCTTCAGTGTAGAGCGTCATGGCGTTCTTCCGGGACTGCAGAGCCAACAGCTGCTCCGACATGTCCCAGTTGGGCGAGTCAACCGGAACACCCCGGTTTTCTCGATCCAACTGCAAAGCCCTCTCAACGTCTTCGACGGAAGCGGGAAACATGTCTGAGGAAGAGAAACAATGTTAGCAAAAGGAGAATATGCCGGAGAGAATTGCACTATGTCGGGAAGGATAAAGGGAAAGGATTTGAAGCTTACTAGCAAGGTCGGCATTCAGCTGTGAAACTGTAACCTCCCATTTGGTGGCCTGCTCCTTCAGGCTATCCAGTTCAGCGTGGGCGTTGGAGGCATCAGTCTCGGAGATGACAAGCAGGGACTGGGTTTTCTTCAGTAGGCCCTCCCTCTGTTCCTTTTCGTCCAGAAGCTCGGTGATCCGGCCCTTCAGCTGCTCAACCTCGGCCTTGTGACCGGCATCCCGGTCGTCCAGTTGCTTGGCTACATCCACTAAGGACACACAGTCCTGGTGGCGTGCCTCCAGTGCAGCTTTCTCGTCTGAAAAGATTTGAAGTCAAAACAAGGATTTGAAGAAAGAAAACAGTGAAAAGATTAAAGGATTTGAAGTACAGAAGGATTAGTTCAGGGTTAAGAGGATCCGGCATACCAGTAAGTTCCTTCACTCTCTTGGTAAGCTCGGTGACTTGGGCTTCGGCACCAGCTGCGAAATGTCGGACAAAGATTAGGTGTCGGCATATTAAGATGTGCCGGCCAGAGGTCTATTGAGAAGGGCAAGGTATGTCGGCTGAAATTACCTTTCTGGGACAGTTCCAGCTGGAGCTTGCTGTGTGCGTCGGAAAGCTTCCGATGCTCGCACACCAAGTCATGGAACATGTCGGCACGGGCGTTATTCATGCGCTGCAAAAGTATTAGGATTTGAAGGGATATGAGATAACTAAAACATGCCAGTACAGTTGAAGATTATGCGAACTATTTATGCTATAGGAGATCCGGCACAGGTGCTGCGCACCTATCCCGGCTCTCGGTGACTAGGATTTGAAGCTCGAATCGAGCTCATATGTCGGAAAGTTAATTGCAAAAGCAGCTAAGTGCAAAAGGTCTTGGAAAATCCCGGATGTCCGTATCCCGGACAGCCGACATTTTCGGGGACTGGGGATATCTATATGTAAAGGACTTACGTTGGTGGCATCGGCCAGGCGATGAAGTCGTTGCTGAAGACTGAGAAGTTCGCAGGCAATAGGAATGGGCTTAGCGGCCAGGATATCAGCTGGGTTGCCGGTGGCCGAAGCTTCGGCCTGTTTCTTCTTCTTGGATTCAGCTGTGTCCAGGGAGCCGGCGTCATTCCATTTCTCGCAGCGCTCCTTGAGAGACCCGAGGCTTTGGTCACTCTTTGTCACCAGGGGGATGATGCCCTCAAGTTCTGGCGTGTCGAAGAAGTTGCGCCGATAGCCAGGCCGGGCTGCTGCCCTGCCAAGATGCAGGGCCAGAGCAGAGCTGGTCCGAGGCGTTGCCTTAGGAGGAGCAGTGGCGGCGGATGGAGTGCCGGACTTGGTCGGCTGGATCTTCAATGTGCCGGACTTGGCCGGGGCAGAGGTCTTGGCCGGCGCCGTGGTCTTGGCCAGTGCAGGAGTCGTTTCAGCAGAAGGAGTTTTGGGCACGGGCTGTTCCGGTGCGGCCGGTGCATCTTGGCCAGCAGAGGCAGGATCCGGAATAGTCCGGACTTCCGGCACTAAAGGGCCTTTACCCTTGATGTCTGCTCCGGCGTCTTCAGTTGTGCCGGCGTCGCTGGTGGGCGCGCCGGAGTCTGGTGCTTCTTGGTGGGCTCCTGTGTCCATGTGGACATCAGGAGCCGGAGGTTCCTGTTGAGCCCCCGAGTCCATGTGGACGTCGGGGGCAGAGGTGTCTTGTTCCGGCGGAGGAACATCCTTCGCCGGGGAGGAGGTCTTGTCGGGCGCAGGCGAGGATGCCGGCGCCGGGGAGGTCGTGTGACTGGCAGAGGGAATGTCGGAGGTAGCAGGGGCAGCGGGCTTGGTAACCTTCGGGTCGCCACTCAAGCCAGAAGCTTGTTCCGGCGCAAGAGGAGCTCTGAAAGAGAGAAAACACTAAGTCAGTAATACAAGCAAGAGATATGTCGGAGGAAATGCAAAGAAAAGGAAACTTACCCCGAGGCAATAGGCCTCTGTTTCTTCTGGATAGGCACGCCGACCTTCTGCCTCTTCGACTTCTGAGGTGTGTTGGACTGGGGCTTCACCCCTCGCTTCCGGCCGGCACGTCCGCCGGTGGAAGGAGGTCCCTGGTTCAGAGGGGCGGCGTCGATAACCATATCGTCCGGGATAGCTGAGGACGGCATTGGAAACTCGTAAGCAATAGGTGTTTCTGGAAAGGCGTACGCAAGTGGCATCGGGTCATAGTACAGCAGGATCTCCTCGTCAGAATCAATCTCACTCCGGTCTTGAGTATAATGCCGGGATGAAGAGCCCTTACCCATGGCAGCTGCAGCACGGGTGCTCCTGGGAAGCTTATCCCAATGATCCGGATCTTCAACATCCGCAACAGTGCGGTCCGCCGCGATCTTGATCCGGGAGTTCTCCATGGTTTGGAAGCTGAATTTCTGTATAAACAGCAAAGTCAAGTATTCAGACAAGGAAATATGCCGGTGGAAGAGGTATGTCGGATCAATATGATATGTGTCGGCAAACAGGCATGTGTCGGCTTAAGTATCTATGTGCCGGACATGGACTTTATGTATCGGATAAGATGGTTTACCGTTGGGGCGGGCCTATCCCGGCTGTATGGTTCTAGCCCCCAGGCAAAAGTGGCCTGAGAGGACTTGCAGACATCCTTAATCCGGCGCAGAATGTCGGCCGGAGTCAGCTCGTGTGTGGAGTGCCGGGTGGGGTCCATTGGCCCGCTCATCTGGCAGATCTTGTGCGACCGGCGCTGCAGAGGGGAGACGCGCCGGCTTATATAGCAGGCCACCAGGTCTTGAGGAGTAAGACCGGCATCCCGGAGCTCGCCCTTAACCCGGTGAAGCGCATTCACCGGCATCACCGAGTTCTTCGGGTTGTAGGTCCAGTTCGTCATAGCCAAGGGTGGCTCGTCCACAAATGGCGGCAAGTTGAGCAGATCCTCGTCGGTGGTGTTCTTGACGTAGAAGAAGCTTTTCTGCCACTTCTTGCAAGATTCCAGGAGTTCCACCTTGGGGAAGTCCGAGCCCTTTCGGGACATGATGGTGGCCGCGCCGCAGAGGGTCATGGGGCGGTCCTTCTTTTCCTGGGCCGTCTCCGGCGGGTCGTCCTTGCTCCGGGGCGGCTCTTGGACGACTTGCTTCCGCAGTTGGAAGTACTTCGCCCAGCCTTGAGTAAGGGGCTCTATGCCGGCATAGCCCTCGCAAAAAGCAGCGAAGGCGGAGAGGATCATCACGGCATTGGCCGGGATATGATGAGGTTGTAGGTCGTAGGTGTTGAGGAAGTCCCGGAAGAAGTCCGATGCCGGCAGCCCGAAACCCCGCTCGAAGTGGGCGATGAAGACGACGCGTTCGCCAGGTTCGGGTGCCGGCACAGTTTCTCCTGCTGGTAGCCGGCATGCTACGCCCTCCGGGACTCTCCTGGTGGAGGTGACCCAGGATATCTCGGCCGGAGTAACCTCCGACCCCTCCCAGCCGGAGCGTCCTTGGGCTCGGGCCGAGGTATCTTCCTCAGAGGCCGAGGTGCCCGTCATGCTTGAAGATGCCATCTTAGTGGCCGGGACAAGGCGTGAGAGCCGGAGTCCCGTGATGTTATTCCTATCAAGGCCGGAGAAAAGAGGGAGGTTAGTCTCTCCGGCATACCACTCTCCCCAAGGTTAGCAGAAATCAAAGATCTACCGAGCCAGTTAAAACAGGAAACAAATAAGGGTAAAAATTCTAAGGAAGAACACCTGTGAGCGCTGTTAGCAATGCTAGTCGAATCCAGAGAGGAACTGCACTAGATCTATGCGGATATGGCTACCAATGAGAAGCTATGAAGAAGCATCAAAGAGGAAGAACAGAGGGAGAGAGGAACTCACCGGAGTTTGGCCGACGGCGAAAGAACGACGACGGCGAGCGTACAGAAGAAGATCCAATCTCCCTGCAATGCTGCAGAGAGAAGAGGCGGCGGCGGCGTCGTCAATGGTGATGTCGTGCGTCGTCGGGCGTCGGCGCCGGAGTAGAGCGGGTCGTCGGCGGCGCTCCTTCTCTGTCCCTCAGTCCGGCGGCGAAGCGCAAGGGGCAGGAGAGCAGAAGAGGAAGAAGGCACTGTGGCGGGGGTAAAAAGAGCAAGTTTACCCCCACCCCATATTTATACCGAAGAGGCAGGGTCATGGGGATCGTGGGTAGTGTTCCACTCCCCCGACCGTTCCTGCAGAGAGTCGCCATGTGGCGGCACGGAGTGGGGCGGCGGTTCCGGTAACCGTGCCATGACGCAATGATGGCGAGGAGTAACTGCACTGTGAACCGTCACATCGTGGGTGACCGTTCGAGGTGGCAGGGCAGTTACAAGTTTCGATGCAAAGCTGTCAGGAATGGCTTCTCGAGGAAGACTCGTCTATATGTCGGATTAATTGCCCGATGTATATGTTCCGTCCGGAATACCCTCGGGACCGGCCGGAATAAGTTTTGGAACAGGAACAGAGGCCGGGATATGTGCAGATGTGCCGGCATATAAATCTGATCGCCGGGGCATAATGAAGAAAGGTATGTTGAACCTGTCAAGGCTCCACAGTTATGACTGGGGAACCTCGGCAGCTTCGGGGACTAGTGTCGGGGGGATGACCCCCGGTAGGGTCAAGAGACTAGAAAGACACAAGGTCTATGGTTGACTCTTATGCCGGTTGACCAAGAAAAGGCCTGGCCGGAATATAGGAGCATCGGCCAGGCCGGCATATATGTATATCCCGGCTGGTGTCTGGATATGCCGGTATGGCCGGAATACTAGTATAGGTGTGCCGGCATATACTCAGATATGCCGGCCTAACTATTTGGTGTGTTGTGCAGGAGCAGGGGAGGCCGGATTACCCGACCCTCGTAGGTCGTTGGTCCGGCATATAAGTCCTGGGTATGGCCAACGGTCATATCCGGGATACTTAAGTCAACCAAGGTGTCACATCCCTACAATCAAGGAAGAAAACATCCAAGCATGGTAGCAGAGTAAGATGGCAGGGTGCACAGTGGAGGTTACCTACCCTCACTGTGCACAAGTACGAGCTTACCGCACAGAGGTAAGGCAACAGTTCAAGAGGTACAAGGTACAGGGATATGGCGTCCCATCGAGAGCAATCAGGGGCGAAGTCAAGGGTCTCTGCCATCGTCACCAGCTCCTGTTTGGAGTGTAGCCCGTGTCTTGTGGTCTTGTATGACCGTTGTAACCCTGGCCACCTCTATATAAGGTGGCATAGGGAGCCCTGGTAAAGGGTTGGTCACTCTGTGTTCCTACACTTAGCAGTTCATCTTCCTTCTCTAGCAGAGAGCTTGGAAGCACCATTGTTGTGTACTACATCGACCCAAATATACAATCAGTAGAGCAGGAGTAGGGGTGTTATCTCCTTACGAGAGCCCCGAACCTGGGTAGATCAGTGCCTCTTTCTGTCGTGCTCTTTAGCTCGTTCCCCTCTCCCGAATCCTCCAGCATCTAGTTCGGCCCCCATTTAAGCCATCCTATGGCATATGTTGTTTCACCACGACGACACCGGGGCAGAGGTCTTGGCCGGCGCCGTGGTCTTGGCCGGTGCAGGAGTCGTTTCAGCAGAAGGAGTTTTGGGCGCGGGCTGTTCCGGCGCGGCCGGTGCATCTTGGCCAGCAGAGGCAGGATCCGGAATAGTCCGGACTTCTGGCACTAAAGGGCCTTTACCCTTGATGTCTGCTCCGGCGTCTTCAGTTGTGCCGGCGTCGCTGGTGGGCGCGCCGGAGTCTGGTGCTTCTTGGTGGGCTCCTGTGTCCATGTGGACATCAGGAGCCGGAGGTTCCTATTGAGCCCCCGAGTCCATGTGGACGTCGGGGGCAGAGGTGTCTTGTTCCGGCGGAGGAACGTCCTTCGCCGGGGAGGAGGTCTTGTCGGGCGCAGGCGAGGATGCCGGCGCCGGGGAGGTCGTGTGGCTGGCAGAGGGTATATCGGAGGTAGCAGTGGCCGCGGGCTTGGTAACTTTCGGGTCGCCACTCGAGCCAGAAGCTTGTTCCGGCGCAAGAGGAGCTCTGAAAGAGAAAAAACGCCAAGTCAATAATGCAAGCAAGAGATATGTCGGGAATGAAACAAGCAGAAGGAACTTACCCCGTGGTGACAGGTCTCGGTTTCTTCAGTATGGGCACGCCGACCTTCTGCCTCTTCGACTTCTGAGGTGTGTCGGGCTGGGGCTTCACCCCTCGCTTCTGGCCGGCACGTCCGCCGGTGGAAGGAGGTCCCTGGTTCAGAGGGGCGGCGTCGATAACCATATCGTCCGGGATAGCTGAGGACGGCATTGGAAACTCGTAAGCAATAGGTGTTTCTGGAAAGGCATACGCAAGTGGCATCGGGTCATAGTACAGCAGGATCTCCTCGTCAGAATCAATCTCACCCCGGTCTTGAGTATAATGCCGGGATGAAGAGCCCTTACCCATGGCAGCTGCAGCACGGGTGCTCCTGGGAAGCTTATCCCAATGATCCGGATCTTCAACATCCGCAACAGTGCGGTCCACCGCGATCTTGATCCGGGAGTTCTCCATGGCTTGGAAGCTGAATTTCTGTATAAACAGCAAAGTCAATTATTCAGACAAGGAAATATGCCGGTGGAAGAGGTATGTCGGATCAATATGATATGTGTCGGCAAACAGACATGTGTCGGCTTAAGTATCTATGTGCCGGACATGGACTTTATGTATCGGATAAGATGGTTTACCGTTGGGGCGGGCCTATCCCGGCTGTATGGTTCTAGCCCCCAGGCAAAAGTGGCCTGAGAGGACTTGCAGACATCCTTAATCCGGCGCAGAATGTCGGCCGGAGTCAGCTCGTGTGTGGAGTGCCGGGTGGGGTCCATTGGCCCGCTCATCTGGCAGATCTTGTGCGACCGGCGCTGCAGAGGGGAGACGCGCCGGCTTATATAGCAGGCCACCAGGTCTTGAGGAGTAAGACCGGCATCCCGGAGCTCGCCCTTAACCCGGTGAAGCGCATTCACCGGCATCACCGAGTTCTTCGGGTTGTAGGTCCAGTTCGTCATAGCCAAGGGTGGCTCGTCCACAAATGGCGGCAGGTTGAGCAGATCCTCGTCGGTGGTGTTCTTGACGTAGAAGAAGCTTTTCTGCCACTTCTTGCAAGATTCCAGGAGCTCCACCTTGGGGAAGTCCGAGCCCTTTTGGGACATGATGGTGGCCGCGCCGCAGAGGGTCATGGGGCGGTCCTTCTTTTCCTGGGCCGTCTCCGGCGGGTCGTCCTTGCTCCGGGGCGGCTCTTGGACGACTTGCTTCCGCAGTTGGAAGTACTTCGCCCAGCCTTGAGTAAGGGGCTCTATGCCGGCATAGCCCTCGCAAAAAGCAGCGAAGGCGGAGAGGATCATCACGGCATTGGCCGGGATATGATGAGGTTGTAGGTCGTAGGTGTTGAGGAAGTCCCGGAAGAAGTCCGATGCCGGCAGGCCGAAGCCACGCTCGAAGTGGGCGATGAAGACGACGCGTTCGCCAGGTTCATGTGCCGGCACAGTTTCTCCTGCTGGTAGCCGGCATGCTACGCCCTCCGGGACTCTCCTGGTGGAGGTGACCCAGGATATGTCGGCCGGAGTAACCTCCGACCCCTCCCAGCCGGAGCGTCCTTGGGCTCGGGCCGAGGTATCTTCCTCAGAGGCCGAGGTGCCCGTCATGCTTGAAGATGCCATCTTAGTGGCCGGGACAAGGCGTGAGAGCCGGAGTCCCGTGATGATATTCCTATCAAGGCCGGAGAAAAGAGGGAGGTTAGTCTCTCCAGCATACCACTCTCCCCAAGGTTAGCAGAAATCAAAGATCTACCGAGCCAGTTAAAACAGGAAACAAATAAGGGTAAAAATTCTAAGGAAGAACACCTGTGAGCGCTGTTAGCAATGCTAGTCGAATCCAGAGAGGAACTGCACTAGATCTATGCGGATATGGCTACCAATGAGAAGCTATGAAGAAGCATCAAAGAGGAAGAACAGAGGGAGAGAGAAACTCACCGGAGTTTGGCCGACGGCGAAAGAACGACGACGGCGAGCGTACAGAAGAAGATCCAATCTCCCTGCAATGCTGCGGAGAGAAGAGGCGGCGGCGGCGTCGTCAATGGTGATGCCGTGCGTCGTCGGGCGTCGGCGCCGGAGTAGAGCGGGTCGTCGGCGGCGCTCCTTCTCTGTCCCTCGGTCCGGCGGCGAAGCGCAAGGGGCAGGAGAGCAGAAGAGGAAGAAGGCACTGTGGCGGGGGTAAAAAGAGCAAGTTTACCCCCACCCCATATTTATACCGAAGAGGCAGGGTCGTGGGGATCGTGGGTAGTGTTCCACTCCCCCGACCGTTCCTGCAGAGAGTCGCCACGTGGCGGCACAGAGTGGGGCGGCGGTTCCGGTAACCGTGCCATGACGCAATGATGGCAAGGAGTAACTGCACTGTGAACCGTCACATCGTGGGTGACCGTTCGAGGTGGCAGGACAGTTACAAGTTTCGATGCAAAGCTGTCAGGCATGGCTTCTCGAGGAAGACTTGTCTATATGTCGGATTAACTGCCCGATGTATATGTTCCGTCCGGAATACCCTCGGGACCAGCCGGAATAAGTTTTGGAACAGGAACAGAGGCCGGGATATAATCTGATCACCGGGACATAATGAAGAAAGGTATGTTGAACCTGTCGAGGCTCCACAGCTATGACTGGGGAACCTCGGCAGCTTCGGGGACTAGTGTCGGGGAGATAACCCCCGGTAGGGTCAAGAGACTAGAAAGACACAAAGTCTATGGTTGACTTATGCCGAGTTATCAAGAAAGGGCCTGGCCGGAATATGAGAGCATCGGCCAGGCCGGCATATGTGTGTATCCCGGCTAATACTTGGATATGCCGGTATAGCCAGAATACTGGTATATGTGTGCCGGCATATACTTAGATATGCCGGCCTAACCATTTGGTGTGTTGTGCAGGAGCAGGGGAGGCCAGATTACCCGACCCTCGTAGGTCGTTGGTCCGGCATATATGTCCTGGGTATGGCCAACGGTCATATCCGGGATACTTAAGTCAACCAAGGTGTCACATCCCTACAATCAAGGAAGAAAACATCCAAGCATGGTAGCAGAGTAAGATGGCAGGGTGCACAGTGGAGGTTACCTACCCTCACTGTGCACAAGTACGAGCTCACCGCACAGAGGTAAGGCCACAGTTCAAGAGGTACAAGGTACAGGGATATGGCGTCCCATCGAGAGCAATCAGGGGCGAAGTCAAGGGTCTCTGCCATCGTCACCAGCTCCTGTTTGGAGTGTAGCCCGTGTCTTGTGGTCTTGTATGACCGTTGTAACCCTGGCCACCACTATATAAGGTGGCATAGGGAGCCCTGGTAAAGGGTTGGTCACTCTGTGTTCCTACACTTAGCAGTTCATCTTCCTTCTCTAGCAGAGAGCTTGGAAGCACCATTGTTGTGTACTACATCGACCCAAATATACAATCAGTAGAGCAGGAGTAGGGGTGTTATCTCCTTACGAGAGCCCTGAACCTGGGTAGATCAGTGTCTCTTTCTGTCGTGCTTTTTAGCTCGTTCCCCTCTCCCGAATCCTCCAGTAGCTAGTTCGGCCCCCATTTAAGCCATCCTATGGCATATGTTGTTTCACCACGACGACAGGCATCCTGTCACGTGGCTACCACGTCGGATTGCTGATGTGGCCTTCTCAAACTGCTCATGACGATACTGAATCGTCATAACCGTTATGATGGTCCAATATCGTCATAGAAGGTTATGACGATTTCAACAGATTCGTCACGTTCGGTCATCAACGATGCCCCGTTTTTTACGATCTTTTTTTCTTCATAAAATCGTCATAAATCAACCATTATGACGATCTAGTGACAAAAATAGAGGGTCGCTAGTCAACACATTTCTTGTAGTGTTGGGACTCTAAGTAAAGTAGCATGAGGTTTGGGTATTTGTACTTCACGGGACACGAGGTTTTCAACTTATGATTTGTCAAGCATATGCAGCATAATTGTACTCGCATTAACTTTAACCATTCAAGATGCTTATGATGGGAGCAATGAGAGGTCAAAGCCGGTAAGTACCATAATTTTTGAAGGTTTATAAAACTTGCAATCACTGCTTCCCTCCGCGAAGGGCCTTTCTTTTACTTTTATGTTGAGTGATCACCTTCTACCTTTATGCACCGTCTAAGAGAGCATAGTTGTCATTCTAAGTATAATGTGCATTGTCCCAAAGTTTTCATTGATTGATTCATGATGATTGGTTTCACTTGTTCTGTCGTCGTGGTGAAACAACATATGCCATGGGATGGCTTATATGGGGGCCGAACTAGATGCTGGAGGATTCGGGAGAGGGGAACGAGCTAAAAAGCACGACAGAAAGGAACACAGATCTACCCAGGTTCGGGGCTCTCGTAAGGAGATAACACCCCTACTCCTGCTCTACTGGTTATATATTTGGATCGATGGAGTACACAACAAAGGAGCTTCCAAGCTCTCTGCTAGAGGAGGAAGATGAACTACTCAGTGTAGGAACACAGAGTGACCAACCCTTTACCAGGGCTCCCTGTACCACCTTATATAGTGGTGGCCAGGGTTACAACGGTCACATAATACCAGGAGACACCAACTACACTCCAAACAGGACATGCTGACGATGGGCAAGACCCTTGACTTTGCCCCTGATTGCTCTCGATGGGACTCCACATCCCTGTACCTTGTACTTCTTGCACTGTGACCTTACCTCTGTGATGTAAGGGCTGTACTTGTGCACAGTGAGGGTAGGTAGACCACCACTGTGCACCCTGTCAACATGATCCCTCTCCATACTGGGCAGAGTCTCTCCTTGATTGTAGGGACATGACACCTTAGCTGACTTCTGTATCCCGGATATGACCGTTGGCCATATCCTGGACCTATATGCCGGACCAACGACCTATGAAGGACGTGTAATCCGGCCTCCATGCTCCTGCACAACATATCAAATAAGTTAGGCCGACATATCTAAGCATATGTCGGCACTCCTCTATAAGTATCCCGGTTATACCGGTATATCCGGACATTAGCCGGGATACACATATATGCCGGCCTGGCCGATGCTCTTATAATCCGACCAGGCCCTTCCTTGGTCAACCGGCATAAAGTCAACCATAGCCCTTGTATCTTTCTAGTCTCTTGACCCTACCGGGGGTCATCCCCCCGACACTAGTCCCCGAAGCTGCCGAGGTTCCCCGGTCATAACTGTGGAGCCTTGACAGGTTCAACATATCATCTCTTCGTTATACCCCGGCTCTCCGTTATATCCCGACGATCAGATTATATGCCGGGACACCCACGCATATACCGGCCACTGCTCCATCTCCAAAAATTAATCCGGCTGGCCCTGAGGGTATTCCGGACGGAACTTATTCTTCGGGCAGTTATGCCGACATATAGACGAGACTTCCCTCAGAAGCCAGGCCTGACAGTTTGCATTGAAACTTGCAACTGCCCTGCCACCTCGAACGGTCACACGATGTGATGGTTCACAGTGCATTTACTCCCCACCATCATTGCCTAGTGGCACGGTTATAGTAGCCGCCGCCCCACTCCATGCCGCCACGTGGCGACTCACCGCGGAAACGGTCGGGGTAGTAGAGCACTACCACCCCCACGACTCTTACCCGGGGATATATAAATAGGGCGGCGGGGGTAAACTTCTCCTTTTTACCCCACACCGTCGTCTTCTTCCTCTATCCCTCTGCCTCCTGCGCTTCACCGCCGGACCACGGAACAGAGAACTTGCTCCGACGTCGATCTGCTCCACGCCGACGCCGACGCTCGACGACGCCCGACATCTTTGTCGACGACGCCGCTGCC